>WBNH01010709.1:152109-219558 GCA_013401255.1 Urocolius indicus
GTCTGAAAATATAACAGGAAGTATCCATTGTAAAGCGAAAGTTCAAACTAATAGTTTTCACTGACAGAGCACAAACAGAATAAATGTGTGGTCTTTTTGCAAAAACAGGTAGCTTTAAAGCAGAATCTGGGAACATAATACACCAGAAGGTTTCCACAAAGAAATACTAAAATTCTCTTTTCAGTTGTTATGATTTGCAAACTGTATTTTACCACTTTTGTGGCTGTGGCTCAAAATTTTTTTCAAGATTTTTTGAAAGAAGATGAATTGAATAGGTTTTCTATTTATCCCAGTAAGGCTTGGTGCTTGAGTCACAGCCAAATTCTGTAATGTTTCTGGAAACTGGAGCTGAAATTATATGAGCTCTTTATGTAAGATGGAGAATAAATGTCTAAGCAGAAGACTTTTATTTCCATTTAACTTTCCTTACTGACATAAACAGATCATCTGACTGTTAAAACTAGTCTATAAGGGTAATTTAGGACTAACAGTAAATTGTTGCATCACTACATAGCTCTGACCATGTTGTATGAGGTATACTGTTTTTAAAGTTTCATATTTTGTTGCAATCATACCAGATTAATTCTAATGGAGAAATGATTAGATAACACTCTTGATGTTTCTTTGATTTGTAAGGACACAGATACTAATATAAAGACACTCTAACAAAAATAAACCAATGGACTGGGGCAAAGAAATTATTTTAAAACAGCTTCATTATGTGTATTTAAGTACTGGAAATGAATCTCATCACAATATATGGGGATTTTGTCCTTAACTCACATTAACATCAATAGGAGTTAAGTCCGTGAATCATCTACCACTGTAGGAATAAGGTGGCCTTTCTCCCTCACTTTTACATAAGCGTTCAGTTTACTAACAATTCATTTACAGAAATACAAATGACAGTTAGCTTTAGAATAACTGTTAAATAAATCAGAATTAAAAAAAAAAAAAAGGATTTTCACACTGTCACCCTTGTTCCTAATTTCATTTCTTGAGTCTAGTAAATATGTGCTGGAAATGTTCTCTAGTGCAAACATTTTACATTAATCATTAGCCCTGAAATGCATTCCTTGAATAGGTTGGAGTTATTTTGGCATCATTTAAAAATTCACTTCTGCTCTCATGTCTTTATTCTCTTATGCATACTTGGTACTTCATGCACTCTGGGTGTGCATTTTTAATTACAATAGCGAAAGCAATCACTAAGCATGAAAGAGCTGTGCACTCAGATTTTTTTATACATCATGCCAATACTGCAATGACACCCTAAATCATATCCAAAAAAGTTGAAATCAGTTTATAATACATTAAAATTAAACAGTGAAATCGTACAATTTATGAACAGAATTGTAAGAATCTGTTTTCTACATAGCCTTTTTCCTTTTCCAAAGAGAAAATAAAGTATGCTGTCAAATAAGGTTGTTAACAGCTGATAGAACACAAAGCATTATGAGACTGTATTGACTTTTAAAGAAAAGACTTTTACTTTCTTAACAGCTTCATCCAAGGCTTTTGACAGAGAAGCCAACAAAAATCAGCTCCTTCTAACTGCAGCCTTCTTCACAGTTTGGAGAAGTCACAACTTGCAAGCCTCTACAAAACAGCAAACCCTAAGAGCAAATTTAATCCCATATGTTTCTTTCTCTTTAAAAAAAACCCAAAAAACAAAAAAAAACCAAAACACAGCCAGCTACATCCTCAAGGCATTTCTAGTCAGAGTAAGTGAGCCAGTGAACAGATATTAATCAAACACTTCATCACAATCATGAAGATATTGAAGGTGAATTTAAAAATTAATATATTGAATATAGGTAACTGAGAAAAAAATGTATTCACTATTTCTTCTTAAGCTGTTTTTAATGATGGAACAATAATCTTCAAAAGCATTTCTGGGAAATTTGAATTTATTCCCTTACTTTAAAAGCTAAGCAGTCTTTAAGTTGCTTGATCTTCCAGTCACTACATTTCTATTTCAGTAAATAGATTTCCAAACTGCAAAAGTGTAGGAACATATGAAAGCTAATTTATTGGAATAACTGGATTAGTTAAAGAAGATTTGCAGTGTGCTTTCCATCTTCAAACATTGTGTGCCATAATACGTGGGATCTCTCACAATCTTGTTTTTTAGTTGGTCTATGTTCTGTAATAGATTCAACTTTAATGAGGGTTTAACTACTTAACTCCTAGGAAGGGCTGAAGAGATAGAACACTGAAAATTCGATGTTTCTAGTCAGTCTATTAGTTCTCTGCTTTACAATACATTTTTTTCCTTATTTTTGTGAACATTATGCAACTAGCCAGTCTACGGTTTCAGAAAACTGAATATATAATATATTATTTGCATTCCTTGATATAATACATATTACATGTAATACATAATACCTGTATCTAAAACAATACTTTTCAAAGTATATGTCTATTGTTTCAAATGTATGTTTTCAGTAAAGATTTCTACTGTTAACCCATTCAGTTACTCATTGAAACCAGTCATATTCTAAGCGCTAACATACAGAATGTATTAATAACAACATAGAATATATAGCACTGAAAATTCATCTGAACAAATGAATAATCTCAGAAATAGCTTGACTTTACACTTAGCAAGAAATATCTTCTGCTGTTAGAGAAAAAGCATCTTCAGATGAAATATACAGGAAAAAAAGCCAGAATCATTCGTCAACTGAGAATATGGCAAAGATCAATGAAGACTGAGGTTTAGTGCATAATGTTTGTTCATATAATTGTCATGTCCATTTTCATCTAATCTCTTCTACTACTGCTTGAAAGTGCAAACATTGTAAAAGCCCCTGAGCTAAATCTTAAAAAAGCAATTACATTGAACAAGTTGCAAAATGTGATTTTAGTTTAATGCATTAGGAGTCAGGAATATACAACATCCATTAAAAACGGAAGTAGCACATTTGATCTTTAATTAACAAATATTTTAGGACACGAAGTAGACAATGTCTGGCAAAAGTTATTATACAGTATGTCACAGAATCACAGAATCTCAAGGGCTGGAAGGGACCTTGAAAGATTATCTAGTTCAATTTCCCTGCCAGATCAGGATCACCTAGAGTAGGTCACACAGGAACTACTGTGTTTAATTATTTTTTTAAGAGTAAATATTCTAGATATTAACTAGCTTTTACTTCTGATTTTAAAGTAATTTGTGAATGCAGACACTAAAATCCAGCCATTGTTTCGGATAATAAACCTGAAAAACTCCAATACTAAAATTAACTAAATGTCCATTTCACAATGTTTCTGTCTTAAAACACCTAAGTAGAATCTGTAGGTAGATTTTTTAGCACTTTGTTGAATTCAAGAGATTTTGCATGTTTTGTAATAAAGACAAGGAAGTCAGAAGCTGAAAATCAAGTAGTCCTTCTAGAAACTACTGATTAAATTCTTCTTCTAGCTATGGGTTGAATGAAAAAGACTGATAGCTCTGTACTAATAAATATCTTGTAAGCAAGTACATAATTTCTGTAAGGGAAAAACTGAACTGGGGTAGTAACAGAGCAGTTCTCACCTCTAAATCTTTAGCAGTGGAAGTAGATGAGGTTTTACTCAATCCAGAAGAAAAGAAAGCAAGCAACATTTGTCTGTCTCATGCAGAACAACAACAGAGGCTATACCACTTCAGAATTGAAGATTATGAAAGCAGGTAACACACCTAGGAAGAGCGCTTGGTGTATAGTAGTGTACATATTTATTTTTCTAATTCTGAATTTTTTATTTTTGAGGGAATCTGAGATGTTTGATATTAGAGGTAGCAACTTTTAAGACCTAGTTTTTAGCTAGTTCATTGCCAAGTAAATACTAGTTCTACTGACTCTGATATGAGTATTGATAAAAAAATATTGGGGTTAAACTGCAAAGGAATTAGGTGAAATTTAAATAACACTTTAACAAAACTATTCACAGGACATCTTGACACCTAGTAGTTTCAAAGTGTAAGAAAAGTAAATAAAAAGAAAAACCAAAAAGCAATCACAAAGAAACAAAAGAGAAAGATTAAAAATACTAATGAACACCTTAAAATCTGGTTTTATATATCTATGGACAAAGAGAGAGCTCTTCATCCAAAATGCATCAACAGTCTTTTGTGAATAGCTCAAATAATTTCCTAAAGCTTCTCTAGGTCAGAGGCAAGTTAGCTTTCACCTAAATCCTCAAACCATCTGGCCTGTCCTATTTAATGGAGGGAATAAGAACAGTTACCATTTTCAAACTAGTCTAGGATTAGAGTTTTTATCCAGGAACCAAACAGGCCTCACTGCTCATCCTCAGCCTGCAAGGGCTCAAATCTAGAGATGCTAATCACCAAACAAGAATTTAACCAACTAACTTGAGGCAGGACTAGACAAGAAAATTTTCCACATCTTCACGTATGGAAGTGCGTACTTGTCCTTATATAAATAATTTGCAAGATTCACAAGATTAGAAAGAAAAAATGTAAGAGGAACACTTTCTGCTAAGGTCTATTGATGAAGACATTCTTGTATTTGTTTTGAGGGAGGAATTTTGTGGTTCTGGAAAATTCACAAAGTTGTTTCTTACTGAGAGAGTAGTGAAGTACTGCAGCTGCTCACAGCCTTTCTACAAATTCTCTGCCC
Source organism: Urocolius indicus (assembly GCA_013401255.1). Taxonomy (NCBI): domain Eukaryota; kingdom Metazoa; phylum Chordata; class Aves; order Coliiformes; family Coliidae; genus Urocolius; species Urocolius indicus. The sequence goes on from WBNH01010709.1 coordinate 156,738, forward strand.
AGAATGAGAACAATAAGATCATCCTTTGTTTTACTCACTGTCAAAATCAGTCCTGCAAAGAGGACTTTCAGCTGTGGAGTTGTCCAGGTACAGATCGTCAGGTGAGATTCTGTGAGTCAGACAAATGGTTTAGGATAATCATCAGTGTATCTCCATTGCTTATTGTAATGAATGCCCTACAGCTGTGCAGTGTGGGAAAGCATCTTCTCAGGGATCTTTGGCATTAGTCAAATCTCATTACTCTGACACAGATTTGACATGTCAATTAAAGTTAAGTACTCAGTGATCAATTTAAATCACAGTTAATTTCTCTTTAGCTGTTGTGGTAAATCTCCGACAGATGAATGAGTTACAGTTAATGGTGGAGTACAGAGTCTGTGTAATTTTTTTTTACTCATTAATTGAACTGCCATAGAGCATAGACATAAGTAAAATCTTTGATGGACTTCAGACCTGTAATAATGCAAGCTGTCATAAAAAATAAAGTTCCTTTATTTACCATAATAAATCATGCTACTGAAAAGATCACCAGTGCTTATTAGCATGATAAGCAAAAGGATGAGCCATTCTGGTCCAGACTAAATTTAATTATAATTGAGAATATTCTTGTCCTTAGATTTAAAATGTTTTCTCTCTAGTATTTACTCTTCAATATATTTACAGATGGTAATCAAGTCACAAGATAAGTCCTTTTTATGACTGGTTTAATGAAAACAAAATTTTTCTGTCTGTTCTCACAGAACTGGCTTATATAATATACTTCTCCATCTTCTTCTATGTAATCTTTTTCTGACTACAGGTGAGGCCTCACTATAAATAACCTTGATAATCATGGAATTCTAACTCTTAATCATGAGGAAATACAGGCAAATCTTTGAGATCACAGAAACTATAATTGTATTTCTTAAATGTCTGTGTGAATTTCCAGGGATTTCTTCTACTTTGGTTTTACAATGACATTGGTAACCTGCATGGAAAATGACTTGCCACTTTGAGGAGCTTAGTTAAATTTAAATGCTTGAGTTTGTATACCGAGGAAATTTCATCAAAGCCATATTGAAATCTTTAGTTCATTAGCTTTTCTCCAGTCTGAAATTTTCAGATATGTAAAGGAAAACTAAAGAAACTCCATCAATTTACCCAAATTAATTATATTCTCTAAAGTTCAGCCATAGTGCTGAAGCCTAGTGAAAAAAATTAAAAATGGAAAGGTGTATTACTACAAAGTGCTAACATGCTGCAGGGATTTAATTGTATTAATCAAGGCAGAAATAAAAAACATGTCAAGTTGTATATTTTTCTGAGGCTGAGATGGCAACTTTAAAAATCTTACCAGTAAAAATTAAAACTATTACTGTGTTCTGTAACATAGTAACTTTTTATGTACAGCAGTAAGAAGGAGAAAGCAAACCTGACAGAGAAGATAACTATGATAATCTGCACCCATGAAGACCCCATATGGTACTACCTCTGTATTAGTAAAACAAAACCCAAAATCATCCTTTATTTGTTGTGATATTTTCTCTGACAGCTTTCTCAAATTAAAAAAAAAAATAGTTCCTTCTAGCTATGGTAAACCAGGAAAGCATCAAGCAGAAAAATCATCTTACAAATTAAAAAAAAAAAATTAAAATAGTATTTTTTTTTTACTGCTGTTTCATAGTAGTAACAAGTTTAGTAGTATAGTAGATTGTGCAGTTTTCCATTGTATCTTACACCTGTGGAGTTAGTCTTAAGTCTAACTTTTTTTTTCCCCCCCACAGTATTCCATCAAAAATACAATATTAAAGGTAAAATTGCTAAGGGATTTTAATTAGCCTGTTGCAATCCTCCTATTTAAAAAATTACATAAAAATTAAAAAGTCAAAGTATACTGAAGATAAAAAACAACACAACCATAATATTTTGCAGAAAAAAGGCCAAATATGTTTTTCATTTACCAGAAAATCGAAATGGAAAACTAAGTCACATATGCTCCACAACATTCCTTTNCTTTAGCTGTTGTGGTAAATCTCCGACAGATGAATGAGTTACAGTTAATGGTGGAGTACAGAGTCTGTGTAATTTTTTTTTACTCATTAATTGAACTGCCATAGAGCATAGACATAAGTAAAATCTTTGATGGACTTCAGACCTGTAATAATGCAAGCTGTCATAAAAAATAAAGTTCCTTTATTTACCATAATAAATCATGCTACTGAAAAGATCACCAGTGCTTATTAGCATGATAAGCAAAAGGATGAGCCATTCTGGTCCAGACTAAATTTAATTATAATTGAGAATATTCTTGTCCTTAGATTTAAAATGTTTTCTCTCTAGTATTTACTCTTCAATATATTTACAGATGGTAATCAAGTCACAAGATAAGTCCTTTTTATGACTGGTTTAATGAAAACAAAATTTTTCTGTCTGTTCTCACAGAACTGGCTTATATAATATACTTCTCCATCTTCTTCTATGTAATCTTTTTCTGACTACAGGTGAGGCCTCACTATAAATAACCTTGATAATCATGGAATTCTAACTCTTAATCATGAGGAAATACAGGCAAATCTTTGAGATCACAGAAACTATAATTGTATTTCTTAAATGTCTGTGTGAATTTCCAGGGATTTCTTCTACTTTGGTTTTACAATGACATTGGTAACCTGCATGGAAAATGACTTGCCACTTTGAGGAGCTTAGTTAAATTTAAATGCTTGAGTTTGTATACCGAGGAAATTTCATCAAAGCCATATTGAAATCTTTAGTTCATTAGCTTTTCTCCAGTCTGAAATTTTCAGATATGTAAAGGAAAACTAAAGAAACTCCATCAATTTACCCAAATTAATTATATTCTCTAAAGTTCAGCCATAGTGCTGAAGCCTAGTGAAAAAAATTAAAAATGGAAAGGTGTATTACTACAAAGTGCTAACATGCTGCAGGGATTTAATTGTATTAATCAAGGCAGAAATAAAAAACATGTCAAGTTGTATATTTTTCTGAGGCTGAGATGGCAACTTTAAAAATCTTACCAGTAAAAATTAAAACTATTACTGTGTTCTGTAACATAGTAACTTTTTATGTACAGCAGTAAGAAGGAGAAAGCAAACCTGACAGAGAAGATAACTATGATAATCTGCACCCATGAAGACCCCATATGGTACTACCTCTGTATTAGTAAAACAAAACCCAAAATCATCCTTTATTTGTTGTGATATTTTCTCTGACAGCTTTCTCAAATTAAAAAAAAAAATAGTTCCTTCTAGCTATGGTAAACCAGGAAAGCATCAAGCAGAAAAATCATCTTACAAATTAAAAAAAAAAAATTAAAATAGTATTTTTTTTTTACTGCTGTTTCATAGTAGTAACAAGTTTAGTAGTATAGTAGATTGTGCAGTTTTCCATTGTATCTTACACCTGTGGAGTTAGTCTTAAGTCTAACTTTTTTTTTCCCCCCCACAGTATTCCATCAAAAATACAATATTAAAGGTAAAATTGCTAAGGGATTTTAATTAGCCTGTTGCAATCCTCCTATTTAACAAATTACATAAAAATTAAAAAGTCAAAGTATACTGAAGATAAAAAACAACACAACCATAATATTTTGCAGAAAAAAGGCCAAATATGTTTTTCATTTACCAGAAAATCGAAATGGAAAACTAAGTCACATATGCTCCACAACATTCCTTTTTAAGTTTGTGTACCAAGTATGTTCTGCTGGAATATGAAACTATTCATACTATTTCACTAGCAACTGAACATCTGTTAACTCATCACTTGGTAACTTTTTGGGTTTCATGGGATAGTGAGTAGACAGAGGGAGAAGAATGATAACATACACAAGTGTATGACCAAATAGTCTCATTCCCTATGGGGTGATTAACAAAAAACATAGCTGACTATAGTTACAAATTTATACTTACTTTGAAGTGATTCTCCAAGACATCAGTTACTTCATTGGTTACTTTTTTAGGCTAGAAATACCTTGAATATTGTTCTTTCTGATACATATTCATTTCCCTTATAACATCTACTCAAATGGTTTAAATCATTCGCTGTTCCCTTCCTGACTCTAACAGTTCTCCCTAGTTCTGTCTGACTTTTACTACAGGTCACTCTGATGAAATTCATTTCAGCTATTTCCAGTACATCTGTAATAGCTTCTTAGGAACAGAGGATCATATCCAGCTTTCATTAAAACAAAGTGACATAGTTATCAGATTTAAAAAAAGTTCTTCACAAGAATACAAGCAGTATTTCTCATAATACCTTTAAATTTATGCTTAGCAACGTTCTTGGAAAGTCCATGAGGTTTCCATGTTAAAATTTTATGGTGAGCTAGAACAAATAAAGCAATAATCCTTTACCTACATTATGCAAAAGACAAGTCTAGGTTTCACTTAGATTGATATATTAGTCAAAATTATAATAATATTTGGAAGTGCAACAGGTAGCATTCTGATAGATTATTCATTTATGCATGAAAATTTGATTATTTTATTCAAATGACAGCATTCAAAATTATGTGACCAGGTGATATGCAATGTTCAAATGAAAAGCATATTTTCAAAATTAACTTTTGTGTCTCTCTCTCAGATCTAAAAGGATTCCACATGCATGAAAGAAAACAGTGAGTGTTAGACAATATCTTGAGGATTCGTGCAAAAGTTTCCATAAATCAGTCTAGCTATATTCTGTACACTATGGGAATACAGGTTTATCAGTATTAGTATTATGAAGAATAGATCAACAAATTCTATAAGTCTTTTGGATTTCACTGTGTGCTGGAAATTGTTCATCAAAATGTTAATATCAGAGTCTGTAATGGCCACAGCCTCATCATGGACAGCAAAGAGCAATTACCTGATCTCTCAAACTTTATTTTATTGAGCCTTGTGATCAGATCAAAAATATCTTGAACTTCTAAAAAAGTTTACCTTGTAGCTAAGAGCTTCAAAGGACACCAGAACAAGATGATCTTAAAGGTTTTAAAGGTCTTTTCCAACCACAATAGTTTTTTGATTCTATGATTCCATGATAAGTGCTGACCCATAAAGTAATCTCATTCTGTAGAACCAAGGTACAGCAGCTGTTGAGAAGATGGCAGCCTTGAGGTTATAGAAGTGGCTGTGGAAATCATCACAACTTAAATGATTTATCTCTCTGAAGCCTCAAGGAACCTCCCCAGCACAGAGTTGTCTGAGATAGGAGTCACACCTCCAGGCAAATAGCACATGAGAATAAGAATACTCTTGTAGGAAAACAAATCCATTCTGACAGCGTAATTCTGGCCTCTGTGTTTGCGTAAAACCACTCTACTTCTTTAAAGCAGATAAGCCTTATGCTTATGGGTAATTATAAATTAAGACGTCGAATACCTATCCTTTGTGCAACAGCAATCAATTGCATCTCTTTTGATACGTTAAGAATTTCTTGACAAACAATGACAGCCAACTTAAGTCAGACATTTCAGGGGAGAGAACAATGAAAAACAACTTCAATTACTTCAATTAATTTTTTTTAATTTTATTTTTAAAGCTGCAGTGCTTACCTACAGCATTCCAGATTTAGAGCTACTGTTTCCTTCAAGGCAAGGATTCCACATGTTGGGACGGGTAGTAGAGACGTCACTGCTCTCATATCCTGCTGCTTTGTGTTCTTTTAAATTTATACAGGAATTTGGAAGGGAAACTGGTACTGCATGGTATATGGAATATCATGCAAAGAAGTAAGAGTATTTCAGGAGATATTGTGTCTTTTTGCTGGAAGGAAGATGCCAAAAGCTCATTTCTATGAATACTTAGGCACAAGCTTGTCTAAGAAGTTTGTTTATACATATGTAAAGTATAAATTTATGGCTCTGGTTTCATCCCGCCATGGTGTGAAAAATAAAAAATATCTACAGCTTCTCTCAAGAGCTTTTTATGGTTCTTGAAGCTGTCACTAGTCATGATGAAAAAGAACAGAAGCTTCTTTCATTTCATTTCTGAAAGGGGAGTTAACAAATTAATTAAATAATTTCTAAAAAGCAATTGATTAACAAATCCTGTGCTTTTTCCACTTAGCCTTTAATATTAAATATTAAAAACCATAGTCTGATTTAATTCCATTCTCCAAGTGTATTTTTCCAGTTACTGGCTTTGTCTTGAAAATGTAAAAGGTTATATGAATAACATATGTACAAAATCCTCTACTGGGTCTTTATTTATATGATATGCTGAGTAATTAAGTTAACAAAAAACAAGCGGTATTCTGAATATTAAAAAGAATATTTCACATATTACATATTGAGTTTCCTGTTGTCTATTACTAAGTCTGTTGGCACATTTCTCACAACTATATGATTATATGTTCCGAATTTCATATGACCAAATATCAATATGACACTGGAATTTTAACAGTACCTGCAATTTCTACACCAGTGGGATTTAACTAGTTATTCTAACCACTAATAACTATTGCACAGTTATTGGCCAAAATATATTGCATAGTCTTAAACACTTAATTACTTGTTTATCTGAGAACTTTGCTTAAAAAAATAATTTTAATTTTCCTGTGTAACAATAAACAAGTAATATTCATTTCCATTATGTTCACAAGTGTAATGTAAGCTCTGCATACCAGCTCCTATTTCCTCTCTGCTCCTAACATTTCCTTTGTTTCTGTTTTATGTATTTCTTCATTAAAGCAGTAGTGCAAAAAATAAGGAAAAATATGAGCAATAAATATATAGTCCCTATGTCCTTTTGCTCAGTACCTCAGTTCTCTCAGTTCCTGCTACAATGTAATGAGATGCTAATACTTGCGTTTATTTTAAAAATTTAATATTTCACATTGGTAAAGTTGTAAAAAAAGTTTCCAGCCATAAACACAACAATTGCCACTGGCAAAGTGTTTATACAACTCCAAAATGAGTTCCAGAAGTTTGAAGACCTCCATTAGTCTTCAGTAAATGCCCTCTTAATCAGGACAGGACAGGACTGACTTCACCTCAAGAATTAAGGTGACTTCACTTGTAATCTAAGCTGATTTATCATAAGGATTCATACAATTTTTTGTAATATTTGAAAATAAGAGGAATGTGTTCTCCTCAAACAGCTGTATGACCAGTTACTGCTTAATAGGGAGCTGAGGCACAGAAACTCTTAAGTAGTGGGTCTAAAATATGTAAGAATTAGAGAAAGGAAAGGGAAATTAATTTAACTTCCCTGGTAATGGGAGAGAGCCTCACTAAGAGAGGGGGCCAGAGTTGTGAAGAAAAAAGTAACTCCATAAAACTCTTTTTATACTTCTCTCATTTGATTTCAAGACAAAGCTATGTTAGGGACTTATTTGGAGTCATATCAACTCTAAACAGAGGCTGAATTTCCTTAGGTTGGGATATTTTCAATTGCCCTGAAATGCATCTCTTTTTTTTATCCATTATGTCCCCACTAATACAAATAGGTATCATGCTGGCATTCAGCTATGTAATTCTTCTGTCATCCACAGATGGACAGAGGATTACATGGCTAGGAAATGAAATAAAAGCTAAATCTCTATGCTTCATAAAGCTTTGCCTATTTTCTCTTTCATTCAGGATTACCGAGTGAACATCTTTCTCCGTCAGAACTGGAATGATCCACGCCTTGCATACAGTGAATATCCAGATGACTCTTTAGACTTAGATCCATCCATGCTAGATTCAATTTGGAAACCTGATTTGTTCTTTGCTAATGAAAAAGGTGCCAACTTTCATGAAGTTACAACAGATAATAAGTTGTTGCGAATTTTCAAAAATGGAAATGTACTGTATTCCATCAGGTGAGTCTCCAGTCAAATCATGTTTTTCAAACAGAAGTTCAAAAGTGTATTGCTAGTATGTATCTTCAGTTGCTAGTCATGCAAAGCTATCACTGAAGCATTTATGAGTTTTGAATACAGAATTTTATCATAATTTCTGTTCATTGTTAATGCTAAAATAGAAAATGAACCCTCATTAGATGTGCACATAATAAAAAATAATAAAACTATTTACAATTTTAAAGTACAGACACTGGAGCCTAGAGGAGCTAGGACACTTGCACAGGAAAAATCCTAGAGTGTTTTAATTTGAATTGGCTTACATAAGAGTTTCACATGCTGTAGCATCCAGTGTCATGACAATAAAATGTTACGTGTTTTTTCACTTATTTTGAAAATTGTAGTTGCACTTTAACATGGATACATGACCTATTTAAGGAAGCATGACATTGAAAGAGTAGTTTACTTATTGATGGAGAGAAAAGTGGAAAATTAACCTTTCTTAAGATTTAAGAAGCTGTAAACAGCAATCACATATATTGACAAAATCTAGTTATCCTACTTATTTTCTCTTCTTCCCTTTTTTCTTTTATTAATATAAATGATAGTAGACATTGTACCACTGTCCTCGTTGAATGAGGATAAATGGATATAAATATACTAATGTTCCATTAGATATGATGTATATTTGGTATTAACACAGTGACCTACTTGTGCAAAATGTTACACTTTTCAAAATACATATACCTCTTATTCACTCAAAAGTGTTTTGCTTTGCGTGCTTTTACCACACTGCATTAACAGATAACTGGAATTCTTGAGTAGACATCAGAAATCTGTAAACAGTTTGCATGCTAAGAGAAAAAGGAGACATTTGTGACTTGTATGGATGTATCAGTCGCAAAAGAATCTCCTTGTTCCATACTTCTGGTGCAAGTGGACAGCATCTTCTCAAGCTTATTCAGAGAGAAAGGGTTGTGTTAAAATTCTTATGGCAAGCATTTCATGTCCAAAAGGAGTTTAGTCTGCCAGCCTGGGAACATAATTTTTCAGTGTCACAGCATGTACTCTGTCACTAGAAACAGATGGAAAGCAAGCAAAAAGGATTTCTTCTCTAGACCAAGTAGAAAGTAGCACTAAATCAATTATCTCCAGGCTATATGAGAGGAGACACTGGCAGTTGTTACACTCTAACTAACTCCTCCTCCTTGCACCTCCAGTAATGTACAACACAGAGCATAGATACCACCACTTAACATAAAATGATTAAAGTAAACAGTGATGAAAGCAGGTACCAGATAGATCCAGTTTCTTACAGAGACTGAAAGTTTATGTTGTCAAGATTTAATTAAGAATTATTAGAATTTCTAAAACACATTTAAAATCATATGGTTGACATCTAGTTGAGTTGTTATGTGTTTGAGTCAGTTAAATTTCTGATGAGAGAAGACTTGCTAAAAGCTAATGTGCTGATATTAAACAAAAAAAAAAAAAGAAAAAAAAAAGAACATTTATAATTTTGTTTTTTCCTTTAATTCCCTAATGTCTCATCCCCCACCTCAATTGCACTGAAATTATTCAGACATGAAAATAAAGAGAAGGTTCCAGTTTCCGATTCAATGAATATTCACTGTAAAATACTAAAATATTTATTGAAGCACAAAGTCCAGATGTCTCTTCTCTGAAATTATTTGCTATGTTACTGGACTACTAGTCAAGATTTTTCATTTGGAGCCATTTTTAATAGCATGGGAGAGTTCCCTTCTCAAACTCTCTCCTAGCAGCTCTGTCACTGGCAGGAGAACCAGAAGTTATAGCAACAAAGAATCAAGAAGCTTTGGAGAGGAAAAAAAGCAGGGTAAAAGAAATATACAGCCATACCTGCCACCTAGTGCTTATTTCCTTATAGCCTCAATGGAGTGGAAAGGGTTTAAGAGAAGGATATTAGAGTATTAGAGCATTAGAAAAGCTTTATGTGTAATAAGTTGATCTGAAATCCCTCAGGTTTGTGGACAATATTGTATCAATAGAACTGATAAATTAGTAGAGGACAAAATTTTCCTGCAATGGATTTTCAATGAGAATAAAAGTACAGTCATGACCCATGGCCTTAAGGCCAATGAGAGAAAACATAAGCCTTTAGCTCATATTGTTCTTTCTCATTTCTCTGAGAATTCTCAATCTAAAGATAAGTTATCTTATTGATATAAAATTTAATTTGTCTTCTTTTGCCTGTAGATTGCAAAGAATTTCACAGGAAGTGTCAGGACTACCATGAAACTCAGCTATAGTTCAAAATTGCATCCATATTTCAATCTAAAATTAATATCATAAAAAATGTTACCTTAAACCTTTGTATTGGTAATATAAACAGCTTATTTCAGGACAAGAACATATCAAATACTTTACACAATAATTTGACATGTTATGAAATTCTTATAAATCTGGGTAAATTTTACGTTGAGGATTTGAAGCACTGTAATAGTACAGTAACTCTACTGTAGCACAAAAAAAAGCATGCTGTTGTTGCATTCTTTTAGAGTTTTTATAAGATTAGGCAACTCTGCTGAAAATATTGGTTTCCTGAGTGTCCATACTATTTTTTTCCACACTGTCAAACTAAGCTGAGCAATTGAAATGGATTTAGCTAATATACATCTTTTTGAGAATTTTCTAAGTAAAATAAATGTATTTTCTTGGGTTTCTAATGACTTCCAGTATCTTTATACATTCTTCCTGTGCAGTTCTATGGCATTTTTTGTGGTATATTTTTAATCTTTTTTTTTGTATTCTTTCAGATTGACATTAATACTGTCCTGTCCGATGGACCTCAAAAATTTTCCAATGGATGTGCAAACATGTATAATGCAGCTGGAAAGCTGTAAGTTTGTGTAATGTATTATTCCTATAACTACTTTTGTCGGGATTACAATGGCTATCTAGGAGGCAGAAAGACTCTTTGCAGTGGTACAAGAATGAATTTTCAGAAAAGAATCCTCTATTTTACCAAAAGAATCTGTGAAATATATCTTTTCAAAGGAAGAGATTCTTCCATCCTTACTTGTACTGAAAATCAATAGTTTTGTGTCAATCTAAAGTTGCTACTAAACATAAGTGCCTAGTACCAGTTTACCTTTATGCAAAATTTATGTATATGGGGATTCATCATTGACTTCCCTGTGTTCACACATATAGGGGGACAGTTATGTGGGAAAGCATAAAGGAAAAGTGAGAATAATTTTAAAAAGTGATTTATGCAAATATCCTTAAATAGGTAATAATTCAGTGTCCTTAAAATCTGGAAACAGGTTTACATATACTGAGTCCCTGCTCTCCAGATTCCTCCCTTTGCTCTTTGCCATGCCTCCATGTTATAGCTGTGTATCTATAGTTTTTACCTAATCATCTCAGAAGGGATTAGGGAGAACTGTAGAAGTTTGGAAAGCATGTATATGTATATTTGAATATGCCCCCATACCTAGATTGAATATGTCACACAGGCTTTACCCCTCAACTGGGACAGCACCATGAATCAGTGCAACACTTCCCAGAAAATTTTGGGAAAGGCTATAAATCTCTTGCATTATGAGGAAGAAATACATACAAGGTATCATCTAGCTAGGGATAAAATGTGAGTATCGTTTGACTGCCAAACATAACATTGGAAAAATAATTCTAGCATTTTCCAAAGATTATGGGCCTAAAAGAATTTGTAGGAGTACGGATCTCTTGACACTGAAAACATGCAGGAAAAAGACCTGATAGATTTCTAGTGTAGAGAAGGTCTGGTTGTTTGACCAAATCTGATGTTACACTTCACAGAATTTCAATGGAAAAAGCAAAATTACATCTCCACGTGTTTATACCATATGAAAATTTGAAGTAGAAGGTAAAGGAGTAGAAGATAAAAATATCTTGGACAAGTCAGACTGCAGAATTATCTTTCAGTTAACACCAATACTTCTTACATGAAATATAATCAGCATTTATTAACTCAACTCATAATATCTTGTACTTACTATTTTCCTTGACATCTCACTTAGAACATAAAAGAGAATAAAAATTATACAGTATTTATGCTATTTCAGTGCACACACACAGATAAAAAAAGACAAAAGTATAGGTCTCGTCGATGCTGTGATTCAAGCTAATACAGGATGTGTAAGGAGGAATGCACAGACAGGAAGTAAATTCTCATTGTCCTTGTGGTAAGAAGTGTTTGGGAATTCCAGTTCTTCCTCTTAAAATGAGAGGATTTTGGAAGAGATTCCTAGTGGAAAAATCGTCCTAAAGATGTGAGGAACAAAAACAAAATGTAAAGTATTTTGTGAAATATTTCAGCAATCTGAAATCTGTGAAAATTAATGACAGAGGGAAAAAGATAAATAATAAGTACTTAATACTAGATTTTCAGGTTCAATAAGCAAAATATTTCAGAAAATAATTTTCTGCATATGGAGTGAATACACCATATTATTTGAAAGATAGATGAGAAGTGCAATATAGATACCTTGATTAAAGTACTTTTCATTTTTTTCTTCTTTTACTGGAGCAAAGTAGCATACAAATGAAGGGAGAGGTAATTATCTATCAATTATTGAATCAGAACTGTTTATTGCATGGATAACAATATGCTTTTACAAAAAGAAAAAAAAAGGGTAGACATGAAAGCCAGCTCTGTCTTTTATTACGATAGACTTTAATATTATAAAGCAAGCTTTCAATAGGAGGACAATGGTTGAATCTGAGAGCAGAAATTTTCCTGACTAAAACTGAAAGTGGTTTCTTGTGAATGTGAAGGTATTTAGGGCAATATTCTATATTCAATATTTAGGCAAAACTTCACAGTCAACCCAAGTGGATAATCCTACTAATAACATACGTCAATGTTATAATTAATGGAACTAAATGAAAGGTTGATATGGGGTAGCTATATCAGAGTACAAACAAATGTCAGGTATATTCACTATATAAAGTTACATGTCAAACAGAAAGTTATAGTGTATGAACAACCAAAAGGTGTAATTCTTGTTTAAATAATGTTTTAAAAGTTATTAAAATGTTGCTAGAACAATTTCATGAAATTCAGCTGTACTTTTCCTCTCTTTCAGTATTTGTGAGGAAAGGTCATACAACAACCAAGCATTCTTGAACAAAAAGGCATCTGTTTTGCTTTATGGAAACCTTGCAGGAGTTCACAGTTCTCACAAACTGCACCTCAGGGAAGCAATACTTAGCTAAATAGCACTGTAGATGTTCTACTGTATTTTCCAACAGTACTTTTTTTCACTGAAATTTGTTTTATTCATTCAGTTCTGTGGGAGTAATTCCCTGCTGCACATTCACCTAGGAGAGAGAGGTAATGTTCACAAAACGATAGCTGAACAAGATACTAATGAGTGCTGCAAAATCTCCATTACATAAAAAGATCAAAGTTGATTTCATAAGGAAGTTATAAGTAATAAAACTTTTCCCCTATTTCCTTGTCTATTTTACCTGTAACTCCAGATATTGAAAAATAGAAACTATGGACAAAGTTGCTGGCCTGAGGCAGAAAAATTTGCAGGATGTGGGAGCTCTGACTAAACCTACATGTCTGATTAGCAGAATAACCAGTTAGGCTTGCAAAAGCAAGAAAGCAGTTCTCTGAATGGCTTTGAGACAAATACAAAGAAGACACAATTTCTAAGTTCCTAAACCTTCAAGAGCAGGAATTCACCTACCCAAAACCAGTTTCTCTATTCAGGAAGTATAGGAAGGGAAATAGACACATTGGAGGAATCTCCAAAAGTATCTACATGTTGTACAGGAGAGTAATGAGATTTTAAAAATTCTTCATAGGGATCTGAATTCTGACTGTTTTCCAAATCATAGACAAAGGTGAGCAAAATCTTTCAAATTCCAGAGCGCTTGGCTTAGAATGGGCATCCAGTTCTCTTTAAAATTATAGAAGTATAGAGGAGGATCAGTGCTTTTAGCATTTTCCCAGGCTTCATATAAAATCTCCTGAGGTAAGAACTGACATAACCCTGAGCCTGAATCCATTCAAGCATCTCTAAATTCTCTGTATCAGTGTCATACTCTCCTATAGCTGTCTGGCTTACAGTTTTTGGTGCACAGTGAGACAACTTAAAATCAAAGCACACTAATCCTGGTGGCTAGTGCACTGTCTGGGGTTCAAAACTGAGAACATGCTCCTCTCATGTCCTGAGTAAATGATGTATCTAGTCATCAGGCTGTTACAAAAAAAAAAAAAAAAAAGAGGTTCTAGAAGCAAAACAGCAACAGCTGGGTTTCCGGATCTTTTTTTTTTAAAGTGATGATCATTGCTGGGTTTTCCACTGAGTATCAAGTTAGGTAGGGCATCGTCATTTATGAATTTGCAAGACTCATCTGTCTCACTGCCTTTTTTTAAATTGTATCTGATCCTTCAAACCTTGTTCCTGCATGCGTCACTGAGCAAATTAGACTCTTTCTAAAAAATCACCCTTTTTTGTACTCATCTGACCACTAGGATACAAAGAAAGACTGACAGCTACTTATAAAGGACAGATCATAAGATTTACCTCTGCCGTAAAATAATAATTTTTTTTAGTCTTGCTTACTGTCCTTCAATACTGATAATGTTGCTCCAGCACAGAAAGCTCCAAGATGAAAATTCATATATAGATTTTCTTCCCAAATTGTATTTTTATTTTTAGCCATCTCATGTAATGGTTTTTCCAAAGCCAGTCTAAGCAGCTGGATTTATTCCTAGTTAAAGTACTTCTCTTATACCATGAAGTATCTGAAAAATATTTAGGTGGAAATGTTTCTATTTTTAAAGGACTTATTTTACCAAATGATTTCTCAGCAACTAGAATGAGCTACTTTTGTGTCTTGGAAAGACAGTAAATGAAAATGCACATACAAAATAATCCCTTCTATATTCTGCACTTTATGATAGGGCAGCCTATAGGCATGTGAGATAATTTTAGTATTATTCTGCTTAAATAAGATACAAAGAAATGTCAGCTAGTTACATATTTATTTCTGTGACCTGTCTTCCAGGAAAAGATGTTTTTCTCTCTTGGGATACAACTTGTTTTATCTCTCTTTTTTAAGTTTCATTTTTATCTCACAGCATTTCTTTATTCATATATATTACAATTATAAATTTATGTGACATTCAATGTTCCTGAATTTTCAAATAATAATGAAAAATATTAACTCAGTTACAAAAGAGGAACTATACTCTGAAAAGCAACAGATGTAAGGGAGAAAGAACTAACTCACCTCATAATTTAATTTTTATGGTTATTGCCTCTCCTAAGAAATTACACAATGGTTGTATTTTTTGGGTTTTTTTTTTCTTTTTTGGATTTGCAGAGGTTTTTTAGTGTTTCTACACAGTTATCTTCCTATTGTCTTCCTGTATTATTAGAGAAAATTCACTGTGTGCTACATGATGCTGCTACCTGAATAGCAGAATTTCTTTCCTTCCAGTCTCTGAATTAGAGATTGTGGACATGGAAAGGTCTGTAAGCAGGCTACAGCAGTACAGCCTACTGCATTGCAGAAAATGATGTGCACATTACTTCTTTTCCACAACACCATGAAGACACCGTAAGAAAGGTAACAGAAATGGAGTATATTTATCACTTGCCAGAGAACCTCAGGTGCTTACTTCAATGACAGTAATTATGGACACGCTAGGTCAATGTCCACCTGTGCAGGCAGACATCTTTCCATTTCAGTAGTACAAAATTTGTCAAAAACTCATCCTACTGTTTCTCCTCTGCAGATGGGTGACTCAGCCCACTATGTGTATTTCAAGTGAGACCTGATAGCTGGTTACAATGGGCTAGGTATTTGTAATCTTCAGCTCCCAACCAATGCAGGATGAAAGAGTAGTATTAACCATAAAGCTACTGCTGAACCCACACAAAATAGCATAAAAGTGACAGCTGAAAATCTACAAGGCATATTAGATTTTAGTGTGGTAGAGGATTGTGCCTGAAGAAGGATAAAACTGTAGTTCCCAAGACAGAGATCCCATAAGAAAGACTCAAAGGTCGGTGCAAGGAGCAGACCCTTTGCAAAGCAGCTCAGTAGTACATAGAATAAAATCCTTGTTTCATGGAGCTCCAGAATAAATTTGGCCTTGAAATACAACATAGATGGTTTCTGAAGGTACTTTTTTAGTGTGTGACATATATTAGAATAATTTATTCTAACCTCAAGCTAAAGTCAGATTTGTTAGCTCTGTTATATCTTCCCGCTGCTACGTTGCTTGGAATTTAGAGCTCAATTCAAACCTCTGCCATGTTGTCAGGAACAGTGATGTGCAAGCAGCCTATCCTCGAGGCACACTATTGGGATGCCTAACAGAAGAGTAATGAAATATATCTAGTCAGCATGTCTGTAGCCCTTTCCTCAGCTGAACACATCAAGGTTTGCTTGATTTGCTGAATAAATCTAATGTTACTCTTGAATCTATATCTTACTAAACATTTAAAAAATGAAAATGGAACTTAGATAAATCACTTGCATTAAATTAACTTTAACATAAATTCTGTAGTCAAACCAAACTTTCTTGTACCAAAATGTTAGATATTCAGCTCAGTTGTTTCATGCCATTTGTGTTTTGTTTTTTTTAATTGAATAAGGGGAAAAGAGTTAAGTTTTAATATGCCTGTAGGTAATGTAAATTGACACAAGGGAAGCATGACCTTCCTGGAATAAAATGGAATGAGTAGAAAATTTAAAAGATATGTTGTTGTTTAACTGAATGACAAATTTGATCAAAAAACGTTATTATTACTTGGAATGGTACTCTAAGGGTGGTTAAAAAGAAAGAACTTAGCAAATAAGATTGTGTCAGTAGAAGTAAAAAAAGGGCTATATTGGAATTTTCAAAATAATTGAGGTTCAATGGTATGGAGTTTCTGAAGATACAGGGAACTGCTTGCCTTGAATAACAAACCTTGTTTTTCTATAATAGTGTAGTCCTTGGACAGACTGGAGGAGAGATGTCAATACTTTCAAGACACTTCAACAATTCTTCAGGACAAACTTGTTGGTTTTCCACTGTCTTGCTTTTAATGGGCTTTTAATGCCTACAGCTGACATTGAAATAACTATAATAATCTTCATACTCTTAGCATGCATGTATATAACTAATGTAAATAGCTTAGTTCCAGTAAGTTGTATAGTCCTGTGGAATGATGAGGGTTGAACAGAATTCTGTTTAAGACATGCTTTGTTCCTATACTTTAAAAACTGATTGAATTAAAAGGTTATATTTATTATTAAGGTTAATTATAGTGTTTAAAAAACCCCACATATAACAATCTACTTTTTCCTTTCAGACACCTCATATGCATGTTGATAACAAATTGTCAACACTATTTTTTAAAAGATAAGGTTTTCTAGCAAAGACGATTAAGACCAAGGGAAAAGTTTGCTTTTCTCTATTCTAGATACTATAGTCAGCCTTGCTACTTAGAACAGGATCACATTCTTTTTCCCTGAAATTTTTCCTGAGGCTTGCAATTGAACATGCTGAACATTTTCACTGTAGCTAGACAATTTTCAGTGCTGAAATCTAGAATTAGTATGTCTGTCTTGTCCACTTTGTGCCAAAGAGTTTTGTATAGATTAAATCAATTAAAACCTGGCATCAACTATTCGAGGTACAAGTCCTGACAACCACTCTTCATCCAATGTATCATATGCCTTATTTTTTCCATCTCCTCCCTCTTTGTGACCATGTAGAGTCTCATTTTCATTTTTTTTCACACTTACCACCATCTGTGTGACAGATCTTTTTCTGAAGAAAAGTTTTTGCAGGCCAAATTCAACTTTCCCAATTGTTTCAGGCCTTCTACACTGCCAGTTAATTCTAAATTCTACTTGGTTTGCCAGTTCTTCATATTCATCCCAGGCAGAGGTCTCAGTCTGCCAGTACAAGCTTTACTAGCTAATTACCTGGAATGTCTTCAAGATCCTGAAAGTGAATTGTCTCTTTAAAGAGAGCTGTTAGCTGACAGGCCACAGTGCCATCCACGCACACAATTCTTTACTTTTCCTGAGGAAAAACCCTCTTTAACAACATTCTTCTCCTGGGATGATAGTCTTCTCATATAATTACCAATAATTTATCATTTGCTTTTCAATTACAGATTTGCGAGACCTCAGGCTTTGGGTTAATAATGCAATCAATGTAATAATGTAATCAAATCACTCTTGTAGCTTCTGAATACTACTATTGAATAAGTGTGGGTTTTCTGTTCTTTCTTTCCAGTCCTGTGATGTCACCGATGACATTTTTTGTCATCATTAAAAACTTTTTAGAATTAGGTAAGAACAAACACTTGGACAGTAGCCAAGGAAGAACAAATACATTGCCAGCCATACTCCTGCTACAGCAGCTGATTAGTATTCCATAGCACACACAATTCAGCATCTCCACTTCACTTTTCAACTTTTGTGCATTTAAACCCTGCAAAAACAAACACTACATTTCAGTGGCAGAAGCCCTAACTAGTACACCTGATTTTGTTGGGGTGCTGCAGACCACTATACTAGATGAAAACCTCCATTGGTTTCAGATGTTTCTGCAACATAAAGGGTCACTTTTTTTTCCACCAGCAGTAGAAAAGTGACCTGCACCCTCATATCCAAACCAAGCCAGTGGCTGTTTTTCAACACTAAAATGCAACCACTAGGACTTTACTCCATAATACTGTGTTTCCCAAAACTGGTAGGAAAAATATCTGGTAGCAATTTATAATAGCTACCAAAACCATCTCATAGTCAAAAAAGAAAAAATCCTCTTTAGTGAGAGGCTGACTGTCATGCTGAGCTGCAGCAAATGTAAATAAGAAAGATATGTATATGTTCTGCTTATGAAGTAGCAGTAAGATAGATAATATTGTAAGACTAAACAGCAAGAATTTATGAAGAATAGGAATAACCATTATGTTGCAAAAGTTTGTCCTGAAAGACAGATGTGCTCAGATATCAATTCCGTTTTTCTTCTTCCATACACATGGACTGGGACTCTGAGACTTCTTTTGGATATGCACAACACATCTAATATAGAATAAGCTTCATAACTCTATAAGCAGAATTAATACATAGTTGAAGTCGTGTGTAGTTAATAAAAGCACGCTTCTGATTTGTCTTTGGGTCATCACTTTCTATAATCTTAAGAATTGAGTAGAAGGCTGCTGAAATTATTTCCTAGAGATAACACAGTGCTCTCCTGATAGAAATCTTAGAGGCACAGGAAATGTGAAGTATTGTCTTCTCTATTTTTGCAACTTAAGAAAAATCTAAATGAATTCATCACCACACTGACATTTGTCATGGGCTTCTGTGACATAGCAAATTGAAGAAGAATCTAGAAACAAGTGTCATAGGGGAGCGAGGGCTTCTACAGGTGTGATTCTTAACTTGACAAGCCACATGATTCCTCATTCTATGACACTGCTGTGAGATGAGTCCCCTGTTTCTTCAACTTCAGAGTCTCAGACAGTGACAATTCTCCTGCCAGCTGGTTTCTGCAGATTCAGTATTTATGGACCTAACAGCACAATAAAGATACCATTATATTCCTTGTCCAAAATAATCCTCAAAGAGAAATGGCTTGTTCTTTATAATTACTGCATGTTTCAGTGCAGTTCTTAGAAGACACAGACCATACTTGATATAATACACATAGTACAAGCTTATATTGGTAACCACATGTCTGTTCAGAATAGCATCGACCCATTTCAGGCCTATAGTTTGCTAAGAAAATGGTCTGATAATATAACCAGTCTTTACTGCTTCATTTTCACAGTGATAACCATACAATCAAAGAATCATAGAATGGTGGTGGTTGGAAGGGACCTTTAGAGATTATCTAGTCCAACCCCTCTGCAGAAGCAGGTCCATCTAGATCATGTTGCATAGGAACATGTCCAAGGGAGTTTTGAAGACCTCCAAGGACGGAGACTTCACAACCTCCCTGGGCAGCCTTTTCCAGGGCTCTGTCACTCTCACAGTAAAATAGGTTTTTTCTTATGTTCAAATGGAACTTTTTGTGTTCCAGCTTCATCCCATTACCCCTTGTCCTGTTGCTAGATACCACCGAAAAATGGAATGCTCCAACCTCCTGACACCCACCATTTAGATGTCTGTAAATATGGAGATTCTCCCTCAGCCTCTTCTTCTTTTGCCCTAGTTCCTGCATCCTCTCCTCATAAGGAAGATGCTCCAGTCCCCTGATCATCTTGGTGGCTCTGTGCTGTGCAGAAGTTCCCTGTCCCTTTTAAACTGGGGAGCACAGAACTGGACACAGTACTCCAGAGGAGGCCTCACCAGGGCAGAGTAGAGAGGAAGCAGAACCTCCCTTGACCTTCTTGCCATACTCCTCTTGGTGCATCCCAATGGAATACAGTATCTCATAATGGAATACAGTATCTCAGATATTTTGTCACATAGGCCATTTGGAAGATATACACAGTGTATCTCCAGTCTTTGACAGCAGAGCAGTGTCAGCAACAGGCATTTAGAATTTTACTTCAGGTTTTGTTACTGATTTTTTTTTAAATTGCTTTAAAGACAATGCATATTTATTAAGCAGCTGACACATGCAGCTGAATAGAAATCAAAAGCTCAAGCAGTCTTCAGGTTTAGTATTTCTAGAGTTTAGCTGAAGATGTTTTTGCCTTGTTTAAAATACCACGTCTTCTGATTATTTCATGAAAAATTAATGCACTGGATTGAATCTATAATATTTTTATTAATTATTGGCAGAATAATCCATTCCTAAGATATTCTGTTTTAACTAT
Organism: Urocolius indicus; assembly: GCA_013401255.1. NCBI lineage: Eukaryota > Metazoa > Chordata > Aves > Coliiformes > Coliidae > Urocolius > Urocolius indicus. The sequence goes on from WBNH01010709.1 coordinate 177,323, forward strand.
TTCTGCATGTATCTACCCAACAAATTAACCATTTCTTCTAGTGATGTTGACTGCAGAAAGATATCTGTTTTATTGAATTTTGGACACTGCTGCATTCAGATCAATTATCTTTAATTGCAATTGTGTCTCAGGAATACAAAACAAAATTCTAACACATAACAATGCAGAGTTTAGCTGATTTGGGCATAGAATATGTTTGGCCTAGGATGTGAGCTGCAGTTTGTTCTTTCCAATTCTCAGATTTTGCTTCATTTTTGCTGGTGACTAGATACTTTCCATGGTAGTCTTTCTACCTTTTTTACATGTCAAAAAGAACGAATTATGCAGCAACCAGAAAAAAAAAGAAAGAACTCATAAATTTATTTGGAACTGTACCAAATAATGAACTGTTTTCAGTCAAAAAATCAAGAACACTTGTCCTTGTTAACATTGCTCATTACAGAAATTTGAGACATTTTTTTTTGTTATCAAATAGGTCAAGAAACTTAAATATTTGTGTTTTTTCACTTCCCCAATTGCAGTAAGATTTTGTAATTCAATGGACTCATTTCACTGGTCCACATATTTCATATTTAATAAAGGGCCATACATTTAATAGAGATTTAATTAGACGTAATTTAACATATCTCATGGAAATATATGTTATACTGTTTTAAATTTATTTGGTATAACTTAAACTCACAGTTCCATTAAACTCCTTTATATTTTAAGACACATTTACTTTAGAACTATGATCTTGACTTACAAAATCGAAGTTACAGTACTGAATGCTAAAGCTCTATTTGTGCATTTTAAATGTAAGCATGATAAAAATTACTATATCAGTATTTTGCATACACTGCTATTAGTTTTAACAGATTGCACTATAGAAGAATTAGTGGGCAGGGTAGATAGTCAAAATTAAAGGTATGCATTAGATATGAATGAATCTCTATTTCACTAAAACTTTTTAAGAAAGATGTTTTGTGTCAGTTCAATGAGTTTTACTCAGGGGACATCACTTCTGGCCATAATCTACATGTTTCAAATAAAAATTTCCTTTACATATAATTGATTTTTGTCTGAATTCATGAAAGATCAATAAGAGGTCTACTTCTGATTTTTCACAGTTAATGGCATTTAATAGTGAATTTTAGGACTATTTTTATAGAATGTCATGCGTTCAATAAGACAGAAATAGGAGTTTCATTATACAGTTAAAATATGCTTTCAATGTCTTGAGTAATGTCTGATCTTAATTAAATACTTATTTAAAGGTGTATGGTCTCATTTTTGGTCCATTCATCCAGTTCCAACAAAATACCAAAGTAAACCAATAGTCAGCCTGAATGCCTGTGAATACCTTGTGTAAAGTGACTCCCTAAAAGAAACATGAAGAATGTAGAAGCAAGGAGAGGTGTTGCAAACAGTTTTACATTTATAAACAAGAATTCTTAGCTTATAGGTTCATTAAACATAGACAGATTAGGAAGAATGAAGCTTGTCTCAGTTTTGAGTTCAGCATATCAAGGCATTATGACTGAAGAGTATTTATAGAGGTATTCAAAGAGTGATGAAGTTATTGAATGTAACAGGGGAGAGATTTATGCCCACAGGCCAAAGAGATTATTTCTTTCACTGGAACTCAAAATTTCAGTATTTGTGGGCAGACAGTCTTAGAAAGTTCTGAAGAATAAACTTGAAACAGTAATTTGTCACTACAGGTTAAGCTATGTCCAGTTATCAGTAGGTTATCCTCAACAGTTCTGTAGCATTGGACTAAAGAAGAAAAGAAATATTGCTAAAAAGCAAAACAGATGAATGAAAGCAATATAATTTAGGTGTAAAAATTACTCTGTTTTTCTGGTTCAAGATATTACAGGTGGCTCAAGTGTACTCGTTTAAAGCATTACAACAATAAAAGCTATCTAGTTTTAGATTTCAATCTTAAAATCTCACTTTGTCCAAATCTGTTTCATTCAAAAAAAGTTGTAATGAAACCTCAAAGAGAATAGAAAACCTTTTTTTTTTTCTCCTCAGTTGTCATATTTATTCAGAAAAAAATTAAAATGGAAAGTTAATATATCACATACTCAGAGGAAGTAGAACTATTTTCCCCAATAATATCCCATGTAAATATTCAGCAGAGTGAGAGAAATAGAAGTTTCACAGTCTGGTCTTTGAGAAGTATTTCTATTATAGCTTTTGTTGTTTTAATTAATCTTATACAAACATGCATAAGGTACAAATAAGTTCAGGAACCTGAGTATTAAAAATTAATGACTTTTCATATCCTAATACCTCACAATCAGATAATATGAGAAGATCACAACCAATTCCTTTGCCTTCTTTTGTATCAGTTTCAAAGAACAGTATTTTTTTCAATTCAACTAATACCTCACTGTTCTCTTTGAAGAATTGGCACCTAACAATTCAAATTGACATAAATCCATAAACATGACTTTGACAATCCATCGTCTCACCTCAGATAAAAGGAAAAAGAGATTTTAGTGTGCTAGGCTATTTTTTTATTTTATTCTTCATGGGCTGGGGAGGGTAAGATTTTCCAAAACACCCAAAAGAATTGGATGTTTAGCTCATCTTGATGCTTTTGTTACTTCCATTACTGAATTTAGTAACTTTTGTTACTTCCATTAACCTGATTATTAATATTTCACAGAGGATGTATAAGACTAGCACTTTTTTGATAGTTCTGTATAGCATGACAGATAATACTTCATGATTTACAGGTACAAGTAGACCCACTGTGTTACCAGGTTTTTATGGCATTTAGTTAAGTCATCAATATTTGGTATGTCCTTACATTAAAAGTTACAGCTCACTTAAAGTTTATTTGCTTTCTCTTTTTTTAGTTGGATATACAATGAATGATCTAATTTTTGAATGGCAAGAAAAAGGAGCAGTTCAAGTAGCAGAAGGTCTCACTCTGCCACAGTTTCTGTTGAAAGAAGAAAAGGATTTATGTTACTGCACCAAGCATTATAATACAGGTAGGAAAGCATATTAGTGATTAAAACTGATAAGATGGTTAACGTTTGTTGTTATTTGGGAGAAATGGTGTTTTTTTAAATAATATTCTTACTGAACTAACAAGGTTAAAGCATACAGAGGCATTTTGCAGGATAATGTAGTCTTAAGTAAGTGACATAGTGAAATAAAACTACTGAAATGCTGATCAAATTGCAATTTCAGTAAACTTGAGAAAATACATAGTTGAAATAATTCAGAAGAAATTCAGCCAGAATGGATGCCATGATCACATCTACACTGTGGGACCTGAAGCATTGCTAAAATCCCAAGGTCCACGTGCTGTGCAATAAGCATGGCCTGGCTCAGCCAGGAAACAAGAACACAGGATTCCCAAGGCAGCTGCTTGTGCTCCAGTTATTACAACAAGGAGACAAGGCAAACAAGATGAAAGCATCCTTGATATACAATGGTCAGGTGTTCAAACTAGGTGTGACACATAACATGTACTTTACTGTACAATTATGAAGATTTAGCTAAACCTTCCAAAAATGGAGATACATATGGCAGGGTCAATTTTTTACTCAAATATTGTTTTTTTAATTATAGTAAGGAAACTTATTCCTTGATTCTTTTTTATCACAATCCTTTTGAAAAAAAAAAAAAGGAAAAAAAAAACTTTATTTTTCTATGTCTCCTTTGATATATATAGGCAACTTCTTTTTCCTTTTTAGGACTCCCTTGCTTTTTTTCCATTTTAACATGTACTTCTATAATCTGTATAGTTGTAATTATAAGTGAAAATTTGTGGTAGAAAGTATTATAATTTTTCCAAAGTTCATTTGGACAACATCACCCATTGAAAACCTCTAACTGAGGAATTAAAACAGTGTGACTAGTCATCAGCCTTGTGTATTTCTGTATTGGTTTGGCCAAACTGCATTCTATGGCCAAACAGGTGCTCTAAAATGTGAGTGCAGCCTCACAAGCTTGTAAAATTGGCTGAAATTTGTGCCTCTACTTAAAAAACATATTGGACCATTTAATTTGCCCATAAAAAGTGATGTTGTTCACTAATACAGAAGACTTGAAAATCTGGGTGCAGACACTCACCATACACTTCAGGATGGAGTCTTTAAACCGCCTTAGCGAATGAGAAGCCAATTACACAGCTGTGGGACCTGTCTATGACAAACAAAGGGGAAAAAATGCAGTGCTGAGTAATACCAGCTACAGGGAGAAAGATATGTCCTCAAACAAGGATGCAGCAGTGGCCTGCTTGAGTTACAGCACCAAAATTAAAGGTATGAATCTAGAAGAATTTTGGCAGGACAAACCAGAAAGAAAAGATAGACTTTCTCATGCAGGACATTTTATTCATGACGTTCTACTCTTCAAGATAACAGTATTCTCTTCAGAGTATTTATATTTTATTCAAGTCTTCAGTGTGAAGTTAATTTCATCAAATTAGAGAAGTTTGATTTGGTTTCTCTCAGTCTTAATAACTAATATGTGTAGGCTAAAAACCCCAAACATTGTATTAAAAGAAAACAATTAAGAGTTTCTTTCTTCATTATGTCGCTAATATACGTGACCAGTAATGTGCTTTCTTAAGACTCCTTACAATGAAATACTGTAGGCAGATATAGCTTCAGGATACTTCACAAGAAACAAACAAAAATAGAAATAAATGCTATTTCTCTGGCCTATGACAGACTACATAAAATGAATGCCTAAGAGACTGCTAAGCAACTGCAGCTGGTATGCAATAAGTGCCCAAAGAAGTGTTTTCAATTCAAATTGAGTTACAACAGAAGATGGAAAGCTCTTCTTGAGACATCTCGTAAAACAGAAAAAAACCCACACAAGTCTCCCAGTGAAATAAATTAATGTGAAGCTTCAGGATGGTATGTGGAAACTCATTAGAACATATCTCATCAGTATGCCCAATTGAAAATGGATCTCTGCATCTCATACCTTGAAAAACAAACTGCATCTAAATATAGGGACATAACAGTTTCAGCAACAGTACAGCACAATGGCTCATCAAGTCTTGTGTCCTGAAGTGATGTAACAACATTTCTAATCATTTTCTTGTTTTTGCATCCACTGGTATATCCACAGTGACAAATCTGGGAGGTGAAGTAGAATCAGAGCAACCAGTAAAATCACAATGTGTGAACCATTCGCATTACAAGAATGATCTTGCTTTATCATGTCCTCATTCACTTCTTAGGTGACATGCATTGCTCCCCTGGGCTTTTATGCAACATTCAGTTTTATTTTCAATCAAAGGTAATTCAATTGAAGCTGCAAATAAAGCCAAACATGTGATAGCATGAATTTATACACAATAATACTGCCTAACAGGCACAAACAGAAATCTGAACAGTCTGAATATTCTGAATCTTGACTTTACATACTTACTTGAATGATGCTACTCCAAACTGTCTTCTGTCTACTGATGCAGTTTGGCTCAAAATATTGAACGCAGTGGTCCTGGAAGCAGTGGATGTAGTATGCAGTGGAAGCAGTATGATTACTATACCCTGCAGCAGAACTTATAGGCTCTGTATGTGACCATTTCATAACTCTGTAAATCTGTGATCTCAATGAGTGGTCCAGTTCCTTAACTCCAAATTACCCAAACAGCTTTCTCTCATGATCTCTCTGATTCCCCCTCAAACAAATATATAGATTAGTGCCTTTCTCAGTCTTGCTACAATTGATTTTATGCCTGTTAATGGGCCATTTTGCTGCAAACATGATAGTGATGGTAGGAGTCATAACTTTGATTCTTTACTCTATTGACAGGAACTCACACCCCTACTTAGTTTGAAAAACACTTGAACCACTCTTTTTCAGACTATAACAGTCTGGATTTTTAAGCTGTGACTTTTAAATCCTTCAGGATTTTTTTATACCTCGCTCTGAGAAAAGGGAGTTTGTGCTTTCTATCCAGTAGGTATTTTATGGCTGTAAAATCCAAAGCTATTCATTCTTCCACTGAAAAAGCAGAAACTATAAACATTTGAAAAACAAACAAGATCTGTGACAGGCTGAGGACATTATCATCCCTAGGCAGAGAAAGTAGCACTGTCTGACTGCAACAGGGAGTTTGTCTCTGCAGGAAAAAATAACTCAACAGTTACTCCTAAATTGATCAAAATGCAAATATTCTACCTTAAAGATTGTCCCAGTCCCCTGGACTTGAGTTAATTTTCTTCCTAGCATCTGCCACATGGATGTGGTTTGGGTTTATGCTGAAAAGAATGTTGGTAACAGGTATGTTTTGGTTATTTCTGAGCATTGCTTGCACAGGTCAAAGCCTTTTCTGCTTCTCACTCTGCCCTGCCAGCAAGCAGGCTGGCGGGGCATCAGAATCTTGGAGGGATTATGGTCAGGACGGCTGACTTGAATTGCCCAAAGAGTTATTTCATACCATAGAATGTCGTGCTCAGTATATAGACTGGTGGGAGTTGGCCAGGAGGAGTGAATCGCTGTGCTCAGGCATTGATCAGTGGGTGATGAGCAATTGCATTATACTTAACTTGTTTCTGGGTTGGTTTTTTTTTTTTTTCCATTGTGTTTTATTTCTCGCTCTCTCTCTTTCTTATTACTATTCCGTTGTTATTTTTATATTTTATTTAATTTTAGCTATTAAACTGTTCTTATCTCAACCTATGAGCTTTATTCTTTTTTTTCTGAGTTCTCTCCATCTCACTCTGGGATGAATGGTAGTAAATTCCTAGTTGTTTTGTGAATCTTGGCTTTAGACACATAGACACCAGACATATATATGAGAAATTTTCAAGTTCCATATGCAAAATACTAAAAATAATAGTTTCTATTCAGGCTGCATGATCATAGATACAGTTTGAATGTTTTACAATAAGGGAATGTCAAGCACTTCAACGAACAACTTTTATCTGCAAAATATACTGAAATTGCCATTTATATTTCAGCGAAAATAGGCAAAAGCAAGTGGGGACTGCATCTACCTTTTAGTTTAGTTTATGTCCTTCTTTGAGAGGTATGAAAATAATTTCAGCTAACTTTACTTATATGTAATCAAATTTTCACATACAGTCTCTTCAAATTATCATGTTTTGCACAGGCAAAACATTGGGTTTTTTAGGAGTTTTATCATAAGAAGGCAAAAGGACAGAAAGTTAACTGTATTTCAGTAGTAAGTAAAACAAATGCCTTTCAAATAATGATGTAACACTCTGGGGAGAAGAAAAATTAAAGTCTTTTTACCGAATGAGGTAAGCTCAACTAGACCTCTTGTCTAGTGATGACTCTGATGACTCAAACAGGAGAGAAAGTAAAAGGAACAGTACTGCCTCATGAAAATGGCTGTTTATATATTTTATTCTCCTCCTTCATGATCTCTGCGAAAATCATCTGCCACTACGATTGCAGTGTGATGTGTAACACAGTATAGTGCCAAGAAAGGTTAATTATGGACTTCTTTTAGCAGATACAGAGCAAAAAGAAAGCACATCACAAAAGGCAGAAGTGCTGGTGGTGTATCTCAAGGGTTGGACTAGATGACCTTTTGAGGTCCCTTCCAACCCTTGAGATTCTGTGATTCTGTGATAACAACATGACATAGACCACCAGCACTTTCTTTTTGCTCTTCTCTTGAGAAGAGCCTGGCTTCATCCTCCTGACACTCACTCTTTATGTATTTGTAAATATTAATAAGATCACCCTTCAGTCTTCACTTTTCCAAACTAAAGAGCCCCAGCTCCCTCAGCCTTTCATCATAAGGAGGATGCTCCACTCCATCATCTTGGTGGCCTTGTGCTGAACTCTCTCCAGTAGCTCCCTGTCCTTCTTGAACTGAGGGGCCGAGAACTAGACCCAATATTCCAGATGTGGTCTCACAAGGGCAGAGAGGGAAGAGAACCTCTCTCAACCTACTGCCCACAGCCCTTCTAATACAGTCCAGGATGCCATTGGCCTTCTGGGCCACGAGGGCACATTGCTGGCTCATGGTCATCCTGCTGTCCACCAGGCCCTCCAGAACCCTTTCCCCTACACTACTCTCTAAGAGTTCATTCCCCAATCTGTACTGGTACATGGGGTTATTCTTTCTGAGATCCAACACTCTACATATGCCCTTGTTGAATTTCACTAGATTTCTCCCTACCCAACACTCCAGCCTGTCCAGATCTTGTTGAATGGCAGCACAGCCTTCTGGTGTGTCAGCCACTCCCCTCAGTTTAGTATCATCAGCAAACTTGCTGACAGTGCCCTCTGTTCCCTCAGCAAGATCTTTAATTAATATATTGAACAGTTATGGTAATATAGTTTTATTTGTGAGACCAGGTCTGTTTTCAGCCAAACAATTATTTCAGTTAGAACATAAAATTGTCCTCAGAAAATTTATTTCAACATTAATAACTGTAAAAATAAATAGCATTCTATCTGGGATGTGGGGTTTTTTCCAGTTTGTCTAATGAGACATGGAGCCAATATTCTCACTCTCACTAAGACAATAACAGCCTTTCTCAGCGTCCTATGCACTAGATAAACTAAAACATTTGGGCTCAAATATGGAGGACACTTAAACAAAAGCCTTGATTAATCACCCAATGAGTGTTAGTTTCAGGAAAACACTGATGAAAACTTCTTCTGTCTGAGGCTCTAACACACACAAGTACATAAAAGACTTTCTACTACCTAGAATACTGAAGCATCCCAACTCAGAATAAGGAAAGGCTGGAAAAATACAGTAAAAGAGAAGTCTGTGATGGTCTACAATTATGCGTAAATATATATATATATATATATTTAACACATATAATGAACTATTCTCAATGTGTATTGTCCAGAAATAGATGTTTGTTTTAACTAAATATTGTTCCTTTTTCCTTCATACAAAGGTACAGATAGACAAGAATATGCATAGAATTTTGATGGTTTTTAGTGGGAACCTGATAATCCAAGGTATTAAAATATTACAAAACACTAAAGTTCATAAAGTGCAGTAGTCATATTGCATAAATCCATACAAAATCTGTTTGTTGAGTCCACTTATTGTTTTGTCTTAGAAGAGACTTTAACTTTTGCTCTTGAGAGTACTATCTCTTCTTTGCAGTATGTTACCTCCTCCATATAAAAGGAGGACCTGTGATTTTTATAAGTCTAAAAATGAGAAACACTGCCAAAGTTCAGAATAGTTTCTAGAAATAAATGCTCTAACAATAATTGCCAAGCTCAAGTTGAGCTTGAATGCCTTGCATATTTATGGAGAGTAGAAGAACTGAGCTGCTTAAGAAAGGGATTTTCAGAAGATAGACAAATGGGAGAAGCTCTGTATTTTATTAAGGGATCTAAACTTAAGTCAGCCAATTAGGCTGAGCATATCCTAGCCACTGAAGAAATCTCATTCTCCCTTTCTCCTTTCCTGCTGTCTCTCAGTACTTAATTTCCTGTTAAACTTGTGTGTCTAGCTGTTTTCAACAGGGAAAATGTAGTGCTAACATATAGTACCATCATTACAGTTCAATTGTCTCAGGACTCTGATGGCAAATCTCCATAGCTAGCTATTTTGACCCTTTTGCTGGCTGTTTGTTGCTCATCAGTCACTGGTAAAACGGAATTGTGTAGTCTACATCCATATTGACATATGTGTTGGAATCAGAAGATAAAATTTTCACATCCCAGGCCTGACTTGTTTTCTGCAGGGCTCCATAAAGGTTGGTTTGGATTTGCTTAATTTAGTTTTGTTCGGTTTTGTTAAGCTTTGAATCATTTTCAAGTATAAAATTTTTATTTTAAATGAATAGTTTAATATAACTTTATTTAAGCTATATAGTCTTTAGGCCAAAATCCATAAAATATTTCACCCCATATCAGCTATTAGAGTTATCAATGGCTTTACTTATAAGAAGGCCAGACTTGCCCTTATCTAAAGCAGTATCGAGAACCAGGACCTTCAGTAGACATCTCTCTGCATGTATTAACAGTTAAATCTCGACATACTTACTTCTTTTGTTCATACTTATTCATTTTATATGTTACATTATAACTTTTTTTTTTATTTTACAGAGATTTAATCATTATTATTACTCATTTCTCAGGCACACTATTACCTTGGCTCAGCCTCTCAAGGTGATTTTCCATTATGAAAGCTATATGTCTACCTAGCTGCAAAGATTGCTACTCAGCCTTCCTGAGAATTGTAACAATGACTATGACATTTGAAGGGTACAATATGGAAGGCTTCCCCTAAGGGAAGCTTTAAAGGTTGATGAAAGAGAAAAAAAATAATATTTAAGTTCTACCAGCTGTTGCCTCTGGAGCAGTTTGAGGCAGACAAATCTGAAAAGAGAGACTCTTTGTGGCCTGAATACTACTACTCATGCTTGATCCAATCCCTATCATTCTATGATTCTGTGATTTCCTTTGCAGATCTCACACTGCTGGCAGTACATTTTAAACACTCAAGGAGTCCCCTGATGGCATAGCCCACTGTCTAAACAGTGGCTCCTGCTTAAAACAGGCTGCTGTGCCATACAAAGGAGTGCTAAGGCAGAAAATTGCTCTTCTAGTGTTACTCACAGTTTACCATAGCAGCAACAACCAAAAAAAAAAAAAGAATATGTGACTTGAACACTGACTCTGAAGAGAAGCTAGTTATATTTTCTGGAAAAGAAAAAATCATGTAGACTGACTGCAATACATGTTTTTCCACTACAATATTGGTTTCAGTTTAGACATTGCATGGAAATCATGTCAGCACAGCATATTTGAAACTGTTACCAAAACAAATGTGTAAGAGAGAAAAATGAACCATTGTGTGCATATATACATTTACTTCATATGCATAGCGATGTGCATTCAGCAGGGCAGCACTTTTTGTGCCTTTAACACATTTAAATCCCTGGTTGTAGGCTAGACTTTCAAAGAAAATAAACATCACTTATGTTTCAGGAAAAAAATGCTTATATTTTATAAAGCCCTCAATGACTGTTCTTTCTATTACAAAAATCTGTCCACTGTATGGGTTTGTGTGCAAGTCTGTATTTAGCACTGATCTGATCTGATCAGGCCTTAGTTTGTTACTCCACCTCAGCAAAACCCCAATACCACAAAGGTTTCATATACTCCATCTAGCTTCCCCTTTGACATTTACAATGCCTCTCAGAGGGTACTAGTGCTTTCCTTTTGTGTACCGCAAATGAATTAATATAGCAACACTCTTAGCTGCTTGTCTATCTCTTCTACCAGCTGAGATGACTTTGTGGTTATGTCTCTTCTGATCCATTCAAGCATTCAGTCAAATAGATTAAACCACAGCTTACCTGCCTTTGAATTCAAAATGAAATACAGGAAGAGAAATGAGGCACACAGATGGATGCTGGATGTTGGCTTCATCTGTTAAACAGCAGCACAGCCTTGTCTACCTGCCTCCTATCTGACGCTCTGATAGTGCAAAATGGTTTTTTTTTCCATTCTAATTCATTATCCAAGCTTCTGCAGGTGATTCTGATCTCAGACAGCAAGGGTAAAAACATTCCTTTCACACTTAGACCTGCAACAGTTGCAACTGCAGTGTCAAAACTGACTTCCAAGTGCTGCCTTTCTCCAACGCTCACCAGTGCAGCACCAGAGGGAAGCCTCAACCTGTGTAGCCACCACTCCTCCAGGGGAGTTGCCACTTTTTTCAGTGCTACACTGGAATAGAGCAGGTAAAGAATACAGTGATCTTTACTGGGAAACAGTCTTTGGAATTATCAAAGGTATTTTTCCACTTTGTGACACACCACACTTTCTTTTTGGTTTTTTTTTTTTTGTTTTGTTTTTATTTACTTGGCAAACAATGTTTACAAAAATACAAAACCAAGAAAAAAAACACTTCAGTATAGTTCCTCTGGCACATCATTGAGTTCTAATTCTGAACTCTTCATAATCTCATCTCTTTTCTCTCCTTTTTTGTGATTACAATATATTCCATCTGAATTAATTTCATTCAGTATCTCTCTCATTTTGTTGCAGGTCTGTTACCCACAGCTATTTATCTTCATCCTTAGTTCAGAAAAACTTGGCAAACTTACAACTACATAAAAATAATCCCCATCAGAAATAGTGTATTATTTAATGCTCCCTGTTTAGAACCACAGTACTTTCATGCTGAGAGCTCTATAATTATTCAAGTCCACCTGAGCACTTATGAAAGAGATTCAGATCTCTATCCAATCTTTCTATGGATAAAAATTCAACATACAAGCAATAGCCAATATTTATTGACACTCCATTAACACATATATTCCCCATTGTGAATTTCTTTCATTTTTCTTCTTAATTTGTTTTGAAATAATATAGAATCCTTTAAGAAGAAATGTTGCATGCTGAACTGTGATTCACCCTGATGTGATGCCAAATAAAATGGCTTTGCAAGAGGCCTAGATTTGTTTAATGTATTTCTGTCACTGCTTACCACCACAATTTACTGTGATGTGTGAGGGTGAGACCACTACTGTAGAAGGCCACTTAACTGAGAGAACAAAAAAGCAATCTTCAGTGTAAGGACCAGTTTGAAGTAAGAATATGATTCTGACAATGGCCAGTCGATGGAGAACTCCTAGTTATGTGGGATGTACTGAACTGCTAAGTAATAAAATTGTCACGTAGGTATCCTTTTGAAGATCCTGGAGAAGAAATGAAGGGAGAAATCATTGCCTTTTCCAAAGTAAATACCAAAATTCCTATTCACTTTGTGAAATCAAGACTTTGTCCCTTGATTGAATCTGAAATCGGTTTTGAACCTGGGGAAGCAGATGGTTGAGCCGGGATTTGGGACACAGATTTCAAGAGTATACATACAATTCAGAAATCAATTAGGAATGGAACCAGCAATTAAGCCAGCAGAAATAAAACTTCTGAGATATATTACATAATTTTAAAATTAAGCTTCATAACTATTGTCTAAGTATTTCTTAGTGCTTCAACAGAATAAAATTTCATACAAAGGCATTAACTATGACATCATAGAAAGAGCTAATAACCTAAGAGAACTATTACAAAAATAATTAAGTTCAGAAGACATTTCCAATCATTTAATATTCCTAAGATAAAATCATTTCAGTTTGACTTTATCTAAAACTCATTCCTGTACGCCTAAAACTACTGTCACAATATATTTTCACATTATTAGAGCAGGCAGTATAACAAATCATGAAATTAGTATTGGGTAAGCTTGTAAGTCCGTTACATAAATTTGGTCAGTATGATAAATATTAAAGCACTATTGATAGGGAATTATTTGTTATAAAATGGCATGCTGGCAAATAAAAATGTATTAACAAAATATCTATGAAAACATAATCAAAATACTTTGGACGACTTAAGAAATAAATAACTATATAGCTTTCCACATTAAACTTCAAATTAGGAAATCCTCTAATTCAAATAAGGAAGAAATATGAGGTATACATATGTCTTGCTGTTAGAAACTGTTTGATGCATATTTACAGTAACAGTACTGCCTTCAGCACCATTTGTATGTGACTAATTTAGACACTGAGAAGCATTAATAAATCTAATGAGACTAGATCAAGATCTGTGGAATAATCTATAGTTTAAAGGTTAAAAAACCCAATCTAGATAAGAGGGAAGAAAAAGGGGTTTTGGCATTTCTGTGAGCAAACAATTGGGTTTTGTTCTGGTTCGTTTAAATCCATGGAAGTTTCTTGATGTTCAGTATCTGGAAAAATTAGGCCATTTAATTACCTTCCTAAAGTTGCTTAATCTCAAGTCCTTGATTTCTGTTTGAAGCTTGGTACTTTTGACTTGGAACAGTTTGACTGGGGATAAAGGAGGAGACTTAGCAGAATCTCCTATAGACAACCTACTGCCCACATTGCATCAGGTCACTACATTTTTCCTGCATCCATTGGATTAAAAAAATAAATGTAAGCTTAAAATTGAATCAAACGATAAAGGAGATTTTATACAACAGGAGACCTTAAAGTCTTTTCTTTGCTTACAGGAATATTCCCAAGCAGTAAATGGACAAACAAGTGTAAAAAAAAAGGAAAGATGAGTTCCCCAGGTTATCAAATTGTTGAATTTTCAAGTTTTCTGACCCCTTTCTTCCCCATGGACACTCCTGCTATAATGAGGACTATGTATATTAAAAATCACTGAAGAGAAATAAAAATATTCATCTTTCATTATAAAATATATGTATTTGATGCAGTGTAAATTTCTTTACAGTGTGCACTAGATGTGAGAATGTTATCTTTCTATTGAATATTTCTTCTTTTCTATGAAAAGGAAAGTTTACATGTATTGAAGTCCGATTTCACCTTGAGAGGCAGATGGGTTACTATCTCATCCAGATGTACATACCGAGTCTCTTGATTGTCATTCTCTCCTGGGTATCATTTTGGATCAACATGGATGCAGCTCCAGCCAGAGTGGCTTTAGGCATAACAACTGTACTGACCATGACAACACAAAGCTCAGGTTCACGAGCATCTCTTCCAAAAGTAGGTAGATATTCTTTTGTTTGTACTCAGATTAGTACAAAGTCATAATGCTATGTGATAAATAAACACCTTCAGTCAACGTTATGGGCTTTAATTACTTGCATTTAAGCATCATCTAAAGGAGATGTTTAGGGGTTTTGTTGAGTGGCCAATCAAATATATTCTAATCCTCCCTTGTCTCAACTATTTAGGCAACGATATATTTAATAAATTGCATAAACTTTTGCAAGTGATGAAAGTGACGTTATTCAGTACTATAGAAATGTTACTTAGCAGTTGACTAGCTTGTCCTTTTCCAGCTTCCAGTATCTGACAACTTGCTAGCAGATAGGACTGAACTTCTAAAGGTCATATATTCTAACTTGCTCTTAATGACATTCTTTTCTCGAAACCTGCCCTCATTATGAATCAACTAGTTACAAATATATTTACATTAAAATGTAGAAAATTGTGAAGATAACAGCTCCAAACAATTGTATAAAGAGTGATTCACTATACAATGCAATTAGCTTAAACTATGTTTCTATTACTAACTATTTATATTTTTGAACACGTTACTGTTTTAAAGATTTTATTTTTCATTTTAAGGGTTATTCCTTGACCATCTTCATGTACAACAGCAGTTATTAAGAAATGAAACATATACAATGTTTCATGTACAATAATACACAAAGTCCACTTCTGTATTAGTTCTAGCACAGTATTTTTAGGTTGGCTAATTAAAATAGAAACCCCTAGCAGAGATGAGTGTGCTTTATGGTTCAAATATATGTATCCAAACTCATTCAAAGGTACCTCTAACAGATAAGAAAACAAATAAGAAAAGAGAATGCTATGAAAGCTCTGAAAAGCAAGAATGTAAGAGGTTACCAAAGAGAGCTACAGATATTTTTTTTGTCACACTTTTGAAACCTAAACCTAGTTATGTTGGCTAATATGAAAAAGTTCTTGTGAATCTGAACATACAGAAATAGAACAGGCTCTACATTCCTTGTTCAGACTCTATCCTTCAAATGAGCTTGGCAATGAGGTCATCTACTCTGTAATTGATTTTCAGTACTTCGACTGGGTAAAAATTACAGGACTGATTTGAACCTGTGCCTTTGACTTACCATGCTTATATCAGCAAAGAATGAATGTACCAGAGTTCTCCATCTGTCTCCCTTCTACCTAATTTCTCTTCCCAGAAATTTAAATCAGATCCATTATAACACAAAATACACAATATACTAGGAAGAAGTTAATGATATCAACAAGAAATCTATTTTGTGTAAGAATATATCCTTAAATATAATATTTAACATATCAATTTAATTGTTGTCTCTATTATTATCTAGCTTTCATGTTAAGTATTGTTTTTATAAAAGTAGTGTTGGGATGTGGAGATATTAATGCACTTCCTCCTGACATGAAATACTAAACTTCACATCTGTGGTTTTATCAAATTCAGTCTTCTGCTCTATTCTCTCCATAGGTGTCATATGTCAAAGCAATTGACATCTGGATGGCTGTGTGTCTGCTCTTTGTATTTTCTGCACTTCTGGAGTATGCAGCTGTAAACTTTGTGTCAAGGCAGCATAAAGAACTTCTGCGATTCCGTCGCAAGAGGAAGAAGAACAAGGTAAAATTAACAGTATTCACATTTTTGAAAGAGAGTCTAAGATTTATTTATGCCAGGATCTAGGGTTAATTTGGTAAACATAGTGCAGCTTAGAGTGGCAATATAAATAAAATGGCAGCACAGAATGAAATTCACTATAGGCAGAGGGTCACTACAAGGACTATGCACTGCATAAATCCAACTCGAATTCTCAAAAGAAGGATTAAGACGGATTTAAACAAGGCATAGGCCATGTGGGAGCCATCTGCACAAGCACGAATTTCACTCTGTCTGAAGAGTTAGATTATACTTCAGCAGATGAATGTTACTGGTACTTTCAGTAGTTTGTACTATATTGAGATGCAACAAATAATATTTCCTAATTCCTAGTATTCCCTTTAAAGCCTAAACAGTTGTGTTTCACATAAATATTTTTTAATGTAAAAATACTTATTCAGTTAATACTACTGGTGGAAGAATAAACATTTTACTTCAAAAGACTGAGAATTTCATTTTTGCTTTCTATCATCAATTTACTGTAAATTGTTCATACAACTAGTAAGAAACTTTAATATAGAAAGAGATATTACTATTCATTTTATAGCTGAAGCTTTCTAGACTACCAGTCAAATAATTTGTACCAATGTAAATAGGTAAGTCTACAGGATTGAATTCTACAATCCACAGTTAAATCAAGAAATAAATAAAAAAAAAAATCCTATAACAATATGTAACTTTTGCTTCTGATTTTTCAAATGATAAATATTTCTCCAACCTACTCATTAGCATACCCACTGCTACTGTTCTTCTGAGCCTTTCCACTGGCTTTCAGTCACTATCTAGCATATGGCTGTACACAAGATTCTGACCATAGTAATATGACTCAGTTCATCCATCCTTTGTTCCTGGGAACTTACCTCAATTTACTGCCTACATCACAAAAAAAAAAATTTTTTTACAGGTTGTTTCTTTTCACTTGGAAGATATTGCAAAGCTGTAATACTGTAAAGCCTACCTAAGCAGTCTTTGCTAGCAAGACTCCATGTTAAAAGACAGACTGGACAATCAAATGATCAATTTTCATACATTTGCCTGTTCCTGTGTGTTGAATCTTAGACTTCTTCAGATGAAGAAAGAAACTCATGTACTATAGCCTAGAGAGTGATTCAGGCTGCATATACCTTTCATCATTTTTCCCTGTGAAAAAAAAATGTGCTTTTTTCCTTTTGCTAACAGCAGAAGAAAAAAATGTTTTCTGAAATTCATGAGAGGAAAGCAGCATTTTTGTGACAGGATGTTTATTTTTGAAATATGACAGCTCTCTGAAAGCTGCTTAAAGATTTGGAATGGGAGGAATGGGACAGGCAGAGATTGATTTTCAGACAGGCCAGGTGAACCACCACAAATGTGTCGTGTCAAATACAAACATCTGTGATGATATATTATACAACTATACTTCTAGTCCATTCTCTTTTTTCATCACTTATGATAGTGTCTTCTGGATCTCAGGCAAATTTATCATATTCAATTTTGGTGATACCTGTTCACTTCCTTAAATACATGTCAGTTTTTATAACCATAGGGTTAGAAATTGACAGACAATACTACCTTCCTTCCTTAGAATCAAACTAGATCTCTTTCCAGCTCACTTAGCAAGACTTCAAGTTCACTAGAGACACTTCTTTAGCAATCACAATCAGTCAAATTTCAGCATAGAGGTATGTGAGCAAGGATCCACAATACATAAAGCATTTCTAAGAGAAGCCCACTTAACAAAAAATTATACACGTGAATAGTATCATTGACTTGTTTCCTAGATCGGTATTCAATGTCATGGTATTTCTGGATTCCCACTTAAAGTCCTTATCCTAATTTTACAATAGACAATTTTCTAGCTTCAGGTAGGTTGCCTGTTAGATTCTCATAAAATTAGAGCATTACATTTAGAGATGGCAGGGTCTATAATAAAGAAATAAATACTCTCCTTAAATTCTGAAGGACGAAGACATGCATTTCAATGCTTTTCTTCATAACATATCCAGGTGAGGCTATTAACTATATTGAGAGGTATATGGCTTTCTCTTCCTCCCTGTGTGTTTCATCACAAAATTAGTTTCTCAGTCTAAATTTATTTTAAAATGCTTTGTTCTCTTGCAAGATTATGATTTTGACAGACTTTTTTTTTCTGAAAAGATTAATTTAACTGAATGTTTCTTGACTGAGTCCAACTCTATGTAGAATGAGAGCTCCTGGCCAGAGTGAACATTTAAGAATATACTTCTCAACTTCTAGAGACAATTCAGCTAACTTCTTCTCTTTTTCCTGTGTTTTGTTGGATCAATGTTTGCCCAACAAGTATACCAGATCTTAAAATATTGCAGCTCTTATCTCTTAAAAAAAAAATTGGATCACTTCCCAAAAGCTCTGGTATACAAATAATAAATGATGTCTTATAAAATAAAGGAGTTAATAACTAGGCTTACTTATCACAAATGTTGTTATTTATTCTCCAAATTTCCTAACAGGAAATGCAGGCCCTAGGATCATGAATCAAAATAACCTGTGTTTCCTTTCTCTTTCAAAGTCACTTACTATAGCTGATGATTATAAAATTTTCTGTATGTGTTTGTTATCCCTTTGCACTAGGTCAAACAACCACTGGCTCTCAGAAATTAGCTTTCATTGACTTTCAAAACTACCATGGATAAATAAATGTTCATTTGACCACAAAAGTCAAAAGACATGAAAAGAAGCTAGGTTAAAAGTCTGCATTTAAAATAAACTTAAGAAGCTTCCTTGAAAATTAAATCCTCTTCATTTTCAAAGTGAAATCTGCTGTTCTATTCAGAATTTTTGTCCAAACAGTTAAAAAAATAGAGCAGGCAGTATAAATTATTAAACTTTTTCATCTTACATGCTTAGCATCTTGGGATATTTTACTAAGATTAGGTTTTTCTAACTAGCTGAATTCCAAACAATTTTTTTGGCAGTGGCAGTTTATCAGCAAGGATGCAGCAAAATTCCTAAAGATTTGACTACAATACAAAAGTTCAAAAGTATATCATTTTGGAAATGCTTAATTTCAGGTATATGTTGACAGAAGAGAACATGTATGGATCACATCTAACTGCAATAGGCAGCTGAAGAATGTCAAAAGTCTCCTTTTCCTGTAATTAAAAAGATATGTTTGTTGCAAGAAATATTTGCTTTTACCAAGTAATGCTAACAAAGGTTAGATGATGGTATTTCAGTGCTGGAATGCCCTTGCGATGTCAATGGATCCATTTTCTTGACTTAAGGCAGGATCAGTTATGCCTAATTCATCCCAGTCATAAAAATACCACAAGCTGCCCTGCAATCTATTCCAATGGTTTAGAAAGTTTTTTACTCATGACATTTTTGGCCTGCCGTGACTTATCTAGAAGGGACATGGAGAAAAGAATGCTTCATTTCTTTACATAGCTATTTGCATATTTCCATTCTTTCTTTTCTATATTCCCAGTTGGTACAGTTTTGTGCATTTTTCTCCTTCTCTGGAAATTCTCCTAAGTCCATAGAATTTCACAAAACTGTGTTTGCAATATGCCACCTATCCAGTAACAGTTGAGAGTAGCCAAAGGATCACATCATGTATGCTATGTAGTATGTTTATGCAAACCAGCTTACCATTTGCCTTTATAAGAGTATGGTATTGACCCAAATTAAGACTGTGATCTTCTGTAACTTTCAGGTCTTTTTCCAGACCTGTTGTGGAGCCATTCACTTTCTATCTTGCTTGTGAAGCTGATTACATCTCACCAAATGTAAAACCTTGTATTTGCACTTGCTGACATTTCTCCCGTATTTTTCAGACTCTTTCTCCAAAGCATTGAATTCAATTTGAACTTACTCTCAAACAAAGTCACAGTTTTTCCCAGGGTAGAGTCTTTTGTAAATTTAATTGAAATGATCTGCTATTCCTTCTCAATGTTGATTAAAATTACAGAAGTACTGACATACCTCTTTTAAAAAAAACATCATTCAAGTCAGGTAAAACCCCCGTAGCGTGTAGCAAACAAAATCTGCTGAATTTTATGGCAAAATAGTGCTATACAAAATGCAATTATATACAGAGCTGCATGAAGACATTTTGTCTTCATCTGAAGCTCACCTATCTTTGTCATTTTCCTTATGCTTTTTCCACCTATAGTTACTGCCTCTTACAATATCTAGTACATTTGCAGTCTACCTTCCCAGACCGCAGCAACAGCAACATCCAAGGCAATTCTTAGGTATAACTGCACCCTCTGGCTGTCGTTTCTATAGTTGTAAGTATGGGCCTCCCCCGATTCCAAATAACTGAAAGGCTTTTTTTTTTTCCATAGGCCCAATAACAGAATTAATGAACATTTTGAAATATCTGGGATTGTGTTATAAATACATTTATAAGTCAAAGCTCTTAGTACAGTATAATATGCAGCTTTTCTATTGCTGTTTATCAACAAGTATTACAATAAGCATATGAGATTTTTCAAAAAAGATCTAATTTCTTTAGAAAATTGCACAAATGGCAATTTGATACTTTGTTTGGAAGTCAGTATATGATCCACAGTGCTTTGACTATGTCAGAGAAAAATGTCTGGACAATGAACACAATAATTTCACAAATATTACATTATTGATGTGATGGAAACCTGTCTTCAAAATGAAAAAATATTAATTATTAATTTATAATTATGCTCCTTTTGATCTTGACTGACTAAAAGAACAAATGGCAGAATTAGAAGTCATATAGGGATACTGAAACGTCCCTACAATCAGTGGGGTTTTTTTAGTCACATTTACACTATATGGGGAAAAACATTACCTGTGTACATATACCAAACAACACTTGGATTTTAGATTAGCTTTTAATATATTTAGCTTACAGGAATAGTCAATCTTTTAATTCTATTTTCAAAAATCTAAAGATCACGGTATCTTTAGTGAGGAAAATAGACATGCAAAATAGATTGTCTTTAATGGTAATCACATCTCTTTTCTTTTGTTTTCTTTTTGGTCAACCCATCCGTTTTGATGAAAGTATTTTGAGGGAGTTCTTGATGGAAATGAAATCAGTGAATCATTGCAGCATAGCAATGGCTTGAGATGTACAGGACCTATAGACGGGACTTTGCCTCAAATCTACAGTACAAATTTAAGGGTAAACTATGAAGAAGATGTCCCATTTGTCATAATGTGGTCTCCAATCATTAATAGAGGCCCTGTTCTTTTGTCTGAAATAATGTCTTCCCATGTGCACTCCATATACCTTCATTCCTACCTGTTATGTGATGACGTGAAATGTTAATAAAGGTATCTGTCTTGTTAATTTCATGATCTATTTTGATCTGTTTAAATCTGAATTAAAGCATAGAATTAAAATTTTACTTTTTTGCAACTTAAACACTGACATCAGTTCAAAGATAAATCGGTTACTACCAGATAAGCATATAAAACAAACTCGTTAAAGTGCAAAACAATTCAATAACACTTTTCAACTCAAAAGAGTAAAAAAAAATAGTATTCAATTATCAAAACAAGGCCCCAAATAAGTCTTCAAGCTGTTACCACAACCTACGCTCAAAAGGCTATAGCGTTATTTTCAGTCCTTATGTATATTACCCCTCAAGAGAAATGTATTACTAAGTATGCGGACAGAAAATATTGTATTCACAAAGAAACTGACAGCTTTCTAATACCTTATGGCTAAGCATTTTGTAGAACAAAGTTGATATAAAAATAAATTAATGGTACTTATTTCCATCAGGTCTTCAAAGAATATTATCTTTCTAAACAAATATTGTTATCTAAATTTATTTCCTCCCAGCAGTTTTGAAATTATTATTTATATATAGCTGCATATATATATATATATATATAGGCAGAATAACTTTCAAATTGTTAATTCCAAAGTCAGATGTGTGAAAAGCCCATTCATGTGGAAGCTCTTATTAAAGTTCACTCATAAGATTATTAAAGCTTTACCAGAAATCAATAACAAATCATTAGTTTTCTTTAGTGATGATGCACTAAACAAGTACACAAAAGATTAAAAATCCACCTCCTTATTACATTAAATAAAAAATCAAAATGCAGGACTTTTTTTAGAAAATTCACTTGTCCAGATTCACCACTGGGACATACAGGGTTCTTCCCTTAGATGATTTCAACAACTGTGGACTTAGACATGTGCAGTATGAGAAATATTTTGAGTCCAAAAGGAGTGTAGCCCTGTAGTCAAGCCAATTGACAAAAAGAAGTGATGTGACACTGACATTTTATAAAAATACCTTTGAAAAAGCACCAAATATAACTAATAATAGTAACTGAAAGTTTTTTACTGTACATAAGCGCTCTCAGATAAGAACCTGAGGCCAAATTAACAATTGTTCTCCATTATAAACCTCCTGAAAAACTTGCAGAACCACATTTTTGTATATTCCAGCTAGTATCCCAGAAAAGAATCATGGTGGTATCTGTCATATTACAATGCTACAGAAGGTACACTTTCCTGCATATCCATTAGCCCTAGCATTTTGATGTGACTTGACAGGCTCCAACTATCCTGCCTGGCCTCATGGAGGTGCCATCTAAACGACACTGGCTAGCAATGATAGACTCCTAGAAGGACTTTCCCATCACTTTCTTGACAACAGAAGGCAATTCCAAACAGATTGCTCACAGACTAAATTCAGGATGTCTGCAAACAAATAAAATAAACAGTGACTTGTCCTATAAACCCTTCTAGGGCGTAATTCAGGTAAGCATAGAACAAACAGCAAAGTCTTAGTAAACAGTGCCTCATCTTGAAAACACATGAAACTGAAAAGTGCTACACAGAAGAATTTGTTTTCTTTTTGAGTCCACACATACACAAGCATTATTGTTCTGGAGAAGCATAAAAATTTTTAATCCCAGATTCCAACATATGAAGGTGTTTAAATGGCAACTTCAGTGTACATTCTCACAGTCCATGTATTTGTAAATCCTGTTAACTGGGATACAACACTACAACTCTTCTGGAATACAACTACTATAAAGATGTCAATTCACATTCTTTTTCTGACAGGATAGGAAAACTATTGTGATCTTTGTTAGATCTTTGTTTTATCACGTCATCAAATAATGATCCCATCATTTTGTATTTCTGTTATGCATTTCCATATTGAAGTCAGTCAATGATTTTTCCTCCTCCTTTTCTTTCATGTTTCTTTTTTTTTTTAGAATGAATCTAATAGAGATTTGAAGCATAGTGATTACAGTGAACTATATTAGACTACAGGTTTATTCAATTTATATATATGAAAAAGTGTTGCCATTCAGTGATAACTACAGCTCTGCTGTATTCTCATGCTGATTGGTAACTAGTTCACTTAAAACAGTAATTAATCTGCATTCTTTTGTACTCTTTTGTACATAACTTATTAAACTGATATTGGTAATAAGTTGTAACTATTTAAACAAAGTAATTAACAATAATCCTTCTTGCATATACTACTTAACCAAAACTTTAAATATGCTTATAATTAATTCTCCATTCCAAAACATTTTCAGATTTTCCAAATGTCACAGACATTTTCACAATTTAAAATTTGTGAGTTTGAATTCAAAGTGTGTTCACTGAGAACACAAAAGCTGGAAAACAAAAAGTTCCGCTTAAACTTAAGGAAAAACTTCTTTCCTGTGAGGATGAGGGAGCCCTGGAACAGGCTCTCCGGGGAGAGTATGGAGTCTCCTTCTTTGGAGGTTTTCAAAACCTATCTAGACCCATTCCTGTGTGACCTGATCTGGGCAGATATGCTTGAGCAGAGGGGTTGGATGAGATGAACTGTAGAGGTCCCTTCCAGCCCCTACCATTCTGTCAGTCTGGGAGAAATTACATTTGTTTTAGGTAAGAGATTTAAGTAAAACAAAAATACTTCCAAATTGCTCAACGGAAACACTAATTATTTGCCTTGATTTAGTAAATAAATATTACCTTTTTATTTGAGTCTAATCCAGGAAGAGCTTCAAAATATCAAAAATACTCTTAGAAAAGGAAAATTGCTGCTCTTTTTTTTTATACTTACTGACATTCTTTTCAAAAATAATTAAGAAAGAATATATACATAATAATTTGTCATAAAAGTCTAAATCTTAAAGCATCTAGGCTAAATTAAGACAGGATAAATAGGAAATCAGTAATTAAAAAACTGTGAATGTCATAAAAATATATGACTACCCTTGAGTAGCATACATAGTTGAAGGAATATACTGAAATATATTTCAGAATGAAATTTGGCCCTGGCTTCACACTTGCCTGCATTTGAAAATACCTATGATCAGGTAAATAGAAGCATAAAATGTCTCCAGACAGATGCCATATTCTTGAAATGCATGCTATGAAAAAATGTATATCTTCATATAATCTACTTTTGTTTCTGTGACATGTGATTAAAAAGTACTTTCTTCTATAGCTCCCTGAATTCAGAAGTTCTTTTCTAGTTTTCCTGTGAATTAAAGGAAGAATGAGTTAGCAAAAAATAGGCCTTTCTTTTTCATTCACTTTATTTTATAAGGGAATTTGTGTACTATTCTTTTTATCTGATATATACACAATGATTAGCAGAAATAAGGCATATGAATAGGATTAACTAAACATTCAATAACCAAATAGGCAGAATTATCACTAATATAATCAATGTCAACATCATTACTGCTGGTACAATGAGTATCTTTAGAGGCCAGGATCCTTTTTTGTTAAGCAACATACAGAGCTAATGGCGATTGTCTAAAAGACCAGTGTAAAGTTTGCACAGTTGAAGCCTGTTAAGTGGGGAAAATCAAAACAAATCAGAAATTGTGTGCTTAATACCACTAGCTTACTAAGATTTTTCTCTAAATAGATTGCTGAACCTATATACAAAAATGAATATTCTGTACTTGTTAAAGCTGCTGCAATAGTTTTGACAGACACTGATAGGGCTGAAATTTCAACCAGCTAAGATGGAATTGTGGATTCAAGAAGTCATTAAAGTAATGATGCAATACTTAGGAGCTGGTAAGATTTCTGTAAATAAAAAGAAAAACCACAACTTAATGCTTTTTTTCTTTCTTTTTTTTTTTAACAGGATGATGATGTAAGGGAAAGTCAGTTTAGCTTTGCAGCATATGGAGTGAGCCCATGTCTGCAAGCAAAAGATGGAGTGACACAAAAGGGGCCAAATAATCCTGTTCAACCTACACCAAAAAGCCCAGATGAGATGAGAAAGGTATTCATTGACCGGGCCAAGAAGATAGATACAATATCCAGAGCTTGTTTCCCGTTAGCCTTTCTGATTTTCAATATTTTTTACTGGGTAATTTACAAAATCATCAGACATGAGGACATTCACCAATAACAAGAGTAAGGCTTGCAGTGCATATGGATCTGGCTGTCATGTTCAACAGAAGCCTTTCTGTTAAAAATGTGCATCAGATGAGTAAACTTGAAAGCATTGAGGAGAGGTGAGAAAAGATCCTGCATGAAGTGGAACGGAAGAATGACACCCAGCGAAGTTACAACTGCTATTGCAAACTTTCTGTGTCAAACTAAATATTAACTTTTTCATTGTAAATCACTCTCTACTGAAGCTTTACTGACAAGTATTTATACATACTGTTACATAGTGGTATAATTGTACAGTACTTTTTCATGTTCTTTTTAATTTTAGAAATGTATCCAGAATACTTGAGGTAAATCCCACAGTGTTACAGATGAGTATTTGTAGCCTTTATTTCAATTTTACAAGATAATGACAAATTAATAATTTCAGATTACAGTTTTAAGAACTTTTTCTTGTCTTAAGCACAGTACCTTTGGTTTTGCAAGGAGCACACTTGACACACTGAAGTTATATAATATATCCAGTATATTTCATATTAGCATTCCCCTGGAAAGTGTATGTTGAAAAATCTCAGCACAAGATATCTACAACCTAATACTCTGCTTATCATGGGAGAAATATATTAATCCTGAAAAGGATTTCTGTTTCTTTTAATTACCTACAGTTTTCTAAATGAAAGAATTTTTTTAATCCTTTTTAAATTTTTGAAGAGAATTTTTTTTTCAATTGATAAAACTCATACAGCTGATGAGATAGACAAGCTATTTCAAAATTTTGCAGTGTTTCATTTTGATTCAATGCAAAGAGAACTTGGACCAAAACTAAAAACGAATAATCAACTATTTCTCTGAAATACTTGGAGGATGAGTACAGCTGTGTTTATGCACATTTATCTCCAACGTTACAGAAATATAGGAAGTTTAATTTATTAATATATCAAGTTTCCTATCTCATTCCTTGAAGAATGTTGATGTGACTCAAATATTGGTTAATAAGCACGTCACAGCTTTGAAAAAATATGCAAGTCTTATAAAACATGGGAAAAAAAAAAGGTCTGGATGGTCATGTATTGTACTTCACATTAATAAATAGACAAACAACTATTAAAACTCAGAGATATTTTCCCTGTTCAACATTAAATAAGTCATATTAGTAGCTTCTTTGAATTGTGACACAATAGATCACACTTATACCCCGTAGACAAGAGTGTTTACTTTTGTCAATCTTGTCTGTTGAAAAACAAAAATGTGCTAAAATACATATATCTGTCATTTATAAACCATTAGATATTTTAAATCCAGTAGCTAAGTCTCTTTCTTATTGCAAAATAGCTTTATTTTTATCATGTTTTAAGGTTTTTGTTTGTTGTTGCTCAGAATGTGTATACAAAAGCAAAATCCGCTGGAGGCAAACATCTGGTGCCCTGCCAAAGGCATGGTACATATGAAATCACAGAAGCAATGTAACACTGCACCAAGGATTTAACATAGCAACCTTAGGTATCATTGGGTTTGTTGTTTTCCTCCAAGGATTAGTTAGAAGGATATTAAAATAGCAGCTTTCAAAATTTTCTTCAACTGTGTCAGAAAGTAGTTGTGTAACTCTTCTTTATTTTAAAACAATGGGATTTTTTTAACAGTTTCATTTTTTTATTATCAGAAATTAGTTCAAATCACTTTAAACAATTATTGTTTGCTGAGGTTGTGACTTGGTTTTGCTGGGTTTTTTTATGTGCATTTTCAAAAGAAAAATCCTGCTCACTTATGAAGGTGCTCATCTGTGTGATCGGGCATCATGAAATAATGGCTGACTTTATTCATTTCTCTCAAAATTATCATTACCTGTGTCATATGAGAAGGGATATTAACTTACTTCTGCTATCAGTAAGGTCAACTGTCTTTTCTTCAAAGACCTTTGGAAGTATTGAATCCATAATCAAGAGGCAGTCCTAAAAAATCACATTATCATTCAGGCTGAATTCTTTTCATAGTAGCTGACTTGCATTCAATGAAGTACGTTTAAAAAATGCTGGCCAGATCATAATAACTTCTAGTTAATCTGATTTATAACACTTGAGATTCTTATTCACATTAGCTCTTTCCCAACTGCTCCATAGTCTGTTGCTCTCAAGCAAGTCCTACAACCTTGTTTTGAAAATAGTAACAAATCTGAGTAATGCAAAGCTAATCAAATTTAGCCTGAATTTCCATCTTCACCTTTTAAGGCAGAAAAGATCTGTTCCCTCAAATAGAGAATCAGATAGGAAATGTTGAAAGCAATAAAAGAGAGATTGGATTACAACACTGTTAAAATGTAACAGGGAGTCAGAAGAATGTAAATTGTTAAACAAGAAGGACAAGATCATTCATCCATAAATGAACCCGTTACTTCAGTGAGGGGGAATGATTCTTGGGCCATTTTTCTCTTCGACTACAGTCAAAGGAAAAATTCCAGTATCCAAGGAAATATCCAAGGAAAAATTACAGTATATAACATACATTTAAAAAAAAATCACAGATCTATATTAGAATTCTTTTCTGACCTTGCTAATGGATTGTTACCTATATGTTTTATTTTAGATAAATAAGATATACAGATTTAATGAACTGAGTTAGTGCCCAGTGTTGCCTCTCAGGATGTATCTGTTTCAGTCATGCACTAAAGTGAAAGAAAACAGTCTCAAACCTGGCCAATGGAAGGCATATCCCTTCCTTTGTGTAGTTCTATTTCTCTTTCATAGGCCATTTCATTGGGAAGTTGAGCATACCCTACCTCTGTACTGAAAATTTACACGTAACACCCAGTCTCCTAACATGGCACGTTGAAAATAAGGATAATTAAGTATGATTAAAACATTATTATGAAACCACTATAGTGTTGCTGGAACATTTTTATTTACCTGTTAATAGCAAGTATTTCAAATAGATGGGAAACACAAAAAATGTTTCCATGATAACATTTTCTAATGCTCATACCATTTGGCAAGTCATTCTGCTGCCCTCAGGTGAGTAATGATTCTCTATTTTGATGTAATGAACCAAGATCTCTCTTGAACTGATGTTTTTGTAGTTTTTTATCAGTGTCATAACATTTGCCAAGATAACAGAAGACTCTGCAGTCCACTAAATAGTGTGTTTTTCCAAAGACAGTAGAACAGAAAATATTCATTTAGATTATTTGTAGATGATCGTGTAATTTGAGATTATGAGAAAATTCAAGGTATAAATGCTTGCATACTAGCCCTCCTTACACATCTAGAATCAACAGCTACTGTCATCAACTAAGATTTGTGTGAGAGATGATTCTTTTGAAAACTATATGGTAAAGGCACAGGGAGGAACATTAAGAAGATGTAAAAAATGAAAGGTACTCTGCAGCATTTATCAGATGGCAGTATTTGTGCTACAATCTTGAGAAATAGGTAGTGGAGAGCAGAAAAAATTATTATCAAAGAAATAACACTTGATACAGATGCTACATAGCAGGGCTCTCTTACATCTGAAAAAAACCCCAACTGATGTAGATAGATACCTCAGCTCACTGCCACTGAACCTGCACTCTATAGAGTGCAGGTCCTTAGCAAAGTCACACAAGAAGGCTTCTTTTAAGACCAGCCCCTGTGTGACAGGCTATGACAGCTTTGCCCTATCAATATTCACCATAAGTGCAGACTGTGTGCTGCTCAGGTCATGTTTTCACAATCTCTCTGGACCATCCCAATACTTCAAAAATAAAACATTGGCACTAGAAGATCATTGTGATACAATAAAAAGAGAGGGGCAAGCTAGGACAGTTCTAGTGAAATTGACATCCACACCATCCACTTTCTTAATGGAAAGAGAGACGATGCAGGAAGGTACAGTATGAAAAGCACAACTTGTATACAGTGTAGGAGGAACCACAAGGAGAAAGACCAAAACAGTGGAACCTCTTATAAGACTGTCTTTTGGTCCTGCAGTAGAGAAAGATGTGGCCAAATCTATATCACCTCTCATAAAGCCAAAAACTTCAGGAGCTTTAGAGAGGACAAGAAAGGTGTCTTAAAGGTACAATAGGTATACTGAACTACCACATTACCAAACACCTGCTCAAATTCTGAGTTGCAAAGTATGTTTTATTTTTAAAACTATATACAAAATAGGCTTGCGTGGTTTAAGAGCTGGCTTTTTTCTCTATAGTGCTGGTAAACTAGAGGAGGCTTGAAGGAGAAAGAAAAGAAGGGATACTAATGTTTTACTATTTAAAATTTAGCTATTCTAGTATCAAAATAAAGCACATTTTACTTTCAAGGAATTTTGACAGCAAACAATCTTATTTAAGCAGGATACAGGAATTCAGGAAGAACGTGAGTTTTAGTGATTTTTTTCAGCTCAATCATATATTGGTTTTCTTTGGATTCTCTTTATTACAAGGTTTTCCAAAATCTTTTTA
Source organism: Urocolius indicus (assembly GCA_013401255.1). Taxonomy (NCBI): domain Eukaryota; kingdom Metazoa; phylum Chordata; class Aves; order Coliiformes; family Coliidae; genus Urocolius; species Urocolius indicus. The sequence goes on from WBNH01010709.1 coordinate 207,214, forward strand.
TAGGCTGCTTTATAGAGAATCCTTTGTGATGTGTGTGAAAGATTTTTCTGTTTACTCACTAGAAAGACTTGTATTTAAGTGATTTAGATGTGCACTTTACATTTAAGAAGGTATTGCTTCCAATTTGTATTAGGCCCCAGTCAGATCTGTAGGTTGTTAATGTAGATAAAAATAGAATATAAGAAACTGTACAAAACCTTATATTTTTAACTGTAGGGAAAGCTGAAAAGTCTTCCTTGACTTAAAAAATAAAGTATTATTTTTTAGCAATAATTTTATATTAGATGGACATTTATTTATGCAGTTCCCAGCCCAAATTGAGGTGGTTGGTTGTGAAAAACAGATCTACTTTATGTGCAACTTCTACTTTCACATAAGCTATTGTAGGAATTAATGTAATCTAATAGAGCGGAATTTGGCCTTAAACTGTGAAACTATTAAATGAGCTATTAATTCTTATAGTACTCCAGTAAGGTAGTGAAATATCCTTATCCACATGTTACTGTACAATCATATGGTTATTTAGATCAGAATAATATCAGACCATCATGGCTTTTTTTGGTTTTGAAACAAATAACAAGAAAAATATAAATCACAAATCAAACTACTTTTTTAATAATAAAATTGATACTCTGTTTTGGTGTGGTTATGGAAAAGGTGCCTTTAGGCAACATACATCAGCTGAAGCAGTTACTGAAGTACTGTCAGTTTGGAAAGCTTGTGGAAGCAGGTTAGAATGCTAGAAGGGGTGGATTAAATACCAGAAAAAAATGTTGGCTCACCCTGTATTCTTGACATTCTTGAATATTACTGCACTTCTTCACTTTCATCTCTGTGAAATATGCAAGAAACTTTTATTATGTTTGTATTTTAATGTATGACAGATGAAATGGACTAAAGTAGCTACTGATGTTCCATGAATGTGTAATTGTGAGATAAATAAAAAGAAATTGTGCCATAAGCTTTTGACATAAAGGTTTAACATGATATACAGTATTTTGTGTGTTAGTGATCCCAGCTTTTTAAAGGCTACAGCAAGGGAAAAATCATTAATATGATAGTGTATTAATAAATTGTCTGTGAGTTTTCAAAATATTCTCCTGTGGATTCTATCTGATAGAAACTTTATCTCAAAATACATCCCTTTTGGTAAAACTCTCTAAATGTGTTGTGCATGGATTTGATTAAATCCTTTTTTATTGTATTACAGTATCATATCACACTTAAACTGACATTATCTGCAGACAAAGTGTTCAAATATGTGAAATTTATGGTGTCACCAATGTCATTGTAGATATTTTGTTCAAAAAAATAAACTTTTTTCAGAAACTGTGCAATTATTTTTATATTTATGCAATGGATCTAAAATCACAGGAGGAACTCTCAACATAGCTGGAAAAAGGATTAAACCCTCAAGAGTAGTTCAGGTTCATTATCATCAAACATTTTTGGTGGGAAGACTTGAGAGAGAAAGAATATAGTGCTTTTATTGAATAATAAGTTATATTAAGCTTCAAAATACTTTAACTGCATTAATGAAATATAGAAAGAGTTGTTTTCATGGAGCACGACAGAGGATAGTAGGCACCTAACTAGGAGTGTGATTTTTCCAAGCTTTCCTTTACAGTGAGTGGACACAAAGAGTTCTTTCCAAAGGATAGGGAGAGGATGGGCTCGTGTTCTTAAAGAAGCTTATTCTGAAAACTCAGAGAAAATTATCTTTAGAAATGCCTATTGAAATACGTACAGTCACTCCAAAATACTTCTGCTGATTTTACTTGCAGCAAAACTGACATGGAAACTTCCTACTTCTGTGGGCCCTAAAGGCTAAAAATCTTTAGCAGGCTTGGCAAAGATGCTTTGTTCTTCCTGTGTCGTATGACAAAAACTACATCTCGGCTTTTCAAGTTGGTGGGACACAAATACAAGAACTTTGCCATACTTGCAAATGAAGTATTTCCATTATATGCTGCTATTAATTCAAACCAGCAATGTATGGCTTGAAGACATACATTGTGAAATGGAAATTTCTCAAAAGAACAGCCAAGTGCAACAAGAGCACTCCCTCATGGAGCCTGCAGAACTGTGTGATCAGACTTCTGCTATACATGACAAGTGTTGCTCCAGCAGGACAATATCGGCTTTTCTTCCAAAGAGAAAAGAATAACTGATACCTCTGGCTGTGCAGTTATGCTCACAAGCAACCACATCATCAAACTTCTGTTGTAGCAATTATTTTCATGATGAGGTGCACAGTTTCTAGAGCATGAAAACTGCAAATACACTATACCAAGTGTGCAACAATCAATTAAACAAGAAAACTACAGTCAGGTAATGGGATCTGAGAGTCACTGAAGAAAGAAGTAACAGATCTTGAAGAGATCAATATGTGATTGTGTTGCATAAACTGTGCAGCCATTTCAACAAAGAATTCTGGAAAAACAGACATCAAATATCCTCTTTTTCATGTTTGCATATAAAGCCACCTAAATATTTATTAAATTAAATGAAAATTTAATTCCATGTAGTCCATACAATGTATTTTATTTCTTGTCATCTGCTCTCTGTACACTAGCAAGATCTGAGATTTTTTTTTTTTGTGAATAAGACACAAGCATGTGAATTTAAAATCCTGGACAAAAATATACCAAAGTGTCAAAACCAGAATTACAGGGGGAAAAAAAAATGTGGAAATAAACAAAACTTTCTCAAAATTTTAATTATCTTTCCAAATCTTAATAAATAAATATCTATTATATATATGATATTTTGACATTGGCAAAAAATAGCTATTTCAACATTTCCTTCACAAATTTGCAAAGTCACAGAATAGCTGAGGTTGGAAGAGACCTCTGGAGGTCATCTTGTCCAAACTCCCTGTCACAACCCCTTGTTGAGTTTTAATTTGGCAGAAGTTAAACCCCCTTGCTTTCCAACCAGCCTCAGACAATTCTGGGTGGCTGGGTGCAGCTGGGCTTAACTCCTGAGTGATGTCCAATCAAACAGGTGATCGTGATCAGGTTTTGTATGTTCTCAGGAACAGAATTAAGACTCAAAATGGACTCAAAACTACTTTATTGTACTCACAACAATCCACCATGAAAAGAGAAGAAGAAAAAAGAAAGGACAAAGAGAGAGAAAGAAAGTGAGACAGGAGGCTATGATAGTCACCACCACAAGTCCCCGTGGAGCACCCCCCAACAGTCCCTGTGTCTGAGAGCTCCGTTGCTCCTTCCAGTCTGATGCGGGGAAGATGAAAAAGAGAAGAGCATGCCTTCCCAAATTCTGTTCTTATATAAACTCCTCTTGCTGGCGCATGCCCAGTAACCATCTCTGGAGGGTTCTGGGAAGTTCTGAAGGGTCCTGGAAAGTTCTGGTGGGTCCTAGAGGGTCTTGGAAAGTCCCTAAAAATCCATGAGGGTCGCAGCCCCTTGAGCCTGGGCCCAGGCACATGCACAGAGGCAGTGTATCCTGAGACAGCAGGATGCACAGTGCAAGGCAACAGTAAATCCTTGGTAGCGGTGGTTAACTGTGCTGCCAGCAATGTTGAGGTATATTACTAGTACCTTACACCCCCTTGCCCACCGATGTTTGGTTGCACAGGGCTATGTTCAGATGCTTTTTAATATCTCCAAGGATGGAGATTTCAAAACTTTGTGTACAACCTGCAGCAGTACTCAGTAACTCCCAGAGTGAAAAAGATTTCCCTGATACTCAGAGGAAACATCCTGTGATTCTATTCCTTCCCATTGCCTTTTGTTCTGTCACTAAGCACCACTGAAAAGAGTATGAGTTTACCTTCTTTTCACTCCTTGTTCATTTTTTTACACAAATTTAACAGATCTCCCAGAATTGGACACCATACTCCAGTTGTGGTCCTATCAGTGTTGAGCAGAGTAGAAGGATCACCTCCTTCAACCTCCTGGCAATATTCTTAATGCAGCCAAAGAGACTACTAGTCTTTTTTTGCAACAAGGGCACATTGCTGGCTTTTATTCAACCTGATGCCCACAAGGCTCTCAGGTCTTTTTCTATACACGTACTTTCCATCTGGTCATTCCCCAGCATACGCTGGTACACGGGGTTGTTGAATCCCAGGTGCAGGACTCCGCACTCTCCTTCATAATACAAAAAAAACCTTTTGCCATGATGTTAGCTTCAATTTAGTTTATCTGCATTTAAAACCTCTACTGATGTAAAGGGCTCAGCCTGAACCCACTTATGTCATGGTTTAATTCCTGTCTTAACAAGATAACTCACTTGACCTGCATTGAAAACCAGTGTGTTACTTGGAATATGTTTAGTTATTCTCATTGAGCATGTTCAGTAGGTCCAGAAGATATTCCAGTAGTTGTTTTCAAAAGCATCTTACTACTGCATCTTGTTTACCATTGCATGAAGAATAAACCTCACATAGACATATTATATCAGAATAAGCCCAGACGTTCTTAGCATTTGGCTGAACTTATTTATAGTAAGAGAGTATTGCAAATTTTTACAAAATCCAATTTCACTTGATTGCATTGTATATGAAACAGGTTTCCCTCCCTCCTCATTCATTTCTTGTTTCATTGTAGCAACAGCATCATCATTTCTCAGGGAAGTATGGATCACACCACAGGATGGCTCCCTCTCATATGAATGGAAGCATATCATGGGTGTTCTCATTCTTCTCAGCAAAATGCATTCCTCCTGTAGAAATTCTACACACCAACATTCAGTATTAAGAAGGAAATTTATAAAGCATAAGCACTACTATTAGTGCTACAAATCACACTTCATTTTGAAAGTGATGCAAATTATTAGTGGTGATATTTAGGGGGGGGAAAAAAAAAAAGAAGCTGAAATGTTAATGTGTGAAGAACAGAACCCAAGGCTTTATGTCTAAATACACAGATGAAAATGTAAAGGTTTTTGTATCTGAATACTTCATTAAATAAAAATGACAATACAAAAGATAAATAATTGTCTTTTTTATAAGAATCTGATGATTGTGAGACACTTATTGCTACAGAAGTGATTGTGTCCAACAGAGATGATTATCTAATCATTTTTTTAAGCAGACTTTAAAAAAAAATAAAGAGGAAATCATTAATTTACACTCTGCTCTCAATCTGCTAAAGTTAGAAGGCCTTTGGAGGATTTCTTAATGGTACAGGTACATCAGTTATTACCTACGTAAAACAGCTATTCCAATTACTAACAATATGTACGTTGTTATACTGTAATAAATGCAAAGAAGGAAGCATATATAGCTTTTACTGAGGAAAATAGAACTTTATATTATCTCATAAATAAGATGAGGCAAGTACATACACTTCAGCAATGTAAACAATACAAATCTGTAACTGAGTCTGCCTTCTGATAGCTTGTTGTGTTACCACCCTCTTGCTATCCTAGCAGGCTTCACCCCTTTGTATATTCACTAAACAAATATGGAAACTGCAGTGAGAGCATCCTGAACTTTGATTTGAAATGATACTAAGTGTATTATTATAGATAGATACTGCAGAATAGTTGCAGACTAGAACAGATACTACAGTGTAGCACTAGCGTCCATTTACTGCTTGTCCTTAATTTCTCAAATGAGTACAACACATATTCTCTTTCATGATTTAGATGCTGGTTATATAGGAACATTATGAAGACTATTAATACTGAATCTAGTACTAGTTAATAAATTGTCTGATAAAACTGAAAGAATTATATATTTAAGATTCGTGGTGGTATTTACAACTTTAAAAAAAAATGAGTATTCTGTTTGTTGTACTCAGGCTTTACAGTCTTTCCTGAATGATGACTCAGTTGAATGACTTAACAACCAACTGCTTTATATTTAACTTTGTTGCAAATAAAACAAGCTCAGTACAATCAAAACGAGAAGAGCACATCTCAGTTCAACAGTAAACCTTTAAATTTTATACAAATGTGGTCAGAGGTAATACAGAAACAATTTTATAACATACAGTTTCAAGAAAATAAATTTAAAAGCATTTTCAAAAGTGTCTTATCCTTTTTTCAGCAGCCTGAAATTTACTTAAGGTTTCTAAGCACCAAAAAGAAACCCTTAAATTTTGTTTGGTGCAAGTAACTTTTTTTGAAGTGTTTTGAAGCAGTACCAAAAAAAAATTTCTAGGTGAGGGAACAGGAAAATATAATAAGTCCTTCTTTTCTCTCCCTTTCTCTGTCTTTTCTTCCCAATAACTTTGCATCTCACAGGACTTACAGTACAAGATAGCATTGGTTCAAGTCCTCCCAGGCTACTGGTCGTGGTAGGAGTTCAGTGTTCAGGTAAAGTCTTGATGGTATAAGAAGGCCCCTTTCTGAGAGCTTCTTGCATACTGACTGAAGATGATTTTATCCCTGCATTAAGTATTTTATTCCTCAATTCCTTAATGTTGAAAGGTATTTGAGAGGTGATACATTCCAATACTGCTATTTGACATAGAGATAAGTGTATAAGACTGGTTTATTACTTCTTCTTCTCTTCTAATTACTTCTCTCCTCTGATTAACATCATTTCACTCAGCTGCTCCACTTGTAGAAGAGTTACATTGTCTTTCATTAAATGTCTCATATTTAATTTTTACTTAAAATAGTTATGCTCATGATCGTGTTCCAGTTTCATCTGCAAGAGAAATTATGGACCAAGCTTGACATGAAAATCTGTCCTCTTCCCTGAGATACTAAATAATCACTTGGGAGTCACAAGAAAATTAGGACACTTAGATCCTTCCCTCATCTTCTTCCTTCCTTTAGTATCAAACTCTGAAAAAAGTTCATACTCAGTTTTCAGTATTAACATGCCCAAGTAGTCTAAATTCTTCTATAAGTATCTTCTTTACTACACATTTTCACAGAATCATAGAATGGTAGGGGTTGGAAGTAACCTTTAGAGATCATCTAGTCCAACCTCCCTGCAGAAGCAGGTTCACCTAGATCAGGTCACATAGGAACATGTCCAGGCAGGTCTTGAAGACCTCCAAGGCAGGAGACTCCACATCCCCTCTGGGCAGCTTGTTCCACCACTCCATCACCCTCACTGTGAAATAGAAATAGCTTTTTCTTATATTTAAGTGTAACTTTTTGTGTTCCAGCTTCATTCCATTACTCCTTGTCCTTTTGCTCACTACTATAGAAAAAAGAGATGTCCCAGCCGCCTGACGCTTATCATTTAGATATTTGTGAATGTTGACAAGATCTCCCCTCAGTATCCTCTTTTCTGATTTTCAAAGTATGAAACCTATATCTAAATCCTATCAGAATTTACAACATTTATTTATTAATTTACTGGTTCCACATTTGGGATGTCCAAAAGGACTGCTGAACAATATCTGTAAACACACTGAAAATCCTGTACATTGTCTTCCTGTCCACCTTCATAATCTCTCCTGAACTTGTGCTAGATCTCATCCAACTGTATCACATTCTCTAATATTTATGAGATTACTACAGGGTAACTCCAAGGCACAGTCAGTATGTGCTGATCTGTGAATTTTGCAAGGTTACTTAACCTTTTTTAAAATTAAAGCAGAATATTTTACTTTTAGCAATCAGAGAAATATATCTTGCATGCTTCTTTTGGCACGTGAAAACTATCATAACAACAACAACAAAAATTCCAGTGGGATAGAAAGTGTTAGTGTTTTCCTTTATTTGTTCCATGTCTGAAAGTTTTCTAATTCAGGGTCAAATTTAAACCCTACTAAGCACAAAAGTCCAGCTTCTGGTGTGTTTGTCTCTGACACAGGGGACGGTCAGGAACAGTTTATATATGCATCACAGATTTGCATCTCCAGATAGAGAAGATCTATTTATGGTTACAAAAACTGAGCGAGGCTTTCTTACCTATGCACAATGTAATTTTCATTAAAAAAGCAAGTGGCAAAATACCTACTCATCCAATGGCAAATGATTCTGAGACATTGTTCTGCAAAACTCTGCATCTTTCTTACCAATGTTGGAGCCTTGCATATTCCTATCCAGACATTTCAGAGCAAACAGAGCTTTTAGTAAGAATAAAGAAAAAATGTGAGAGTGTACTCTAAGATAACAGCCTTGCTAAAGTGCTGAGAATTGTTTGTTAGTTGTTATATTCCCAACAGATGGGTGTCGCTGAGTGCACTAAAATGCAGAAGGATATATTTCCAGCAGGATTGTCCACCCACATATCATTCTTACAGAAGTGCATGCAAACTATGTAAAAAAATGCATGCTTTTGCCGTTTTACTTCCCAAAAACATCAAATAGATTTTTTTTTTTTTATATTCACTGTCAGGGGAAGATGCTACTATGCTTGTCTCTAGATCCTGTTCAAAAGTGCAGAAAATGACATAACAAAGTAGCCTGACTTTTTACCCAGTATTTTATCCACCCAAGGACAAAGGGCTAACGTGTCAATACTGTGTACTGGCTGTCACAGGTTTTTGTGACTAAGCAGTTAAACAAGATGGCAAGCATATCTAACAAGATAACCTTGTCAGTTTTATGGTATCTATCTAATATGGCTAACCTGATCACTCTGGACAGCTTTCCTAAGAGAAAAGCCTTCTAATGCCCCCTTGGAGTGTGAAAATCATGGAGGATATTAAAATCTCACAAATATTACACACTATGCATATCCATCTATCTTAACCTATATATCTCCCATGAAAAAGATATGATCAGTTTTCCAAATTGTCAGAGTTCATTCTGATTATGCAATTTGCTGAATTTAATATCCTTGATACAGTTTTAGTGTCTGGAGTTTCTGCAAATCTAGTTTCAACAAGAAATTGCTGTCAAGCTAGTTTGAGAAGTTCCCAATAGTCCTATCCTATGTGTCTGAAGTAAATGGAAAATGGATCAGGCTGGCTTACCTGCTTATAAAAGGCAGTGGTTATATATCTCACTGCAGATAGAATTTTAATTATTAAATTCCTGAGGAAATTGAACCACTATCTTTGAAACTATTATTCTGAAAAATATTCAGTTCACTTCAGAATTTAAACAAATGCCCTGAACTCAGGTAGTTAAGCAAATTAGGAGTCCTTTCCAGTGTTTAACGATGATTTACCTGCAAGTTAGTCAGCAATTTAAAAAAATATTATGTTCATAAAAATAAACTGAGGCAGAATCTAATCTGAACTTGAGCATCTAAATCAAGCATCTGTAAAATATGCTCGTCATCTTGTTTCCCTTAATTCTTCTGCAATCCAGTCTTGCTCTGCTTGAAGTGAAAATACTTCTACTGACCTCAGCAGTGGCAGGAATTAAGATTTATGTGACTCATACATGTGTAACTTCATTAGTGGCAATTACACTAGAATATTTTAAATGGTAAAATAAACATGGAAAATATTCTCAGAGATGGTAAGATAGCAATCGTAACAGATCTAGCAAAAGATTACTTCATTTATACTGTTTGTCATGGTTTGACATGAAAGCCTTTTCTGGTAAGGGAGAAGGGGCTGTAAAGATGGATCCTGTAAGAAGTTGTTTGCAACTCTCCCCAGCACTGAGCCAGACCCACTTCTGGGTTGAGACAATTAGACACCTCCACAATCACTTTTTGAGAAGAAGCCGGAAGAGGAGGCTTCTTCCTCCATCTTCTTCCTGCTTTTTCTTTCTTCTGTCCCTTCTTTTTCTTCTTCTTCTGGCTGGTGGTGGTGCAAGGAGTAAGAACAGTAAGAGAAACAACCATGTGGACTCCAAGGTCAGTGATGAGAGAGAGGAAGAGATGTACCAGAGCAGAGACTCCTCTGCATTCTGTGGAGAGAACTGGTGAAGTTGAGATTTATTTTCATTTCTTTAAAGACTCCACATCAGCAGTAGAGACTCATTTTGATAAAGTCCCCAAGTCAGGGGCAGTGATTTTCTTCATTCAAACTATGGCCGGAGCAGGCCGTGTCCCAAAGAAGGGACCCAATATTCACAGCTGTAACTGTGGGAAGGAACTCACGACAAAGCAACTCATCAAACTTATGCCCAGAAGAGGTCTTGTCCCGAGAGAGGGACTCTATAACTGCAGAAACTACAACCATGGTGAAGAATCCATGCCAGAGATATTCACCAAGGACTCTGTCCTGTGTGAGGGACCCTGTATGGGCAGAAGCTGCAGCTGCTGGGAACAATCCACACCAGAGAAGTTCGTTAAGGACTGTGTCCCGGGGGAGGAACCCCATGTTGGAGCAGCGGGAGAATGCCAGGAGTCACCCTCATCTGAGAAGACAGAAGCGGCAGAGCCCATCTGTGAGAGACTGACCACATCCCCCCATTCCCTGACCCCCTGAGCCCTTGTGGGGGGAGGAGGCAGAGATATCGGGAGCAGTGAGCTGGGCCTGGGAAGAAAGGAGGGATTGGAAAGGGAGATCTTAAAGTGCTGGATGCAATTTTCTCATCATCCTACTCTCTTTTTGCTTTTATTCCATTCTGTTTCTTGTAGAATAAACTTTCCTACTTTCCTCTCTAAGTTGAGTACTGGAGTTTGTTTTGCCCAGCACCATAATTGGCAGTGAGCTCTCCCTGCCCTTGTCTCAATCCACAACAACCTTGCTTATCTTTTTACTCCCATTTACTGGGGTCTCTGCCATCCTAGTGAGGGTGGGAGTGAATGAGGGCACCCAGCAAGAGACTGTCATGGTGCTGCAGTGTTAGCTGGGCCAAACCACAACACTGTTTTAGACAGGCTCCTTGACAATTCCCAATAGTTCACATTTTTATTCCACTTCCACTTTAAAATCTGTATTGAAATTTTCTCTATCAGCATTTTAAATCCTGCAGAGGACAACAGCACCTGACTTTTCACAGATCCCTTTATTAAAGTAAATCTTTATTAAATCCCTTATGGAAGGAGGTGAACACATTCAAAATGTGGATGTCTCCTCCAAAGAGACACATTAAGAAACACAGCTTCCTTAACATTGCTCTAAATCCGAACATAAACTGCCTCTCTGGAGTTTCTGTGCTATTAGGAACATACATTCGATCAGATCTCTCTTGAGTTCATAGAAAAACAGAGGAGAAATTTGCAAAAGTGATTAAATAGAGACTACTTGCAATCACTTTTAGATATTGTTGCACTTCTCTGCAGGATAAAATAATAATCAGCAAAATCTTGGAGACCTCTTTTTTGATAAGATCTTCTATAGCTCGTTTCTGCTTTATATCTGTGAGAATTCTAGTAATTCAACTGCTTTACTACAGTAGACTGGAAGAAAAAGATTAATTTGGCAGATTTATCACTATATAGATGAATGTAGAAGTAAGTCAGACTCTTGATGTGCTTCTCTTGGAAGATCAGTTGATTTAGAAAGGGAAAAGGATGGAAGAACAATGTGTAGGTGCATTTTGTCCATGCAAATAAATTCATAGAATGTATTTATTCTTGAGAAATTAATTTAAAACCTAGTCCAACTAGTCAGACTCCATGGTTACATAGATCTGAAGGCAACAGAATCAAAATAAACACTTGTGTTTACTCAATGGGAACATGTAATTAAATCCATTCTGAAATCATGTAATGAAAGCCACATTTCACTTATGGAAAATAATCTAAGACACAAAGGTTACTAATATTTACAGTCTGATCAAAATGCTATGAACTGAATCTCTTCATATGGGACCTATGACAATACTTTTATGAATCTTCATCATGTTTTGCAGAAAAAAAAAATAGCTACAAAAAAAGAACTAAATTATCTTTTCTGATTCTCCAGCATGACTCCCATGAAATAATTGGAATCGTAGAAGAGTAGGAGAGGCTAACTTGGGCCCATTCCTGTCTCTAAATTAACCTTATTATTATTAGTTAGACTTAGGGCCATATCCATAGCGTAGATACTAAACAAACAGAGAAAGTGTCTACGAGCCTTGATCCCTATTGCTTGCTTTTTCTCCATAGTTCCGTGACTCTTGTATATTAGCTTAATATTAATGATGGTAGGTAAGACTCAATCTTCACAGGACTTGTATTGCCCAAAGTATCACAATATCAACAGTTACAACCTCATTTCAAAGGACAAAACTTGGATCTCTGCTCCATCGCGGCCTCTATGGCTGCAGATGCAGGGCCTGCCTCAACATAGGCTGTACGATGAGCTGCTGGGGAATCTCTGCTCTGGTGCTTGGAGCATCTTCTCCTTCTCCTTCTGCACAGATCTTGGTGCCTACAAAGTTGTCACTGTCCCATATTCTCACTCTGCTCTCCATCTGCAATTAAACAGGGAATCTTTCCCCCATCTTCAGTGTGTCACAGAGGTGCTACAGTCATTGCTAATAGATTGGCTTTGGCCAACAATGGATCCTTCTGAGAGCCAGCTGGCATTGGTTCCATAGGACATATGGGAAGCTTCTAGCAGCTTCTCA
>WBNH01010710.1:0-159357 GCA_013401255.1 Urocolius indicus
ACCATTTAGACATTTGTAAATAGAAATGGCAGCCTAAGGTCCGTTCTAGAAGCAGGGTGCACTGCCTTCTCTACTGAGATAATTGCAGACAACATAGAAGTTTATTTCTGGTTGTTAAAGGAGAAAAGGAAAGTTAGCTTATCCACATAATATTTTACAATCCAGCATCCACTTCAGAGACTGTAGTTTTACAGTCTTTGCCTGCTTTGCTCAGCAATGAAGAGCAGGAGCTGTTGATGCTCATGTCTATCTAGATGCTGTTAGAGATAATCTAAATTATCTCTGTATTTTGCTGGGAAACCAATAATTTGTGTGTGGGGGGGGAAGTTAATGAAAATCACAGACTGAGCACCAAAGAATCCATCCCATCAGCATTAGCACTATTTGTCAGGTCAGAGTCTGACCTAAAGGCCACAAAAGCAGAAAAGGCTGCTAGCTGCCTTGGGTGAATATTGGCAGGTTAGTACAAGCACCCCGCAGGGGAAATCTGTGCTTTGCAATAGTTGTGTGAGAACAGCCAGCCTGAAGGTGACAATTTCCCAAGACAGAACATTGCATCTACCCAGAGACTCAGTCAGGTGTAAACACACTTCTCCTTTGATACACAAAAGCATAATTACAGTTCCTGGAATTGCTCTGGGAAGAGCATTGATAGTTTTCCCCTGCAAAGAAAATGAAACTCACAGGAATGTCTTTTTCTTCTCCCTTTCTTCCACAAAATTACATCCAGATACTCCCTCAGATATGTATTTTTTCCACTCGGCATATGCCTCTTCAGATCAGTTGGGCTGGGTACAGTCACAAAAGAAAAACAGTTGGTGCTTAGCCCACACGAAATCCCATCCATGTCCACAAATAAGATCTTCCTCTACTTTGCTCACCTACAGAACTTGATTTAGCCAGTATTTTCAGAGCACAAAGAAGACAGAGAAGCAACTGTTTCCCCCAGCACATTTATCCAGTTTCAGTGGTTGGGTGGTCATCCCAGATTGAGAGGAAATGGGCTTTACTTCTGGGATACACAGTTAAAGATGAAATTTCTATTTGACTCCCAGAGGACTGCCTCCAAATATCCAGCAATAGATGAGTCTGGAATGATGACTCCTGTGCACTTTGCTGCTCTCTCGACTTTACATAAGGAGAGGTGCTTATTGCTTTTCAATTTCTTGTATATCACATCACTCCCAAACAAGACTCCAACCCACTGAAAGACTTTTCATGTCACTGTAAAGATATCAGAAAGAATTTTACAGAACTAAGACTTATCTTACAAGTGTGAAGGTCTAAACACTCCTCAGGGTGCAGTGAGGTTCTCTCAGGCATGTCCTGAGCAGCCCAGCTGAGTGCCTCGTGCCCCCCAGCCTTTCTCTGTAGCAACCTCCGGGGGAAGAGCAGAGCCAAGAGCAGCAGTGTTCGTGGGGAAGCCTGCAGAGCTGGATGCCATGAACTGCAAACCGCTCCTGAAAAGACAAGCAGCAGGATGCTTCTTCCCAGTGTGTAACCCAACCAGAGCAGTGAGATAAATGAACCTTTACATTTTTTTTCCTCCCCTCACTATAGGAGGATGGACAATTTTTTCATAATTACAAATAATCAAGGTGGTGTCAAGCCTCATTCAACATGCCATGCCCCAAAATAACTCAGCTTGCTCCTCTTGCAGTAGCGAAAGAAACATTGTGTTCTGCAACTCAGGTTATAATTTTGCAGCCTTGTATCCCAGCACAAGCCTGGGCTGGTTTTATGCATTCTGATTATAGGCTGCAGCCTCGTGTGGCTGTCTGATAGTCACAGACTGAAGAGAAGGGGGTATTTAATAGCCCTGGCCTGAGAACTGAACTGGTAATGAAGAAGGGTTATTATTAGTCATTTGCATAACATAAAACAGAGATCCAGATCTAGGCTTAATAAATTCTTCCTTGTATGACATAACACAGTTATAGCCATTTCTATAAAAATGTCAAAGCCTTTATGGGAAGTAAGTGTTCCTTCAGATCATAAAATACAGTCCTACAACTTCATAAAACTCCCTGGTGTTACTCCATGGGCTCGATTGAAGTGCCACCCTGCGAGGGAAGGGGTGTGAATTTCAACAGCGTGCTCATTCTGTCATGGGGTGTGAGACAGCACAGTGACAAGAAGAGATAAAGTCACAGTGCAAGGATTAAAGTAGGGACCCTGAGGAACAGGCACAGAGAAGCAATGCCCTGGGTGAGTGTCCAGGAAAAAGTCACAGTGCTGCTTCTGCTTTGGTGATGTCTCAGCCCTATTTTCCCTTGATAAACCCTAGGCCATCAACTAACATTCACAGATAAGAGTGAGCTCAGAGATGAGTCAAACCCCAGCTGGTGGGAGCTGGGTGAATTAGAGGGCAAACAGCAAACCCAGCATGGTGCCATTACTTTGAGTAACTTACTGAAGGCAGATTCAGATTCTCAAAGACAACTGGTGATTCTGCCTGTGGAAAAAGCCACTGCAGCAGTGAGGATGGCTCAGCTGTGAGCAGCCTGTGGGGCATGGTGATGGTGTCACAGGAGCCTCAGCTGTCTGCTCTGTGCAGTTTCCTCTCTGCTGTTGCCCCCTGGGGAGGGCTGCCAATGCCCCATACCTGGGCCACTGCCTGGCCTGGTTAGTACTCAGCACCCTGGGTTCCTCCCAAGCACAGCCCAGCCACAGACCCTGTGCAGTAACAGGTGTTTGGTAGAGCCCAGGAGACTTAGTCATGCTCTCCAGGAAGCTCCAGAGTGATCATAAGCAATAGCATAAAGGTCTAGGACTTTCATTTTTCTTCTTGAGCAGTCTAAGGAATTGAACTTTGCCTGGATCACAAACAGCAACTAGTTTCCCTTGAAGACAGATGCACTTTTCATACTTTTAAGGTGTTGAGACTCAGGCGTCATGGTGACCCTGGAAGAGTCATCACACCACAGCAGGAGTGCGAGTGCTGTTTCTCAATGAACTAGCTGAGATGCCAGAAGCAGTGTAAGTGCAAATTCAGTGCTTCTTCTGGGTTAAAATAGCCTCTGAAAGAGTATGAATTGCTGCAGAGCACTTTGAAGCAGCTCACATTTCTTCCTACAGCACCCTGTTGTGCAGTGCAAACATTTCTCTGAAATGACAAAGAACAGCAAGTGCCTAGACCTTGCCTGCCCTGATGTGAACAGGTACTGGCATAAACCCTTTACAATAGCTACCAGCAAGCATCAGAGCTTGGAAAAGATGAACTCTGAAGGAAACTTACACAAAAAGTAATATTGCAAAGATGTAGCTATGGATGTACCAGTGCTTTAATCGTCCATCTCAGTGAGTCTTGAAGGAGCAGGGAGAAGGGGTTCAGAGGACCAAGGCTGCTGGCCTGGCCATCCTGTGTGTCCCTCAGCCTGAGCCAGGCACAGTCAGCACCTCCAGCTCTTTAGCTTCACAAAATCCACAAGAGAAAACAGGAAGCACACACATGGCTGCTTTTCTCATGGTCTTGTATACAAGAGATGAAAGGCAGGAGCCTATATGATACTTCTGTTGGGTAACTAAGAGCTCTTCAGCACAGATCCAGGGCAGAAGCCCAGCTATGTTAGCAGCAACAGCTGCCCACTTGCCTTAAACTTCTGCAAGCCAGTATCTATCTCCAGTAGAGTCCCTAAACTGGATTTCTAAAACAACTCACCTCCACAGCAGCATTCTGGCATTGCACAGGGGACAGAGGACTCCTAGAAAGAAACATCTGTAGCCAGACACAAGAAACTCACACTTCACCAGCTTTTTGGGACTTGCTTGCGGAAGCCAGGTAGCACAGAGGACCTTTAACATTTAATGCCATTCTGCAGGATTTGCCTACCTACAAAGGTGACAATTCAGTTACTTCATTACTGTTACTCCAGCTGCCCTCTTTGGTCACCAACGTTTCCATAAGGAACAACTTTCCCACACCTGCTTAACTGCATTCTCATGTAACTTCCAGCTGTTCTGTGGCTGATGGAGGGGAGTAAATCCTACCTTTCCAGCAGACATTGGTCCATGCCACGAAAATAAAATGGGATCTAAGCTTCTTTTGAGTCCATCAGCCTTTGGAGCAGCATAGGCAGAGAACACAGGAGCTGATACAGATCTGTGTCCATCCATTACTATCAGGATGTCTTTCTAATGAGTAGGCTTTTGCAGAGCGGATTTCAGAGTGTTCCATCCTAAAGGAAGGATTTGAAAGGCAGAGGAAGGCAGCTTTAAAGGCAAGGCTTCCCTAGCAAGAGATCCTCTTTTATTAAACACCCTCCCAAAAACACACAACACATTTCAACTGTCAGAGTCAAACCCAGGAAGACAAAATAATTCTCCTGTTGCAGCCAGAGAGCATGCACACGAGCTGAAAGGCAATGAGAGCTCACCACTGCAAGAGACAAATCACTTTGTTGGTCTGTACTCAGGCTTTAAACACATTTTAATTAAAGAAAACATAGAAATAGGGAGTATTTAGTGTTTCTGCAATGTCAACATGGAACATCATTTATGGATGTGCAAGGACAGGAGGTAAATTATATTTGGGGATTAAATATGTTGCTGACATATAGTCCTGGGTGCAGAACAAGCCCTGCACCCTTACTGTGCAGCCACCCCTTAAAGCATCGATCCTGCCACAGAGCAATGCCTCTGCACTGGCTGATTATAAGGCTTAGAGCAATCCAAGACAGACAGGCTTATGGAAAACGAATTGACTAGTAAATCATTTCAGAAACGGTGGGTGTTAATGTTCCAGACAGCTTAGAAAGCATCTGTGCTCATTCATTTTGAAATTGCCATCATAGGAAGAAGCATCCTTTCCATCACAGGTGGAAGGGCAAACTCCTTACACACTGGTGCTGGCAGAAGGAAATTCCCCGTAGTGATGAACTCCTTTCCCAGGGAGTCACAGAACGTTAAGGTTTGGAAGGGACCTTGAAAGCTCATCCAGTACAACCCCTCTGCCAGAGCAGGACCACCTAGAGTAGGTCACAGAGGAACTCATCTAGGTGGGTTTGAATATCCCCAGAGAAGAAGATTCCACAACCCATCTGGGCAGCCCCTGACAGTGTTCCCTCATCTCAACAGCGAAGAAATTCTTCCTTGTGTTTCTTTGGAATCTTTTGTGAGTCATGCCCTTGCAGTTGGACTTTGAAAGGATAATGAAGCCATTGGCCTCAAACCCATTGTTTGGAAAGGGTAGTTTTTTTACCCCTTCCTAGACAAAGATGCCAGGCCAGAGAGCTGGACTTGGCAGGTGGCTGAGGTTCCTGCTTCTCACGTGTGCACAAAGTGCAGTCTGCTCCATCTCTGTCAAATACCTGCAGGGCAGTCCAAGAAGAACCAAGGAAAGCAAAGTAAAGCTTCTTTTCACTGAAGAGACCACAGAGCTGGTTGGTTAAAAGAAATCAAGGTGGAGGTCAAAGGCAGAAGAGCAGTTTGTCAGAGTGGGCGAGGAGAGGATGGTCCTGCCCATAAGGTGGATTTACAGCATTGAAGTGTCTACTGGGACCTTCACCAAACCCAGAGCCACATCCTTTCCATGGATAAGTGGATTTTCCTTGCCCCTTGCCATGGACTTGTCTCTGCACAACATCAAATATCTCTGAGCAAATGGGAAGTAGCTGAGCTGTCCCTGAGCTTATATCTGTGATACCTGAAGGGATCAACACAGATGAGAACTCGGATTAAGCCCAGGAGTTTTGCTGGTCTCACATCAGCCACGCTGCAGTTCCACAGCCTGGAAGCACTCTCTGCTTAACACATCTGCAGAGAAACGTTGCAGAGATATCAGCTTTGCATTGTCTGCATTTCCAGTTAGCATTTTCCCCTAAAGACATCTCCTTCTACAGCCCAGGGAGCTTCTGGGCAATGTGACAAAAGCATCTGTATTCATTAAAGCCATCTTTTATTAACTTGGTTAGAGAATGCTTTTACCAAGAGAAAAAGTCGACCACCTGTAATTTTAAAAGCCATTTTCTCTAATCCCTAAAGTTATTCTCAGATGTAATAATACACCAATAGCAACAAGATCATTCTGCACTAATACAAAGTCTTTCCTCTCAAAGTGCTTGATAAGCTGCTTCACTCCTCTCTTCCCAGGAGGATTTCGGCAGGATTTGAGGCTGCCCAAGGAGGACACAGTTATCTCAGCCGGCCCACAGCCAACAGCCATGGCTGGGAACTGGCCAACTGCAAAGTAACTTGTGACTTTGTTTGGAAAAGGGCAGTGTGAGCCCAGCACTCTGCCATGAACACAGGCCTGTTATTACCATCACAAATATTCAGAAGTCATGGGGAACTGGGACTGGAGTTCTGCAAGATGTGAGAGACCCATTTTCAGGCTTTGCACACCAGATCCAAAACAGCACAGCCACACAACATGAACCAGTGGCCTGGTACCAACCCAACCAACTGACTCCCATCAGCTCAAGGCTTTTTCCAAGGAGTGCCTTTATGGCAGAAGATTTCATGTCAGATCGAACACCAGCCGTGCTCCTGTAGCCAGCATGAAGCACAAAAGCTAATAGAGTCTCACGTGGCCGTGCTTGCATGCAGACACTAAACAATGGAAAAAGTTCACCCAGCCTGGACATCTGTTACCATGTGGATCCAGTACTTCCTTAACTGAAATTTTGTAGTATTTTAAGCCCTGCTTCCCTGTGCCACACAGAGCATTCTGTGTGCTCTTCTGACTGAGCTTCAGCAATCTGAGGATTATCAATCTACGATTCGAGACAACTTCCCCAAACAATCCCATGCTACAAAAAGCTGAGTCCAAGGGAAGATTTTCAGGCTGTCCCAGAGCTTGGCAAAACTTCTTGGGCAAAATGCATGGCCTCAGTGGGACATGAACTCTGGATTTGGCTGCAATTCCTTCATTTTCTGAAGTTTTTTTAAATAGATACATAAAACCCCACATCCCCATCAGTGAGTAGCTGTAGCTGTGTGATCCCACCACAGTGATTAGCAGCATACCCTTTAAAAGAAAAGAGGAGAACACACAGTGTTACATACACCCCAACTTCCATGTGCATCTCCTTGAGCGGGGAGTTATGATGCATGGCAATAATAAATCATCCCAGGCCTATTTGGGGATGTCCCACAATCCCTCCCCGCTCCCTCAGGAAACAGAATGTGGAAAAGCTAAAGCAAATTGGAGAGATGAGCAGTAATTTATTTTCCCGTCTGGAAAAGATAATTTAACTACTCAATTAAATATTGCCTGAAGCTGCACTATTAGAGCTGCACATCCCATCTGTAATACAGACAGATTTTGCTCTCTTATTACTGGTCTTCATGCTGTCTAGTACTTAAAAATTCTGGTTTAATTAGACGACACCTTCCACGAATGCTGAGCTACTGGCACATGATCATTCAAGGAGTATCTAGGAATTTTTGCCACCAAGAAACCTTCTGTAGGAATCATATGTTCTTTTCTCCCTGACATATATTAGCAGATTACAAACAACACTGAATAAACTGATGATATATTTTCCCTTACCTTGTGCTATTTTGAAGCACACAGTCTCAATTTGGGCTCTTTTCTCTCCTTCTGTCAACAGTTTTCACCCAAGACCATTCACAAGTCAGACAGATTTACAATGTATTTTTTATTGATTTCCCCTAAATGTTGATTCAGTAATGAAATCGACCATAATAATACTGAACTGAGAATCAAATACCCCCCTTATGAGGATCTCTAATTACGATTGCAGTTATTACACTTAATTATAGCTGTCTTGAAACAATGCAATCAATTGGAGAGGTCTGTGGGTGACATTTTGATGAGCAGTAAGCTCTGTCATGTACTGAAACACATTCAATCATTTCCCCATCAAGCATGATGCTGAGGAACATGATGGTGAAGTGTTAAAATGGCACATCAAACATGTGCCTTAAAGACCTGTTGCAACAACGCTGCTGAAGAGGTGAGCTTGGCAATCTGTCTCGACCAGG
This sequence comes from Urocolius indicus, assembly GCA_013401255.1. Taxonomy (NCBI): domain Eukaryota; kingdom Metazoa; phylum Chordata; class Aves; order Coliiformes; family Coliidae; genus Urocolius; species Urocolius indicus. The sequence goes on from WBNH01010710.1 coordinate 7,948, forward strand.
GCTACCAGCAGGCACCAAGCAGGAGCACTTTACATAGAATCATTTTGCTTGGCTAAGACCTTTAAGATCATCAAGTCCAACCACTCATCTCACACTGCCAAGGCCACCATTCAACCCTCAGCACCTCATCTTCCTGGCCTTTCAATATCTCTAGGTTTGGTGTCTCCACCACCTCCCTGGGCAGCCTGGGACAGTGTCTAACAACCCTCTCAGGGTAACAAGCCTTTCTGATTTCCAGTCTAAACCTCCACTGACACAACTTGAGTCCATTTTTGAGCACAAACATGCTCCCAGCTCTCTGTGCTTCCCCAGCTGTGTCCAGGGAAGACAGCACCATTATCCACCCATCTCTGCTCCCCACAGCCACCGTGTCTTTGGCCATGCACCCAGCTCAGTGACAGTCCCACAGGTGCTGCACAAATGCAAGACCAGCAGTGGTGGGCTGTTCAGACCAAGCCTTTTCTCTCCCCTCCCTTCTCCACTCCAGGTAACAGCACACATTAGATTCTCCAGCAGTGCTGGGAATAGAAAGATGTAGGGCCCACCAGCTGTGCTGCTGGGGTACATCTGGCTGTAGTCTTGGGGTGCCTGAGATGCAAACAAAATGCACTGACTTTAAATCTGAAATACAAGGAGCTTTTCTTCTGTGTAGTAGCTTCCTATTTGCAATGGAAACACAAATATATCCTCTAGTAATGCTTTTACACATGCTGTACAAATGGAAAGTGGGAAGAAAAACCCAACTGTGTTCAGCACACAAGAACATTTATCCACTCTGATACACTAATCATGATGCTGCCAGGCAGCAGCTCCTCAGCACTTGCAGCCTGAAAGCATCCCACAAACACCAACCTTTAGACCTTCCCATTAGACCCATGTGCATTATTGTCACCTTTTCTTCACCTGGGATACAGGAAGATGCAGGTGAAGAATTCTTTCATCAGGAAGCGAGCAACCCAAGTCATGAACAAGCCCCAGATGACTAATTTTCCCCTACCTTTCATTAGCTTTAACCCATCAGTAGTCCACCCTCTGCAGGATGATGAAGACACACAGAATGCTGTTGAGAATATGTTTATGGACTAGTTAAATCAGTTTCTCCGTTTTGTCAGTTAATCTTTCATCTCTTAACCCCTTATCCAATCCCACCACGTGCATCCCCTAGCTCAGCAGAGAACTAGACAAACATTGCTTTATTCACACATTTGGGGTCTTTTCCCTAAATCTTTTTGTCTAACAACTTCTGCCAGGAAAGGAGATTCCCTTGCACTTGGTGCTGTGTGGATGCAACACAGAATTGGTGGGTTATAAACTCCTCCTTGACGAAGATGCAGTAACTTTGGAGAAGATGGAAGGATTTCCATATACGATGAACAGGTTTCTTATGGCCACTACTTTTGGATATCTTGGATTAATCCGGTTGCTGGGCTATCAGTGAACATCCTTAAGCATGAGGAGCAATAACTTCTACCCAGTTTCATCTGAACTGCTATGACTACATATTTGTTTTGTTGTTCAGCTCATTTTTGTAACCTTAATTAATTCTTTACCTTAACAACGTCACCACTGAATGTGCAGTACAACAGGATTACTTTATCTTGTACTTCATTTACAAGTTACAGGAATCAGCCAGAGGCAAAAAGGATGAGGGAAGATGCAAAAAAAACCCCATTTAGATAGTTTGAACATTTTTAGTTTGACTCTGTTTCACTCTGCTGTTGCTGGCTTTGTAACAGAAGCTTATGGAAGAGCTCTGGACAACTCATTCAACCTTAAGACATCCCTAGGGATAGCTGGAACATTGGTAGCTCCTAGACAAACAACTGTCAGTACATTCTATGTGCACCAGTCTCTGCAGGTTTCATGAAATCCCCTGAAGACAAAGCCAGGAGGCTGACTTCCCTCAAAGAACCTTAGAGGTTAGTAAAAAAAATAATAAAGAAAGATCTGAAAGAGAATTCCTTCACTGTTAGATTTGTAACAGAAGCTCATCACATATATCAGATCCCTGGGTACATATGCAGATGTTTCAGCCATATGCAACAACATATGGCATGCTTCTCACAATAACTAGTCTTTTTTCCTACATGAGACTCCAAAACCACAAACACATAAACACAGAGTGTCCCAGCCTGCAAGAGGGCAGCATCTCTGCTGCCTCCATCTCCCCCTGCCAGCCTAACTGCCCATGAGCCAAACAGTGGTTCAGCTGCCTGACTCTCTCCAGTCAATTTCCCAGATATCCTGTCACAATTCAACCTCTGCAGAAGACACCTTTCTCCCAGAGTGCAAACTGAGGCATGTTCGACCACCTGGGCAAGTCCCTGAAACCCAAGAGCTTCTCCTCACCTTCTTCCCAGATGGTGGTGGGAGTTTGCTCCACCACAATAATGCTCAAAATGGCCACATTTTTAGCAAGTGAAATGAGAAGCTGACACCTTTCATCTTGGTTGAACAGCCAGGTGTTGGATCACAGTGTCTGGTGCCTCTGGTGAAATATCAGCGGCAATGGATTAAGTACTGCTCAAGCTCTGCTGATCAGATCACCTCCCTGCCCTAAAAGACCCCCATGGTCAAAGAGGCTGCTTGCAAACACCAGGTAACTTCCTTCCTAGGCATCCTTTAGCAGCAGCGCACAGGCTGCAAGACACCAGCTTAGAGAGCCTTGCCAAGTGCCAGACATCTCTCCTGTGTGATTAGCAACTAGTTTTTGCATTTATGGGAGTTATTTGTAGGGCAAAGAAGGTTTTTTTTCTGGATGCTGGAGGACAACTTGCTAGCTCAGATGAAATTCAGTACAAGCACTTGAGATTGAAAGGTCATTCCTGTCAGATCAGGCAAAAATTAATTGTTTTTGGTTAAATAGCCACAAAGGGGTAAGAAGCAGCTTGGGGGGTTCCAGCTTGACTTACAAGGAAATACAAAACCAGACCTACAGGATATTTTAAGTGAATAAACCAAAAGCAGATCAGTGTACTTGACAATGTAGGATCACAGAGAAATGTTTTAAGCTGTTACAAAATCCCTCCCTCTGCCCCCCCAAAAAAAAAATCAATCAGAGTAGCTGCTGGGATTAGGGAGGGCTTCATCTAAAATAATTCAAGTGAGTCTACAAATGACATGTACTGACGAGGACTGATACCTTTACAGCCAAAAACCTGCATCAGGAGGGCTCACTTCATTACAACAAAGCCCTTAGGGTGGCTTCTTGAAGCTGTAATTGAAGCCCGCAGCTTCAGTCAGGTCAGAGTGGGTGGTTTTGACGGATGTGCCAATCAAAAAGTGGATCCCTTTCAAACTGAAACCTTTCTGGAGATTCTGATTTGCAAAACAGTTTTGTTTTGTTTTGTTTTGTTTTTTTTTAAAACAATTTTCTCACTTTTCAACACGTATTCAGATCTTGCCAGCTTCCCTGGGGTTTAGAGCTTCATTTCCTTCTTGCTCTACACAACTTGCAATGTCACTGCCCTGCTCGACATGAGTTCAGGCTGCCAACTCCTTACACACAAAAGTGACAGTTCTAGTAGAAATATGAACTGGAACATAACTGCAGTAATAAAAAAAACAACAGTTGAGGTTTTTATTCTTCACAAGTCCTGAAAAAAAAAAAAAGCAAACCAGAAAAAAGGGCTACTCTAGTCCCAGACAACTGTTTCCTAAATGGCTGGCAGAAGCAGGAATTATTCCTATGATGTGACTTTCTGGAGAGACACAGTTATTTCAGACCTCTGCTGGAAGTTTATTGAAGAAAGAATCAGTGTTTACATTGAAGAGAGAATGTTTGTTTGAGAGGGGGGAAAAAAATAAAACCAGAACTACAAAGATAGGAAAGGATGAATCTTGTTTATTTCTTGGTTCTGCTTCTCAGTTTCTTGACTAAATAAAAGGCTCTGCAGTTCTGAAGGAATGTGGCTCTGAAGCCCTAAACCTCTGCCCACTTGCTTTCTGATCTCAGCATGAGGAGTAGCTGTGGAGGATGTTGAGCTGTGAACCAGTACTGTGTTCATCTTGGTTATAGAAACTAGAGGATTTCTCCAGCTGTTACCCAACCCATTATGCTCACAAGGGCCCAGCCTGGAAGGAGCCCATCCTGCTCAGCGAGCCTGCCAGCTGCCTGGTGCAGGGCAGAGCAGCAAGCCACAACTCACAGTAAGTACATTCACAACATTTAGAACAAAACTTTGCTTCACATGCTGCTTTGATACCCTTTCAGAAGCCTGCCTTGGCCTTATTTTCCCTGACTTCAAGGGCTAACACCTGCTTTGAGCACTCGTCATGAGTACCAGAGCTCTCCAGGGCATGTGCTGAGCTCTGGGGGGAACTCTGTGCTTAGTTTAAAATGATCTGTTTTTTTCTTTTTGCCTGGTTTAAAATGATAATTTTGTAATTTAACCTATTTGTTTTGTTTATGACCTAGAGGCTTAGCAGCTTCTTGTGCTGGCTTAAGAATTCATCGATCTATTAGAAACCAGAAAAACAAGCCCAAACCCACACATTTCACTCTTCTCCTGTGTTCCTCTTAGTAGCTCTACAGCTGCAGTCTTACTGAACATACATACTAGGGGAAGTCAAATTCATCTCTTTTTGCTCCTCAGGAGAAAGACTTGAATCCCTGGCACAAAGTCTAGTCTCTCTCCAGGTACCTCACTTGAGACAGGCCATCAAACCACTAGCACTCTGTGACCCGGGAGCTGGCATGCCCCAGGAAAGAGGAGGATGTAAAAGGCCAAGGAAGCAGGCTGGCATCCTCCAATACTCTGAAGAAGGAAAACAGAGCAAGAGCAGGCAACAGTCCAATGAAAACATGGCATTAGGGGAAGAGAGGAGGAAAAATGGATATAATAATCTGTGTTTTTTTCCAATTTGACATCTGAACTGCATATTCTGGAAGAGGTAAAAATACACCCATGGCTCCAGGGGAATCTTACACCTGTTGGAGTGAAAGCAAAGAAGATGGACCCAGACTCTCCTCCATGGACTCTTCTGGGCACAATGGCAGGTCAGAATTTAAAATGCAATCCAAAACTTCCTATATTTCAACATGAAAGCAGTCTAACATAGGAACAGAGAGTCTAACATACCCAGAGAGGCTGTGGACTCTGACTCAAATCCTAAGTGGGCACTGGGAAGCCTGCTCTAATTGATTCTGAGCAGGGCTGGACTGGCCCCTTTCCAGAGATGTCTGCTCACCTCAAGCATCCTGTGACACTAAATTGGATGAGGCCCATAGCCAACCTCCAGGCAACCTCTCACATTGGGGAGATGTGTTGTACCCCATTTTGTCTTACAAAAGCATAGAGGGCACCCTTAACATCAGCTTATACAAAGTGAAGGACAGTTATTTTTGCCATATGGGAAAAAACCCAAACTAAACAACCCTCACCATTTTCTGGGCATACTTTGCTCTTCTCAATGAGAGAGAAAGAGGCATCAATAGAGCCAGTGCAATCAGGGATCTGATTTCTTCAAACAAGGCAACTCAGATGAGTCATCTCATATTCCTGGCACAAACTGCTGCTAGCTCCTGGATGCTAAGTGAGATGGGCAGGATATACCAGGCAACAGCCTGGCTGTACGTGAACTGGGAGCTGGATTTGATAACACCAATTACTTTTAGAGATTAGCATTTGAAAACACACTTTCCACAACCAAATCAATCACTGGTCCTGTTCAAGCTCCCCTGTTCACCCACCTCTGCTGTCACCTACCATTCTGCAGCAAAGCAACCAGCTTTGTCACACGCTGAGCTAGCTTGGTGAGTCTCACACCTGAATTTTGGCTTTCATCCATGCCTCTTTGCATGGCTAGGACACACCTAGCACAGAGCTCCTGGTTCCTTTTTGTTCTGCCTGTATTTTGTTCTGTGTTTCAAACTGAATCGAAAGTACACAAGGGTGAAATCTTCATTCCAGGCAGGACAGAGATATGACATGTTTCTGTCCTTACTGACAACCTTAACACACATATTTTGTCATTGTAGAAAAAAGAATAAAGCAAGTCAATGACCCTTGTTAACTCTAAATAGTTTTCTACATTGTTAAAACAGACAGATTTAGAAAGATAATTACCTCGTTACTTCTGGATGACAATCTTAAATTAAACTACAAGATCTCCATGGTCTGTCTATCTCTTTGCAGCTGAATTCACTTCAGATGCAAACTAACCAGAAGGGAAGATAATCAGAAAGCTTCACAGGGCTTGTGCCTCTACCTGTTCCTACAGAGAGAAAGGGTTGAGCGGTGCTGCCATTCTCACAGCAGGCAGAGCGAGTGTGAAGGCACCGCAGTTGGTATAACCTCCCACAGAGCTGCAGCCCATCCACAGCCTATCTGCCCTGGAATGAAGAACAAAACTGAACAGCATGAAGAGCATGAAAAGAAAAGCTGAAAAGCAACCACTTGCTGAGGCCATCTTCCCTGAAAAACCACTGGGGAGACAAAGGCATGCAACCCCCAAGCACAGCAATGGAGTACTGGGCTTCCTCTATCACCCTCCATCTTCAGCTACCTGAATTTGCAGAGGCAACTCTTACACTCTCTCCATCTCCTTTTTCTCCAGGGGTGGAATGCTGCTGGCTCAGCTGGTCCAGGGGAGCTGTGTTAGTGTGACAGCTTGCAAGGTGAAAGCATTGGAGAGTGCCTGGGGAGCCAGGCTCTCTAAAGTGCCACTAGAAAATGCTAGGACAGAGTAACACAAACAAGCGACATACACTGAAAAAGAACAACTGCAGCCCAACCACTAGAGCTCAACAACCACAAAGCAACAAGCTTCCAGCTGGCCCTGCTTGAGTGGAGCTAATTTAACAATGAGCAACTGGGGAATTGGCTGGACCCCAATTAGGCTGAATTGGGTAATGATGTGAGTCATGCAGCTAGGGGTGGAGAGGGAGAGGCTGGTGACTTGAATTCACTTGGGGACCTGGCAAAAGTTAACACCAATGTTGTACTTGAATGTTTACTTGAAAAATCTGTGTGTCTCACAAGCCCTCTGTCTTTCCCACAGTGATTTGGGCTGCCCAGTACACCCAGCTCTTCCTTTGTGGATACATCAGAACACTTCTTACCAGTCTCTAGCAATACTTGCTTATCTGATCCTGCAGTTGCTTTCTATCAAGTAATCTCTCTTCCCTGTGGTGTCATCACCAAGGACTGTTTGTTCAACCATTCTTTTATCAGTGAGAACACATCATGTGCTCATATATATGTTTATCAAGTGTGCAACTCAACCTGCACACTCTGTGTCAAAGTCAGTGTGCGGCTGGGATTCATCTTAATGCACACATATCACAAACAAAACCATGCCCAGGCTCCTGCTTCATACACAGCCATGCATCTTACCTACTGTCAGAGCCTCCATCTGACATGATCTCTACCCAAAATTGCTGAAATGGATGATAACCCACTCATGGAATAACTATCAACCCCTACATCTGCACTCTTACCCTGAAATCATGGTCAATCACCAGCTATAACCTTGCCTGACTCAGAGTTCATAGATGCTCAGTGTAATGGCTTTGGTATAGATACACATTTCTCTTTTTTTTTTTTTCATTATAATTGTACAGTAATTATAAAACACTCCAGGCATGTTTTATTCTAGGTAAAATCCATCCATTCTTATTAATATAAGCAGGTATGATATGTCTTTCAAGACAAAGCTGGTCTCAATTTAGGCTTTTTCCCTAGTCTGCAAATGTATCCTGTCACTTCTCTGGATCCACACGGAAGCCAATGTGAGGTAATCCTCTATATTTATGTTCCTTAATTTAGCTTATACTATTATCTATTAATGTAAGCTACCACTTAGCCAAGGCCAAAATTTAAGGTGTTAGTGTGCTCTCCTTAGGACACTAATTCTTCCCTGGGTACTCTTGCTAGTACTGCACAGATCAAGAGGTTAATTACACCTCAAGTAACAGGGCTCAGGGCTCCCAAGACTGTAGATGTGTTGGTTTTGTTTGTTCTTGTGGGTTTTTTTTGTTTTAAGGTAGTGTAGCATGGTCAGGATGTAGGATACAGCAGAGATAAACCAGGCAATTCACCACTGGACATGCAGCTAGAAAGTGAACTACTGAAAACCAACACAATTAACCAGGGGAAGCTTCTGCTGTAAGGTCTGAGACAGGATTGCAGAGGAGGAAGAAATATTTCTCCAACATAGAGCTCTATAAGCTTTATGTTTCAAAAGAAATCTCTATTTCTGAGGCTGTAGAGGCCAAAGGGCAAGTCCCTCCCTTCATGCACAGCTGGACCTTTTGCAGTCAGATAATCAGGGACATCAATATTTACCTGCTGCCCTTAATTACATAAATAAAACTGTATCCAGCATTAATTTTGGGGTTTTACATCCTTTGAGCTCTTTTAAAAAAAATTACTTTTCACTTTCTTCCAATTGCCTTAAAAATCCCATTGTTTCAAATGGGGAAATGTTTTCACTGCTCTGTTAGACAATCAGCTTTCTTTGAACTATAAGGCAGTGCCAAAATTTCCTGTGGAGAAATCCAAGAGAAGGTGAGTCAGATGAATGCTACTGGAATGCTCTGGGATCTTTTCCTGGGACTTGCCCACTGCCCTTAAGTAATGAGGGATGCAGAAGAGACTGTAACTCCAGGGTCATGGTGAGGCTGAGGGACTCTATTATCAATGAGAAAAGGGCTCTGTTTGCTCCTCTCATAGTACCTATAGTAACTGCTTTGATTTTATTATAAGCTCTAATTATCTGCTTCTTTTTCACCAGTTGCATTGCTGATGAGTGAAAGATTGTCGTGTCCCATTACGCTGTCAGCAATTTAGCCCTGATTAAAATCTGTCTTTGTGGTATGGCCAGGCTGGAGCTGAACCAAACACTCCTTTAGCTTTCAGAAATGACCAAGAAGTGCCCACAGAGAACACCTTACCAATCTAGTAAGGATGAGCATCACTCTTTCCCTAAAACCATCCATTTAAGCAGTAACTGATCTGCAAATAAAACCCACAAGGGCTTTTAAAATGTTGCTCAAATTAGGGCTTAATTATCTGTCCTTCTTTGGGAGGTCAGATCACATGTTTGTTTAAGTCATTCATTTTGCAGGCCTGGCGGTCTAGGCCACTGAAGTTAGTGGAAATTTTGATTTGGAAAAGAATGAGAGCTGGAGGAACAACCAGAGGTCAGGAGCCCCTGGGAGGGGTGTCACTGTTTCCCTGGAGGGACTCAGTCTCCTCCCTTGGTGGAGCTCTGGCCAGGCACTGTGGGAAAAACTGGGGAGAGGGAAAACTTCCTCTCACGTTTGCATCCTTGGGGTGCCTTTTCTGAGAGCTCCCAGTGGAGCCTCTTCCTGAGCTGGGGTGCAGCTGTGTCTCCTTCTCGAGGGTGCTGGAAGATGGTCCTTCATGTTTGCATTCACTCGTTTGCTGTTCTCATGCCTCTGTAACCATCAGCTGGGCTCTTCCTCTCCTGGCTGAAGTGAAGCTGCTGTGTTTCACAGCAAAAGGCTACATCTGTTAGGGTGTCAGGGGAGCAAGGTGTGCCTGGGGGAGGCTCATTTGGAAGAGGAACAGACTTGAGCTTCTTACAGACGTGAAGGAGCTGAAGCACTGTATTAAGATTTTTGCTTCTGCCACTAGTTCATGTTAGATGTAGCCAAATCATTGACTTAAGACCTCAGTTCCACTTCCTAAGAAAAGAATGGAGCTGGATTTGGAAGAGGAGAAGATTTCATTTTCATGAGCCAGCCCGTGTGATTGTAATGTGTGCTGGTGAAAATCAAGATGAACGCAATGCAGGAAAATGAGAGGAAACTGCCCAGCTGTGAAGTTGTTATCAGGCAAAGATTGTACAGCCTCTGCAATCCTGTGTTACCTCTCCAGTGAGAGGCAATGAGGCTCAAAAAACCCATGGAAAGACCTCAAGGTGAGCACCCAGAAAGAGAAAAAAATCTGCAAGACTGAGCAAGATGAGGAAAGAGCCCTCAGATGTTCCAGCTGCCACAGTACCCTGCTCTTGGCAAGGAGGTTGCTTTGCTACTTGCCTGACTTGAGTGTTGGAATCTACAAAGCTCTGAGATGATGAAGTTTCCATGGATGTCTGTAACTAAATCCTTGTTCTTCTCTTCTCCAGTATATAGGAGAGAGGTTTTAATATTCATAGCAGCACTTAAAGTATTAATCCTTGGGAAATGATCACTCTACAGCGTTTGCAAAGTCCACCCAGAACTACCCATTCACTTGAGTAGATTATTCCTTGAAAAAAGTCAAACTCAAACAGTACAACTTGTATTCCTGTTTCGTGTTATACATATTAATGTACCTAAAATATCTGGGTAACAACTATGATTAGTCTGCATGCTGGTTATAGAGCTTTTACTCTATATTTATTTAATGCAAAACAAAGTTTCCAAGAAGACCCAGTGGACACATGTGACTTCTAGCAAAAAGAGGTTGTGACTAAGATTAATTCAAATTAAATACAGAAACAAAGTCAAGAAAGTAATCAAAAGCATATTTAGCAGGCTCTCATATGATTAACCAACATGTTCACAGAGCCAAACCTCTATATCAGTCTTACAACTGGTTCATTAGTTTCTCTTGGCATGAACTAATTTATAAACCTCTAGCTGACCTTGACATTTGAGAAAAGTGTATTCTGACAATATCTTGATTTATATCAGGAAAAACTTATTTGTCAGAGAGTAGTTTGAAATGGGAATTCAAATATTTTTGCTTTCTCTTTTCTCCTTTTGAACTGGAATTACAGAATAAAAGCATTGCTGCCCTCATTACAGCATGTGTAGGACAACGAAAGGAATTTAAGGAATGATTCATGCAAAGGACACAAATTGATTTCCTTTCTTTGCTTGCAATGACTGCTTAGTTCTGAATGATTTCATTGTGAAACTTCATGGTCACACAGAGCTCTGAGTAAGGAGCTCTGAAGGTACATGAGTAACTTCTGTACCCTCACAAGCAGCTTCGGGACTTCTCATGTGTATTAATTTGTTGACTGTGTAGTGTGTTCATAACTTAGAGAAGCAGTATAATACTGGTTCTTCTCCTTGTCTGGATGAAACTTGCTGTTATTCAAGGCAGCTTGTGACTGTTACAACTAGATTCACTACTTCAGCTCTATTTTTACCCACAGCTGTAGAAAAAAATCTGCAGAAATCATGAACTCAAGTTAAACCAGTTTAATCCAGCCTTGCTCACCACACTGTTCACGTGCATCTTCTGCAAATGCTCAGGAGATGAAGCTTCAGGAGAATGAATGCAAGCAAAACTTGTGCTTCAATCTATCCCACATTCAACCTCAACCTAGATCAAACTCTTCTATGGAATACAGAATACTAGGTAGCCTTGAGCAATGCTCAGTAACTGTAGGACCTAAATCCTATAGCTGTTTAGTTGCTGCTCCTATCAGTTCATACCTAACCTACGTGACCATCATTCTTTTAATCATCTTTTATTAGTTCTATTACTTTGATAACATAAAATGATCTTGTATTAGTTTCTCATAAATATAAATTGCATTAAAAAGCCAAACCCTTAATTTCAGTTAAGGTCCCTAAGTGACAGTGTTACACTTCCCTAGCTCATCACTTACAAAAATCCACGCACTTATGAGCAAGAAAATTAATAATTAAGAACATAATAAATCATATACTGCCAACTTAATAAACACAATAAAGAGCAGAAAGCATGTTTCATCTTGGTGTAACAACCCAGTTACAGTTTCAAGGACAGCTTATAGGCAGAGGTGGGATTATTCCTGCCTCCATGTCAGGACTTCTACCTTTGTGCTTCCTGATGCTGAGATTGCCTCATCATGACCTGAAGACCTGTTTCCCTCCTGCCTCAAGGGACTGTTGAGAAAATGGAAGCAAAGTGTAGAGAGAGTGGGGCTTACTCTCTCTTCTGGCTACAGCATCCCCTCGATGAGCCCTGGCAGCGTGCTCACATGCCATCGCCCTGACCTGGCTGTAGGAGAGCCGTCTTTGAGTATTTAGGACTCCTTGGGCAAGGACAGGCAAGAACAGGCTGGTTTAGGGCACGGAGCTCCTTTCCCCTTGCAGAGCACACACACCAGATTTCCCTAGCAGTGTAAGATAAAGCGCAGCCTGTCAAACATGCAAAGGATCTGGGACATCATGAAGAGAAGGAGGAATATTGCATTGGAAAGGCTACCAGGAATTGCTTTGAATGCACTGTAGCCCTTCATAGAGCTTATTGGTCAAAGAAAAAAAAAAAGTTTCAGACCCTTAGAAGCCACAAACAGTGGCTAAAGAAGCTTAATTTTTCATTTGAGCCATTCCTGTAATTGAAGATATGTACATTTACCCAGACAAAGGTTTAAGAAACATCATTGACTAATGTGCTTATTAAGTTTAGCTGAGTTACCCTTTAATTAAATCAGATGATGGTAATTTGCTGAGAGCAGGAAAGCAGGAACAGGCGAAAGACCTTTCTGTTTTGAACACGCTGTACGAGTTAAAGGATTGCAGCAACACGCTCATCCCTGTGGGCAAACAAAAACAGCCCTGTGAACTGTGAGATGAACTCTTCTGCAACAACCTGCAGTGGCCACACCAGCCTTTCTGGGAAAAGATTTACGCTTTAACAAGCTACTCAAGGCAAAGAAGAGCCTCTCTGGAGACCAGTTTTGACTATCAGCCTGGGATTCACCCTTACTACTGAGTACTTATGGACATTGCTGGAGCCAAATGCCATAAATATGAGCAAAAGAACCTGGTTTTATTTCTCTCCGAGCCAAAAATATAGCTCCTGTTGATCACTGTGAGAGTTAGGTCTGGAGGGGCACTGCCAATGTCTCTGGGCCAGGCCAATTTCCTGCAAGATGGAATGGAACAGAAGCTGCAGGAAATCTCTCCTGGCTCCAAGAGTTGGGCATATGCAATAGATTTCTTTGACTGCCATGATAAATTATGAAGACAAAATTCTCTTTGCCTTGATGAAGAAGATTTCTTTATAAATTTATCACTGTTGGACAATTTCATTTTTGCTGTAACAAATCACTCCAAGGCAGACTTGGTAAAGACTGTCTGCTGGGTAATTTCTGTCTTTCCCAGGACTATTTGGGATAGCTGTGAACAAGAGTTCCCAATTCAGCATGATGAAGCATTCAGACTGAATTTAAAGATGAATCATTTTTTATTTCACACTTAAGCCTTTTGAAGCAAAAGCTGGCTAAAAAGATTGACTGATGTGATCACACCTAAGCAGTAGGATGGTGTTCCCACTTAGCAATACAGGTACAGTTAGTTCCAGTAGAGAGGAGAGAGAAAACTAAATATATGGGATAAATCTTGCTTTGCTTCCTCAGTTCTCAGCCACACAACCCTCCCCACCCCAAACCCGCTTTGGAAAGAAGCCTAGCCCATACACATGTGCTGGGCTGTATTACTCATGTCAGCAACATTATTTTGGAAAACTAAACTAAAAAAGCCCAGAGAGAGACAGATAGGGACCCTGATAACTTGCACAGGACAGCCATCCTCACCAGAATCTCCTTTTAATCATTCATCTCTCATAAACTCTTTACATAAGCAGATGGAAAGTGAGAAAGATGGCCAAGTACAGTTTTGACAGCACAAGAGCTTATTAAAAATGATGGGAAGGTTACAAAGTAAAACACCTTATTAAAAAGAAGGGAGAAGTCCTTTTGGGAGCCTGCCACTGCTTCTGATTCATCAGCACATTTCCTCTCTCTAAAGCAAAGCTACCCCAGCACTTCTCAACGGGATGCAATGAGCAGCAGTGGTAAAGGGTTGCTGGATTCATTGCCTGAAGGTGGGAAATGAGTTCCTCATACTCAGCTTGGCACTGCATGGGCCATTAACTGAATGAATCTCTGAGTAAATTGCAGCCTGACCTAGAAAACACCTGCTCAAGAGACCATGACAGCAGCAAGGAGGTGGCAGGAGGAATGGGAAGGCCACTGAGCCCCGTCCTTGCTCTGTGTGGTGGGAGCAGCACCGAGCCCAACCCCTCAACACTGTGCCATGGCCCCAGCAGCAGAAATGTGAATACAAATAAAATCATGACAGGCAAAAACTGCATAAACTATTTAATACTTCTCTACAGGCAGGCTGTGAGCAGCTTGGATTACTAACATTGTCTCCAAAACACATTTTTAATGAGTCAGAGCATATTCACATGGTTACTGAGCAGGGTGGGAAAGACAGTGCTTTCTCAGCACCCAAACATACCTGTGGCTGGTTGCTGACCCAAGGCTGTCCCTTACTGCCTGGGATGTTGGTGTCAATCCTCAGGCTTTCTAAAATGAGACTCAGCCAAACACACTTCCTCTGTACCTGGCCCAGCAGCTTCAGCCTTCAGCACTCCAAACTCCAATAATCATGCCAAGCAATTGACAGCTTCCCAGAAATTTCAAAGCACAATGCCAGTTCTGCAAGTAATCTGCCTTGGAAATCCCTCCTGGTACCCTTCAACAGGATCAGTGTTGATAGGCTTCTATTTTATCCCCACTCCCCCATTTGCCTTCGTTTCTGCTAGCCTGAGTCAGATACGACCCTTCCATATCTACTCCCAACCAAGGTCATGCAGCCCATCAGTGTAGCGAGGCTCATGATTACTGTGATTGCTGTAATGCCTCAACTATTTCACCAGCTGCTTTTCAATAACTTTTATTTCATCTTATTTTTCCCCCCTGTAGTCTATACTGGGTTTTATTATTTCTTTCCAGTCTTATAAGCTGCTGCAGGTTAAGTAGCTTCCCCTCGGAGTCAGGCTCTAGATCACACAGCAGAAGTTAGTAGCAGTGATCAGATAAAGTGCTGGATTAGCCCAATGCTGCTCTAACATATGCTTTCCAGCAGATTAGCCACCATGAATTTTAATCACTCAGAATTACAGTCATGCTAAGTTGGCCTTGAGCTGTGGCTGTGCCCTGGGAGGGGGATATTTAAAAGCTGTGTTTGAGTGGTGTATGTGTTTCAGAAAGGTCTTTTGAAAATGAGGGAATTACAGTCCCTAACTAAGCTTAAAGAGTCTGTTTCCCACATAGAAAGGGACAGAGTGAGGAGGGGGCTGTCCAAGTAAGATGCAGATTAAAAGAATATGATGGAAGCAAGCTCAGCAAGTCCTGTGACCCCCACTGGCACACACCAGTAAAGGGACTTAAGCAAAGTTTCATCCCTTCTGCTAAGAGACAATCCATCCACAAAACTCAGTCCTGTTCCAAAACACATCAACAGCTTTTGTTCAAATGAAGCAGCTCCATTGCAGTCTGTCATTACCTCAAATAATGTAATATGTGGGGTTAGTTCTTTCTTTTTTTAAAAAAAAAGCAATTAATAACTTTCAATTAAAGGGTGTTTGGGGCTGTTTCAGGGGTTTCTGTCAGGTGTCACTTGGGTGAGCAACCTCTACCAACACCAGAACAACATCACTCCTCTAAGTTCCAGAGCCAGGGGTTGGGTACTCACTGAACCTTTCTGTAGGAACACTGCCAACAGGATCCTGCCCAGATCCTTAGTTGTAGGCTGTACATATATTTCCAGACCATGTGCAGCTGCCAGGAGCAGTATTACTCATCCTCTGGTTAAATTACAGTATTGTTTTACCTCACAGCATTGTTTGAGAGCTCCCAGGAACCTTTGGCAGATTGCCATTTCACATTTCTTCAGTGTCCTAAACATGGAATAAATGCTTATCATGAAGTACTCTTGCTTCAGGCATCATCCCAGCAATTTTAATCTATGTTCTTCTCTCAGGCATTCACATACACTCACTTTCAAAAGCATCAGAGTTTCATCTTGGAGTATTATATTCAAAGCTTTTAACTTGGTAGAAATAATTGTAAATTCAGGAATACAGAGACTAGTAAAACCTGTAAGGAGCATACACCGTGTTATTAACTGCTACATAAACCTCAGAATGCCCTCGAGTTAACTGAAGCATCCTAAAACTTGATGTCCTTTCTGAAGTTTGCTCTGTTTTGTGCCATGGTCAGATTGATTATTGGGCTTGTCCCAGCGCTTCCCTTGGGCAGCGCCTCCTGGCAAGGGAAAAGCAAAGCAAAGTACAGCAAAGCGGATGTTCACTAGCACAGAAAGAGAGATTCAGGAGCAGTCCTGGGACCAGAAAGTTCCCATCACGCCTTCTGGGACACCTTGAACACAGCTCTCAGCCTTGCATTGACTGTGAGCTGAGATTGATCTTTCTAAACGTCCTTTGAGCTGCAGAGAGGTGAGTTGCCAGAATGAAGAGTAATCTATAGTTGAGTCATTAGTCAAGTCCATAAAATGTCAGACCCACCCAAGTCATCTTCACAAAAAGAGGTGCAAAAGTAAAAGGCCATTTCTACAACACAGCTGTGAATGATTTGTATCCCGCTTTCTCTGCATGCACTTGGTCCAAGGGAAAAGGTTCACTCTGCCCCATTCTACACATGGCATTTCTCACTTTGGGATCTGCAACATATTTCTAATGCAGATAAGACTTAAAGTGTAAGAAAGAAGATTCAAAGAGAAAAACATGCTCATGAGGCAGGGAGCAGACTGTCACAGGGGACTGTGCTCAGTGTCCCAGGACACCTAGATGAGGAGGTCCCCAGGAAGGCCTCTGGCTGTGCATTGGCAGAGTGATCCTGGACCAAACACAGTGCAGCCCCTCAAAGGGGTTATACCAGTTTATATACGGAGATTATTCAGCAGTGGGATTTCAGCACTCACTGCAAGGTAGCAGAGATGTGCATCAACTCTGCCAGCACACTGCAGCTATGGGATAAAGGACCTTGTGGTGACTGCCTGCAAAAACACCCTCTCAGCCACACACCTGTGGACCTGCATGCATTACAGGGTCAGACAGAGGAACGTTGGCCTGTCTGTTTTTTTGCAGTATATCTGTTCAGTTCTGGCAAGTAGCAGGCATCAAACTGAAGAGACTTTAGCCCTGCAGCCACGCTGGGACTGACTCCTCAGCTGCATAGGTGGATTTACAGTAAATACAAACACATAGCCTTGTACAAATGACTTGCTACTTGTCATTTTTAACTTTAATTATGTAAACACAAGACAAAACAAGGGTTTGTCCAATGCAAACCTGTGGTTTTCCTCACCCTGCCTTGTTCTTTATTGGTTTGTTCCTGCCTGGATAGATTCCTGATATGGCTCATTCTCAGCTCCCTCTTCACCCCTCAAGCTCAACCACACCCTGCCCATCACTCACCTGATGTCAGTCTCTATCCCACAAAGCTTAAATCATTAAAGTCAATCTAGGCTGAGACACCACCTGCAAGTGATCAGCAGAGAGGGTTTGGGAAGTGGTTGCACTCTCAGGGAGAGGCAGAAGCTTTCAGGAGCTGCTTGTACTTTGTGTGGAGCAGATCCAAACCAGAGGAAGAATTAATCTTGGACCTCTGGGCCCTACAGGCACCACAGAGCTAACAGCTAGTGTGGGACAGGATCACTGTACCTCCTGTTCTTCCACCCACCTCCTCCACTGTTCATTTTTGAGGAAAAAGTCTTTTCTAATAGAAAGAGTATGGTGATGGTGTGTCAGCTGAGTTCCTCTGCTCTGGCAGAGAGCCCTGCATCTACACCTCCTTCTTCAGGGGTGTCTGGGGAAGCTTTACTCACTGTCTCCACTGTTCATTGGGAAGGCACAGCCTTGGCTGTCCCCTCAGGTGTGCTTCCTGTGACTTGAGGGATTGAGTAGCTCTGGGACTGTCTGGCTCCCTGGGGCTCCTGCTCACTGCTGTGTTTCTCGGAGAGGAGGGATGAAGCAGCTGCACTGCTCACATCCCTGCAGTCACTGAGGCCAGGGCTGCCTGGCCAACTCAGCAAACCACCACTGCTCCCTCACACCCCGAAAGGCTCTCCCAGGGGCAGTTTTCAGCCTCACACTCACTGTCTACCAACAAACCTTGCTGTGCCAGTGCATAGAGCATAGAAAGTTTGGGTTGGAGAGGACCTTGAAGATCACCTAGTGCCAATCCCCTTGCCGTGGGCAGGAACACCTTCCACTCAGACAGGTTGCTCAAAGCCCCATCCATCCCCATTGAGCACTCCCAGGTGTGGGGCAGCCACAACCTCTCTGGGCAACCTCTCCCAGGGGCTCCCAATCCTCACAGGGAAGAATTCCTTCCTAATACTTAATCTAAATCTCCCCTTTCCCAGTTTTAAGCCGTTAGCCCTTGTCCTATGGTGACAAGCTCTTGTAAAATATGCCAACACTGTTCTAAAATACATAGAAATGAAATTCTACTTGCTTTCCAATTGCCAATCTCACTCATTTTCAGAACTGGCTCCTGGTTTTCCATGAATTCCAAACCTGTATAGTAGCCAACAATGGGGAAAAAAAAAAAAAAATCATCAAAACCCATCTTCAGGGTCGTCAGCAGAGTGAGAAGTCCCTGCCCTCAGCTGAAGCACTACCTGGCTAATGTAACCAGCCCAATATTCTGACAAAGACAGTCAACTAAAGCACCAAAGCTGAGTGGGAAAAGGTTTTCCAATCTGGTTGCATTTGAGGCTTTGCAAATTTGCCATACTCAAAGACCAAAGACAGCAAAAACTTCTGTGAACTGAACACGTCAAAAAGCCTCTTGCAGCCTGGGATTGATTCATTCTAATGGAAGTCCTAAAAAATTATTGAACATTTTGGTTTTGACCTTGAAAGGATTTTACTACACAGAAATCCTGGCAGGGAAACATTTTTCTTACTTCAAAAGTCAAAATACGATTATTCTCATTATTTCAAAACAATCCTTTTTAATTTAAAAAAAGCTGTCACTTTCCTCCACATACTGTCTTGGCATTTCCTACATTTCTTTATCATTCAAATGTTAATAACCCAAATAGCTCACAAGCTTTATTTTTAGTTTGCAGAGATTAAACATCCTTCACATTAATGGATCTTCTAATGTTTTACTTCAGTTAGTTCATTTTCCTCCCTGAGTGAATAGCAGGCTGCTCAGAAATCAACACAGCTTGTTAGAAAAAAAGACAAAATGCCTATTAAATTATCAAGTGCATTTCTCATCAGAGTGCAGCTATCATTCTCTGCACAGAAAAACTAGAGCTTAATTGACTTCCTAGCAAAAGCAATGTTTAGACAGATGGTGCTGAGAATCATCTGACTGTTATCCTTTAAATTGCCAAGTAAAAGTGACAGGGACGTTTGGGAAACATGAGTAGGCAACAAGTGGGTGCTGCCTGCCATGGAAGGAGGTTGGCATCACACATGGCTGGCCTCAGGCAGAGCCCTTTAAAAGCATCTTGCTGGCAGGTAGCTGGTTTTGTCAGAAACTCCTGAGAGCTCAGCAGTTTAGCCTGGAGCAGAGGTGACAGAGAGGGGACTTTATCAACACTTATAAATACCTAAAGGGCAGGTGTTGAGAGAATGGGGCCAGTCTTTGTTCTGTAGTGTCCAGTGACAGGACAAGGGATAACAGGCACAAGCTGGAACAAAGGAAGCTTGCTGGAACATAAGGAAGAACTTCTTTACTGTTGAGGTGAGGGCGCCCTGGCTCAGATTGCCCAGGGAGGATGTGGAGGCTCCTTCTCTGGAGGTTTCCAAACCCACCTGGACACATTCCTGTGCCCCCTGATTGAAGGGAACCTGCTTTAGCATGGGGTTGGGGAAAGATGATCTCCAGAGGTCTCTTCCAACAGTGACCATTCTGTGATTCTTTGAAAATCACCTGAAAATTAAAGATGCTGCAAAGGTAAACCAAGCTTTAAGGCAAGAAAATAAAAAAAAAAAGAAATTGTATTGCTATGCTTTTCAAGTTAGAAAGGCCCATTGGTAAAGTGAATGTGAATACTCTGCTCATTAACAGACTGCTGTGGAAACAAAACGCACTGGCTTCAATTTTTAAAAATTCATTTCTGTTATTGTAGTGTTGGAGTTTTGTATATAAATGAGGATTTTGTTGTGCATTCAAATGATATAAAATATAGAAATGAAAAGAAATCCTTGACAATTTAAGGTTTGTGACCTTTAGAAAAGTGCTGATACTGGGGATCATCTCCAGAACTTTTTTCTGCGGTTAAAAAAAAAAAAAGGCAAATGTTCCTTCAAGTTACAGTTCTCTTAAGAAGCTTTTCAGAGCAGCAAAGATCCCTGCCTATAAATTATTTAGGCTTCATCTTGCTGGGAAACTGAGTGGCAGAATCAATGGCAAGCACAGAGGAGCAAGAACATTTTGCAGGCCACCCTGCCCTTCTCCTGATGCATTTCACTGCAGAAGCTCCCAGAAGGGCCCATTGAATAGCTAAGCACCAGGGCTTTCTCCTTGCAAAGCAGAGAGGTAATTCTGTAAATGACATTTTAAGAGCAGTTGGACTCAGACTGTGGCTGCTGAAACATTTTCTGGCAATGTGACCACTTCAGCGAGCATCAGCACCCAGCCAACAAAGGACCTTAAGCTAGCAGCTGGTAATGGGAGGCAGGGTTATTAAGACAGGACAGCTGATTGCTCATCTCATTGCCAAACCACCCAGTGGCTCCAAAAGAAAGCTTTTGGGAATGTCTCAGCAGGGAGCAAGAAGGGAAGGACCTTGGAAATGGCTCCCAAAATCTTCCTGTTTAATGCACTTCACAACAGCTTTGGATATAGTGAAACGTCAGAGGAGGTTAGAAGACTTGCACAGAAGACTTGTGCCATACTTTTCTTTTCCAAACTTTGTCCTGTCTACTGGTGACACTTCCAGAGGGGCCATCCATGTCAGTAGTTATGGGCTCTTAAAGATTGCAGAGATCTGACATCCAAGCTGCCTTCCTCAAGTAGATAGCACTTGCCAATCAGGGCTTTCCTTAAACAGGAGCTCTTTCTGTCTGTGACAGCAGTAACAAAACACAGGGGAAGCACCATCTGTTCATCTAGATGGGTACCAGTGGTACCAATCCTCACTGCAGCAGCTGTAGCCTTTAATAAATACATACTACTCAGTTTTTCTAAATACTGGGAATGAGCCTAACCACAGAATTGCTATTCCAGCAGGATTTATTGTTATTGATGTTGCACCAACAGCCTGCCTTTGGTAACGAGCATCACAGACTGATACAACAGCTCTTATTGCAGCCTTGAGTCCTGAAATGAACCCTTAGTGCTCAGCTTCCTGCTCCCTGCAGTCAGGGCAAGCAGAAGTGTGAGGTGTAGTGGGGCTGGTCTTGCTCTGAGCATCACTAGCAGCAGCCTAGAGAGGAGAAAGCCCCCTTCAGCAGTTTTCCTCTATGAATTTACGGGCCCAAGATAAGTCTCTCACAGGCACCTCTTGTAACCTCAGCCCCACATAGAATCATAGAGTGACAGGGGTTGGAAGGGACTTCTTAGAGATAATCCAATCCAACTCCCCTTCTCACATCCCCACCTGCACAGTTTTCTCCAGCACCACTTTCTTTCTTTGGCTCCAGCACTCTCATTGCAGTGAAGTTGGATTATTTTCAAACAATCTAATAATTTTCTAGTTATACAAATGTCATTAAATGCCATATGGACTGTAGTTATTTTGGAGTAAAAGAACAATAAAGGTCCATCCTAACCTGGCAGGGATGCTCTCTGCTTTCAGCCTCACTGGCCAGCTGGCAAGTAGGGCAGGCTGCACTGAAGCCTGCTTGCACTTGGATTTCTGCTCATGGATATTGGACTCCCTGGAGCTGGCTGTATGATAAAAGTTGTCTTCAGTGGGACTTTTCCTGGCAAGAGTGGTTCACCATGTATAGGAATGTGAGACTAATAACCCTGTTAAAACCTTGCCTTTTTTTCCTGACTCTTGTCTAGAAACCACATACCAGCACTGGGCTCTTGGTGGCACAGAAAACATCAGGTAGGGTTGAGGGTGCCACCCTGAAATGCTCTATAGTTTGGGGCAAGTTTGGAGCTTTATTGAAAGGAAACTTGGGGTGTTTTCACAGATGTTTCAGACTACCAGGGGAAAAAAGGGGCTGTAAGTGAAACTGTTTCATTGATGGTGGCAAGGATTGCTGAATGGGGCTCCCTTTCATCTGTCAGATGCTGACTAGGGCTAGTTAGAAGAGCAAGCAGTGGCTGAGAGGGGTTATATCCACTCAGCCTGCTCCCTAACCCCACCAGATGAGCCTGTGGGCATTGCCTCATTACTGGTTTAGTCAATAAACCCCACTGGGTGAAACTACCAGGATGTTTATTACAAATAATATTTGACAGGATGAAATTAGCACATAGATGCTCTTACGTTGGTTAATGAGGTCTGAAATATAATCCTATCAATCATCAACAACAGCCATCTGGTGACAGACACATGAAAAGAAGAGCAGGTGATTATAACACATACACATCACTGTGGTGACAAGGCTTTGAAATAGCAGCATACCTTCACACAGGACACCCCTGGGGTAGATTAGAAAACAATCAGTTACATACCTTGGTTGCAGAGTTTCCCTTGCAAGCAGACATTGTGGTAGGGAGCCAGAGTGCAGATGCTGAAGCATTCAAGCCTTCCAACCATATCCAGGTGCAGCGTGATAGGTCCTTAAATCAACTGCTGGGTAAGAAAGATCTAGTTATGCTATCCCTTCCTCCAACACAGGAGAAGACAGTTGCATCTGCTACATTTTAACAGTCTGCATCTGGTTTTGCAGAGACAAACAGAAAACCTCTGTGTGCTTTCTGACCCTGTCTGGGCAAACATTGAGGTTACCCTTCTATAGAAGTGCCCTACCTTGGTACCAGGGAAAATAAAGGAAAACTATATCATTTCTTTTTTTGAACAATTATAAGAAACTCTGCATTAATTTACAATATTTATCATCCAATAAAATTCCTCATTCTCATGATTTAGGAGGCAGTCAGGCTTTCTAAATGTACCTCTATTTTTATCCAAGGTCTGTAGTAAAACACAGCAGGAGTGAGTAAATTACTTTATCACAGCAATTTACTGTCCAGTATTTTTTATTTGGGAAGTAAATCTACTTGGAAGAAGATCACAGGTAGCAGGAGGTAAGACTGTAGGGAGAGGCATCACAAAATCCCCCTGTGTACAGTTGGGTCACATCTCCAAGCACACCTCTGCGAACAGGTCTCTTAGCAGCTGGGTATGTTTTATGGGCACATGGATTTCCTGCTTTAGTACCCAATTCACAGACCTCTTCAGCTGGGAACAAGGACTCTACTTATTTATTGATCTTACTTATTTACTCCCCACAGTCAGCACCTGGGGTGACATCCCACTGCTCCAGACAGCCCCCTCCCACCTGCATCTCCTAGCAAGTATCCCAATCTTTTAATAGAGGGTAAATAAGCATCTCCTGACCAGTTTTCTCACTTACACAAGTACTTTCCAGAGAAGCAGAATATTCGTCCCTGTAGGCTGAGTTCTGAGTAAGAAGTATATTGCAAACAGTTAATATATGACTAAAGGCCATGTAAAAATGACAGCCCTAAGTCCTGTCACTGCTGCTCAGCCTGTGCTTTCAATTATCCTATGATAGAGTTTTGAAATACATGTACATACTTAAGTTTTCTCTTATTTTGTATCCCACTACAGTCTGCTGTATAGCTGTTGGGTGTACTTCAATTTTAACAGTGCTTGTTTGATTTCCCCACCTAAGCCAGCGTACTCCTAACACTTCACCTCACCTCCGTCATTTCCACTTTTAAGATCATTCCTCAACAGCATGAGCTTTGCTGTGGTGATGTTTTCCACAATAGCAACAGTTATATTTACCTATTTATCTTTTCCTCAGTCCTGTGGTATTTTAAGTCATGTCAGCCTCCCATCTGGGACCAAACTCTCTAGGCTGGATGCTGCAAGTATTCCTTTTTTGAACCGGTCAGGCTGCTTAGCAGAATGTGTGTGAGTTGCTCATATTCACCAAGGAAACAACTGTGTTCTGGAAGTTTAGAAAGCAGGAATATCTCATCTGAAAATAAGAACAGCACGTTGATGCATTGCTTTATTTTACTGTAAGGTTATATTTTGCTATCCTCACATGATGAGGATGAAACATATCAGGCCCCCAAGAATCAGCACATGGCAGCAATGCCCGTGAATACTCCTGCTGCTTGGTGAACTGGGAGTTAGTTCAGAAGGAAACCAAATGTAACCAAGTGTGTAAGAGGCTTAATCTGTACTCTGGGTATTTTTCTGAAGCATGCTTTCTTGCACCTTGCTCACTGCAATGATTTGTGGATGCCTATTATATTGATCAGGATAGAAAAAAGGTTCATGAAAAGCCCGTATGAGAACATTGATATTGTCAGTGGGGACATGAGAGGCAACGCAGGACACTCCCTTGCTTAGCACTAACAGGTAGAAAGAAACTTATAAGCAACACCAACAGTTCTGGTAATCCTCAGAAACATTGATTCTGTAGTTGACTTTAAGCATACAATTACTTATCGTACACCAACAAACAACGGGAAGCTGATCAGATTTCTCTTATGTACTGGCACAGAAGAACATGAAACCTGAGAAGAGAACAAAAATTTGACACATGTAAAGGCATCAATGAAGAGCAGAGCTGCAGGTGGGACAGGGCTGCAGAAGACCAGGTACATCAGTCTCAGCTGATGCAGCTCTGTTTTTGGTAACCCCCTGGCTGTGCGTGAAAGAATCAGCCTGAGAAGTGTTTGATGGAGAAAGTCTGTCTGCCAAGGACTTCATTTTGAGAAAACACGGCAGTCAGACTTTTGAGACATAGAAAGGATCTAACTTACAATAGCAGAACATGGTTGGGCTCCTTGTGCTAAGTGCATTGTCAGCACTGTCAGGAAACATCTTTGAAAAAGCTGGGCACTAGTTCTAAACATGAGGCACAGAGTGAGAAATGTGGCCTCAACGATGGAGTCATAGAAAAGTTTGGGTTGACAGGGAGCTTTACAGATCATCTAGTGCAAACTCCTTCATTTCTTTCATGATATCTAGACATCAGACTGCCTTCCAACCCACAAACAATATCAGTTTTGCTCAGTTGCTTCTCTGATGATATAATCTCATCATTTCCAACACATACAGTGCAGTGATGCCTTTGCTGCTGCAGTCACTATCCTTTATAGTGGCAGTAATATGCCGTAAGATTAACTTGCAAGCATTCACTTCAAGTCTTTTAAAGCAAATAATCCATACCTTCCAGTCATCCCATGGAAAAGATTACATTTGCAAAAGCCTGCAGGGCTTTAAAACATTGCCACATGTTGCAGCCTATGAGCGCCATGGATTTCTAAGTCACCCTTGTTATAGAAAGACAGATCACTCAAAGAAGCAGCAGCCTGCCTTTGTTTATTTTTAGAGTTAACTAAAAAGGGACAACTTTCCTTGATGTAAAACCAGGAAGGAGAAGGATTCTGCTCAAATCACTGTTGCTGTACAAGCAGTATGAATGACAACTGCACTTCTAACAGAAGCATATCCTGACTTACCACAGAGAGCTCTGCAGCAGCGACCCAGCCGGACATGGACACAGCTGCTGTTTGGTGCATGGGACGTGGACACAGTCTCTGGTGCATGGGACACGAGACAGCTCCTGCTCCCCACTCTGCAGAAGACAGCCCTCAGGCACAGGAAGGCACAGTCTGGTCCCCATGCCTGCATGGGCATCAGGTCTGCCAGCAATCCCTCATTGATAAGTGTATGAGATGTTCTCCTGGTCCCTACAGAAGTCTGTGATTCAATTCTTTCTTCCAGCACTGCAGGACTCTTTGTACACTCACTTCATCCCCCAGAACTAATTGCTCTTTTGCCAACCCCAGTATGTACAAACCCAACATCAAAAGGGCCTCAAGGCCACGGCAATTCTCAAAGCAACACAGACTGAATCTGCTTGAAGAAAAACAAAGCCATTACTCAAAGCAACACTCATGGCAGAATATTTAAGCTGAATATTTAAAGAGTTTTAGGAGCTTATCAAGGATCACAGTTTTGTGACTTGATTTTGAATTTCCTCCATAAGTCATGTATCAGAAAAAGGGCTGCAAACAAACAATGAAAAAGATATTGAAAATATTGTTTCAGTCAGCAGTAAAATGAAGCAATATAATGGAAGATTAATTTTACTGCTGACTGCAACAATATTTTCAATGAAAAAGATATTGAAAATATTGTTTCAGTCAGCAGTAAAATGAAGCAATATAATGGAAGATTAATTTCACCTCAGAGCATGCTGAGTGATGACACAAATACTAATTTCCAAAGATGCAAAAGGCATTGTGCCCCAAAAGATGGAGTGTGATTATGAGTTTAATGGCTTGTTTAACTTGATAAAGTGCCAGTTTCTAAATAGAAACCATGCTTTAAATATTTAATCAAATTTTGAACAATCTCCCATCTTTTCCTTGGCTAAAAACAGACACCAAAAATTTGCATTTTTCTTTAAGCATCCCAAAGTGTTGATACAGAAATTGAAGCTGGGAAGATTGAGTTAAATTTGAACCTATTTAGGTGCCTTCTAGTCAGAGCAGTGAAGTTTCAGGGCAGATCCCAGCACTTTGAAGACACATGCCAACCAATGATGAGATTAGCCTGTGGCTTTTGATTTGCCAATGGCTTACACACACCTGTGAGTGCCATGGGCAGGAGGGGGTCTCTCCCACACACTCCCCTTGCTCCATTGCCTCACCCCAAGCATCTTTGTGGTACAACTGCCACAGCCCAGCACCAGCTCCTTCCCTTGCCCAGAGAAAGGGTGCTGGCCCTAGCATGAGGTTGGCAGTAGGAAACACCTAACATGCTGTATCCCACTGTCTGTGCCCTAACTCCTTTGCCTCCCATCACACCTTCCATGCTCCTGCCCTCTCCCATCTGCTCTCTTCTCCATCAATATTTCACTCCCTCTGTCAGTGCAGAGCATTTCCTGGTTTTGCTGGGCGCTGTCCACCACAAACTCAGGATGTTTGCAGTTTACTCAGCCATGAACAGCAGCCACCCATCCCCTTCTGCCCACACCTCTGCTGAAAAAAACGACTTATCTCCATTGAAAGACGTTGCAAACACTGCACAACTAGAACTGAGTTGTCACACAGCCTTGTCTCAGCTTAGACCAAGGTTATTGGCTGATGCTTTGCCACCTTGAAAAGGAAAAGGTAAAAATCAGAGGGGGTGACGTGAAGGTCTGAGGGTCCATGACAGAGTTGAGCTATGATGGGGTCACCCCTGACGCAGGTTGTCTCCAACCTGCCTTGGAAGGACTTGTCACCCAGGTGCTGGGAAAGCAGTAAGTTGATCACAGAATGGTCGAGATTGAAGGGACCTCTAGAGATCATCCAGTCCAACCTCCTCCCTAAAGCAGGTTCCCCTCAATCAGGGGGCTCAGGAGTGGGTCCAGGTGGGTTTGGAAACCTCAAGAGAAGGACAATCCACTGGGCAGCCTGTGCCAGGGCTCCCTCATCTGAACAGCAAAGAATTTTCTCATCCTGTTTAGGTGGAACTTCCTGTGTTCCAGCTTGTGCCTATCGCCTTGTGTTCTGCCACTGGACACCAGACAAAAAAGCCTGGCCCCATCCTCTTGACACCTGCCTTTTAGGTATTTAAAAGTATTTATTTGATCCCCTCTCAGTCTTCTCTTCCCTGAGCTGAACAGCCCCAGGCCTCACAGCCTTTCCTCATAAGAAAGGTATTCCAGTCCCCTCATCATTTTGGTAGCACTCCACCAGATTCTCTCTGTAAGTTTTCTATCACTCTAGAACTAGGGAGCCCAGAACTGGACAAAGTACTCCAGATGTGGCATGGGGAAGTTCCTGGTGGCCCATGTTGACCTGCCCCATACTCATGATGCCACTCTGCTGTCCCGTGACAGGCTCTGTCCAAGGACCAGAGTGCTTCGCAGTAGTCCAGCTCTAAACCCCAAGAGCCTTTTTCCCTTCCAAAGACTCCCCTGTGCCCTCTAAATCTGTCACTTCCCACAGTAGAGCAAACCTGCCCATGCCACAGCATCGAACTTTGAAAGAAAGAAATGCTTGGTGATTGCCTGTGTTATACTCCAGTGCTGGGTTGCTCCCGAGCCAGCAGCCAGCATCCCAGCGTGTGGCTGAGCGGGGATGGGAGCAGCTCCTCCGGCACCCACGGGGCTCATCCTCCTTCTGCTTTTTGCAGAGTTGGGGCCTTGGCCAGCAGGAACAAATTAACATTCAAGTGGCTCTGTTTGGATAACAGAAAATGCAAAAACTCTGTGTGGCAAGCGATCCCTTTTAGAGCAGCATTACAAGGCTGGCAGACATCCAGCTGGCACAGTAGCTCCAAGCAGCAAATACACACCACTTAGCTGGTGATGTGTAAAGGGCGCTTCTTGGCAATTTCCGTCTTGAAAGCTGTCTTGTGAAATCTTCCAACTTGGGTTGTGTTCATACATCACCCGAATCAGCTGCATGTCGTGGTTCTTAGTCCCAGGCTTTAAATCAATCTAGCATCTGTATCATCCACCAGCAGTAACGGTGTGACACTTGTTTTCAGTCGTCTGTTTGCCCTTCCATTTGACACAATTTGTTAGTGAAAAGTCATGGATACTTACCAGTGATTGGTTTTGCATGGTTCATTCTTTTAGTCCTCAGAAGCTCCCCGTGTTTGGAGATAAAAAATCCCACTGCATTCCCCATCTAGAGATTAAACTTCTCTAAAAGCTGCCTTTTCCAGTGCCGTTTTCACTAGTGTCCTCACTGGATCACACTCCTCAGTTAACTATCACAGATGTGCTGCTCCTTTATTTTACCACAAAGTGTTTGAGCCAAGTGATGGTGCCTCACAGCTCCATCTGACTTCTCTTGAAGGGACCTGGTCCTTCTGGTCCATGGGACCATGTTATTCCTCCACTGAGCTTCATGGGCAGAAAGGCAAGAATTCAGAAGGCAATTTCTCCCTAAAGCAGCTGCTTCAAATCCCACCTCTCCCAGGCGCCAGAGCACTGGCCTTGCCTCCTTATGGACAGCGTAAACAACCACGGTTGGAGTCTTCTTGCAGGTTTCACTTGCCTCTTGCTAAAGATTACACTTTAAATTGGGAGGCTTAGACCTTCTAGCACTTCTAAAGAAGTGTACACACATACATACACACACACACAGACATAGAGCATGACAAACTGGCTAACGCAGCCCATCTCCATTGCTGCCAGATGATTCTTGCTCTTTCCTGGGAGGTTTTGTTTTTCTTTGCACTCCTACTGCCTTTTAGGCTTCTTGGAAATTTCACAGATTAAACTCTACCAAAAACCAAACAAGTAACCCACCCTGCAGCAATAGTTTATTTCCCCTCCAAAGGGATCTGGACAAATGCAAGAGGCATTGCTGTCAAAGGGGTGTGGAACCCCACAAGAACACCCTGCCAGTTACTGAGGAATGAGAAAGACGTGATGTGCATGAACAGAGATGTCACTCACTTGCACTGGTGTGAGTACAATGCAGTCACTGAGAGTAGCTCTGGAGATTTCTCATGCCCTGGAGTGTACTGGCAAAATGCACCAGCATCATTCAGAAAGGCTGTTAGGAGCCAAGGAACTTAAATCAATAAAACTCAAAGCATGTTCTTCTATGGGTCATATTGTGCTCACCATACTCACCCCCCATTGATATCACAGCAATATTTCTTACAGGATAAAATTCCTGATGGGCAGGAGCCAGAGACACAAAATCTGCCCCTCATGAGGGGTGTTTTTTTTTGCCACTGTCTGTCTCTCTGGGACCTTCTGATCTCATTACTTCTGTTCTGAAACCCATTACTTTCTCTTGGCTTGTAGCTATCCTGACAACTGCCAATTTACAAGATTAAGAATGAAATGCACATGAAAAACCTCAAAACTAACAATTAGAAATCTGAACAAAAGCAAAAGTGAAATGAAGTAACTATATGCAAATCAGCAGCTGGCACAGGTAGCAGAAATGGGGAGAGAGAATAGTAAGGAAAGAAACAGAGGAAAAGATACTTTGGTAACTTAAGGAAATGGCAAATATTCTGTTTGACAAATAATTAGAGGCTAGTTGAACAAGACAGGTTTTAAAACATGTGGACCTTGCTCCTGGCAGGAGTGAGGCCCATAAGGAAACCACATTTCAGGATCTGACACTGTGAACATATCTTCTACAGTAAATCCTCAGTGTTTCATGCCTGCTTAAGTCACTAAAAGCCAGGGGATGGGAGGGCTGAGGCTACCCCAGGCTTCATGTGGAAAAGCATCCAACCAGCCTCTGACACACACACTTTCCTGCGGCCTCACAGCACATCAGGAGGTTTTTGATGCTTGCTCCTGCCCAAAGCGTTTTTGAAGTGTTTGATGCTTGCTCCTGCCCAGAGACACTGACAGAGACAGGCTTAAGACTGGCTTAAGGACAATTTTCCCTCCTGACCTAGACAAATACGTGATCTTTGAGTGTCCTTAGAAGCATGCAGTTCTGCACAGCCCTCTCTGCCATCAATCCTCTTAAGCCATTCTGGCTATCTTTGACCCTGGGGTTGGGGCTCTTTACACGGTATCACCAGTGCATGTCACATCCCTCTTGTAAGCAGTTTGGTCCCTCACAGGACACAGCCTCAGCTAATGTTGCAGTTTCTCCTGTGTGCTGTATGCAGACCACATCCAACAGCCACACTAACAGCAGCTAATCAGCTCTATATGGAGCAGGGAGACTCTGCTAACCTTTTACTTCTTCCTTCTGTGGATCCATCTGCAGCAGCCTCCATCAGAGAGGTTTCCTTTCCAGCTCAAAATGAAGGGGAGTATGGCAACGCTACCAGGATGGGGATATTTCACTTGCAGGACTCCATTTGCTTTACTTAAAAAACAAACAAGATACAATACCAAACACTACCTTATTGACCTTATTGTGCTGGCCTGATCTAGGCTAATGAGAACAGGTTGAGAACAGACAGAATCACTTGGTTTTGCAGATATTCGAGCTCAAGAGGAAGGTTTATTGCAAGAGTTCTTTTAGAGGTGGGTTTAGAGCACAGAGGGAACACACAGGGTGGCACTGAGGGGATGTCCAGATCTGCTGGCACACTCAGCAACAACACAACAGCCTGGTCCCAAGTTGCACCACCTCATGGAGCTGGATTTCCTCCTGGGAGGGTATTTGGGCTTGTTTAGCTAAGTGCATCAAAAGTAAAAAAAAAAATTAAATAAACAGACAAAAGCATCAAGAAATGGAAGACAAAATTAACTGGGATAAAATCTGGCTGATGGGTGGCATTACAAATACCCAGGAATAATCATAGCCTGCCCAAAGATTGTTTTCAAAGGAAAGCAGCTTTGATGCCTTTGGAGTCCAAGGACTTTAGCTTTTTACTTAAACTCCTTCCATTGTTTTTCATGCTTTCTCAGGGGAAAACACAGGAATCAGAAAAACACCCTTTTCCTTAAGTAGGCTGCAGCTAAAGAGACGGCTTCATCTCTCGTGCAGAGATAAGAAGTGCTTTGCTTTTCAAGAGGTTGAAGTAAACAGAAATCAGCAATCAAGGGAATCAAAACGCCCAAAGTCTCTTTGCTCACTGCTTGTCAGTGCTGAACAAGTCCTATTAGACCCAAAAAACTCAAACCAAGCCACAACCTCAGAAATGTAACAGATGTTCAGGCACTTAGGCTGTCCTTTCTGACTACAAGAGGAAGTAGAGGCACAGCAAGAAGAGATGTTGAAGTGTACTTTTCCCCAGGAAAACACAAATAAAAGCTCTGTGAGAGAGGTGTGTGAAACCTGCACCCTGCAGAGCACAGTGGGAACATCACTTGTGCTCACCACTGCATTTGTGCTACCCACAGTCCTGTGAAGACGCCTCAGGAGCCCCAGAGCTTTAATTCTTCCTGCAAAGGCTGATGTTTTCCTTCATCCCAATGCAGCCCTGCTCCTGCCACACCTTGTAGCAATCTTGTGAGCTGTGACCATTGCTCACCCCTTCTGTCCTACTGCTCAGGTGATGGTGGAGGTCTGGCATCACTGCTTTCTCCCACACTCCCAGGCCTCCAATCCCCACAGCCCAGAAAGGGAGGCTGCAGAGCAGACAGCAAATTCCCAGGGCCATAGGGCCCACTCTGCTCAAGATCCTAGCCTCCCAGACCTGTGGAACATTCTGTGTTAGTACAGACAGTATCTGCAGCTCTCTCCTGGATAAAGGCCACGTGAGCAAGATCTGGGGGTGATGGCATTCAAAGACAAACGGGCAGCACTCAAACCTTCAGGCAAGGAGCAGACACCCCTGAGGGTCTCAGGAGGCACTGCACGTACCTGGCCAGAGGCCAGAAGCATCCTGGCTACAGCACTGACCTAGCAGCAGCAGACAACTTTGCAAACAGCCTGTTAACAAGCTCCTACATAAATCAAAGATCCTCAGACAGGGTGAGAAACCCCATCTACGAAGTTCAGGGCAGTGAGATTCCACTTCTTAAACAAGACAGGGATGCAGAGAGCAGCAACAGGCAGTGGGGTGCAGCACAGCCCCTGGAGCTGCAGAAGGCATCTTCAGTAAGTTGGCAGATGATACAAAGCTGGCAGGAGTGTTTGTCTGCCTGAGGACAAGAAGGCCAGGCTGGAGCAATGGGACAAGGCCAACTGTGTGAAGTTTAACAAGACCAAGTGCCAGGTCCTGCACTCAGGCCACAATAACCCAAGGCAATGGTACAAGCTGGGGCAGAGGGGCTGGAAAGCTGCCCAGAGGAAAAGAACCTGTGGGTGTCAGTTGACAGCCACCTGAACATGAGCCAGCAGAGTGTCCAGGTGGCTGAGATGGCCAATGCCATCCTGATTTGTATCAGAAACAAGGTGGCCAGCAGGACCAGGGCAGAGATTGTCCCCCTATACTCAGCACCGGTGAGGCCATACCTCAAGTACCACGTTCAGTTCTGAGCTCCTCATGACAAGAGGGACTCTGAGGGGCTGGCGCATGTCCAGAGATGAGCACTGGAGCTCATGAAGCACTGTTTAGTCTGAAGAAGAAGAGGCTGAGAGGAGACATGATCACTCTCTACAACCACCTGACAGGAGGTTGAAGTGAGGTAGGGGGTCAGTGTCTTCTCCCAAGTAACATGTGACAGGACAAGAGGAAATAGCTTCAAGTTGTGACAGAGGAGACTTAGATTGGATATTAGGAAGACCTTTTTCCCCTGAGAGTGTTGTTAGACACTGTCCCAGGTTGCCCAAGGGAGGTGATGGGTTCCCCATCTCTGGAGATATTCAAAAGCCATGTAGATGGGGTGCTGAGGCACATGGCTTGGCTGTGTGAGATGAAACAGAAATACTTCTATGATTTCCAAGCCTTGCCTGCCACTCCCTCACCTCCTGGCAGAGACAGACTCCAGTTGCTAAGTCCAGCATTCATATTTTAGCTTTGTCTTTTCCTTAGGCTGTCTGTATTCTTATTTCCTTCATGAGAACAAAGCCCCCAGGTTTGTCCCATTTCCACTTGCTTCCATGTCCCTAATAACTTCAGATCCCACCAGGAAACCTCAGTCATGACTCATGTTTGTAAGTGACAGTGTGTGGTTGGTCCTTTAAAAGGATGTGTCATGCAGGGCCTTTTCAGAGAAAAGAGCTTTCAATAAAAAGACTGTTTCCAGTTCCATAAATGATAACATTATTTGAAATTACTCAGCAAAGTTGTTAGCAAACTATTCCCAATCAGCATTTAATGAACAAGAACACAAGAAAACTACTACCATAATTATCTGCTGTGGTAATTTCACATCTTCTTTCACTAAGTGAATGAAAAATAAAGTGACCACAATTATCTGAGATTTTAAGTGGAGTCTTGCAGCTCTCCCACAATTACTTGACTAGATGACACTATAGTTTAACTGTTCAGACGACAAAAGGAAACTCTGGGGTTCAGCACCTTGTGCATCTTACAGGCAAACAGAAAAGAGAGGCAGTTTTACTTACCACAGGATGCAGATACAGCTATTTTGGAGGCTGGCTATAGAACATGAGCTTGTCTTCACCATCAGTGGACTCCAGCGAAGTGCCATCAGGTCAAATCTGGTGTCTGGCAGATCCAAATCGGTATTTATGCTGCAACTAAAAGACCAGCTTCATCGGTAATGTGTGCTCAGTGCCCATTGCTGGGCTTCAGGAGGGTCCGTGCTAGTTCAGAAATGCTGCAAAGCTTCGAAATACACCCAGAGGAACCAGATCATCCCCTTCCAGCAGCCTGGGATGCTGTTAAAAGCTGGGAAGGGGTCAATGAAGGGAGTCTCCTGCTCAGTTGTGGTACCTGTGACATGACCCAGCTCAGGAGCAAATCTCTGTACAACCAACACGTTTTCAATGATGGGATAATGGTCTTGATCTCTGGAAAAGGCCAACACAGAGCTTTCCTTTGACTGGAGCTGCCTCACAGCAATGTCTCAGAGGTAGTGCCCTGAGAATGCACCACCCAGAGAAAAATGACTGTGTTTTGTTTTAGTTTGAAAAGTATCACTCTAATTTATAGGCCACCCTTAAACAGTTTCCTTCATGTTTTAACTTGTGGCTTTTCAGAGAGCAATCTGCACCTAGACCCTCATATTTCTGTACTCTGCCCTCAGCCTTCTTTCACCATTCCCATGAGATTCAAGAAAAACTCCAACCACCACCTTCTGCAAATCACCAGGAAGATGTAGTTACACACACTAGCAAACTAAGCACGGCACCCTGGAGTTAGTCGCCTGGCTTGGCAAGGCCCTGCCTCTGTTGCCCTTGCCATTAAATGTGGCCATGCTGTGCCATTAAACTTGGCCATGCTGACCTCTCCCAGGAGTGCCACCACGATTATCCAGGTCATGCTATTGCAGTGAGAATGGCATTAAACTGCTCCAGACTTCTGCTTGGCGGTGAAGTTTATAAATCCAGTGACCTGGTGCTGATTGACAGACAGAGGAGGAGACATCCAGCATATTGAGGCAATTAGCAAGAGTCAGGCAACAACAAACAGCACCGTGCTATGAAATTAATTTCAAATGCAATAAAACTCTCAAAGGGGGAAGATATGCAGATCAACATGAACTTTGGCACTGTGCTGAATTACAGCATGTTTAGTGACAGGGATTGCTTTTCAACTGGAAAGTAACAGATTTTTTACTCTGATGTTGCTGAGATCTGGACATAAAAAAGCAGCTTTCTTTGGAAATGACAGAGGAAATGCAACAGACCTGGAGGATGTTGCTTCCTTTCATACAAAGGGATATCCGTTTTAAGGAGAATCGAAGTTTTAATCAAAGTTCTTCCTTATGTTTGCAAAAAGTGGGGGAAAGTAACAACTGTTTGTTGCTTGTTGGCTCGTGCTGAGCCAGTCATTTGAATATTATTCCAGCTGATTAAATTTGCATTGCTAAGAGGGGAGAAGCCATATGCCTCACACACCTGTAGAATACAGCTCTGGGTTTTGAAAGGTTATTAGCACACTATTATGTCCTGGCAAGGAAGGATTTTTTTTTCCATGCAGGATGAAGAAGCCCCTGGAGGTGCAGAGGAATGTAGAGAGTGCTCCATCACCACTCCCCTCCCAATGCATGGGAGGGGAGAAGCCTGCCACTTCCTGGGCAAAATCCTTTTGGGATTAACAGGAAAGTGTCTATTAGGACAGCATGAAGTCTCAAAAAAAAGGAATATGCAACAGATTTAAATCTTATGGCTTACAAAGATAAAAGAATTGCTGCTCTCTGTCTGGCTCCAGCTGGGTTTTAAGTGTCTTGAGTAAAAATGGGGGGTTAGTTTTTTCTTGTTGTCCAATTAAGAACTTTGTCATCTCTAGAGATTGCTGAAATTATTGCTTTCTCCTTCAGGTTATAATCAAAAACTTAAACAGACTTCTCCTACTCCCCTTAAGACTTTGTAGAGGGATTTTATCCTCATTAAAGTGTTAAAAATTAATACCACTCAGACAAGTCCCTTTGGATTCCAGACTGCAGCTACTGCCTGTCTCCTCCAGGTATTTCAGCTGCTGTTATCTATAATTAACATTACATGTCTTAGCCACTAGCTTTTACTCAGGGAATTTTCAGCAGTGCCAGCCCTACCTGCTGTTAAAGCCAGACTCGAATGCCAGACAGTGGTCCTCTCCCCCTTTCTGCCATGCAGCTTTACTAGCAGTGAAGCAAATGCTATCTTGAGAAAATTCAGTGTGCATTTTCCAGGCTAAGGATCCTGCCTGGGAATCACCTCTTACTACTCACTCTCACCCCTGAGATATCCAGGTTCAGAGACAACACTTGCTTTGTTCATTTAAAAGTTATTTCAGGAAACCCAGCTAAGCTGACACTCGCATGAGTGTCTGGTCTCAGGATGGAAAATACCTCTGCAAGAAAATCCCATAAAAGCCAAGATGCTCTCCCTTGAATTTCTAAAACTTTATTGGGCTAATTGATAACAACCCTTTAAGGACAGCCAGAGATGTTCTTCAGACCAATGTGAGAGAAATCTCAATAGACAGGAATGTGAACTGGTATTTGTTCACAGGGATGGATGTGTGTTCCCCTTACTCCATGGCTATTTACTAACAGACAGAAGGACAGATAAGCCTGAGCATGTTTTTCCCCACAGCATGCTGATAAACCTGACCCAGCAAAGAGGGTCTAGCTTGACAAACAAAAAGAGGAAAAGAAATACCTGATGTAAGGAGCTCAGGGGTGAGTCTGGGCGGCAGCATCCAGAGCAGAGCCAAGTGGTGCTGGGGAGCAAGAGCCAGGCTGGCTGTCCCCACAGAGACTGGGAAGGCATCAGGCAGGAGCTGTGGGAAACAAAAGGAACATGGGGAGCTGCTACAGTAACTTCAGGTGACACCTCTGGCCCAGCATTTGTGAAAATCAATGCTTCTCTGCAAATGCTTAAGGAAAAAGTTGGTACTTGGGACCTTTAAAGACTCAGAAGGAGAGTTGCCCCATTCCCTAGTCATATGAATATCTATATTAAACTTGCACTGCTTTGATGCCCCTTGTGCTGGCTGGAGAGAAGTAGTGAGGGCTGCATCCTTTTCTGACACAGTGTGTCAGTTCCCTTCCACCCATGTGTCTCTGTATTAAAAAAATGCATCGGCATCAAGACAGTTCCTTCTTATCATGATGTCTGGAGTTGCAGGTTCGCTTAAATAAAGGACACTTTCCAGAGCTGGCTCTGTTATTGCAGCCAGTTTGTTAGAAAGTTTTGTGGAGGTTCTAATAGCAAGTACTCCTCTTTTTTTTTTTGTCAAATAGCAAATTGCAAAGTCATTGAGATATTGATAAAACTTGCTGTCAATTTCCCAGAAGTGTCTGAGGTGATAACTGCCATTTAAAAATTATTCTTCAGGGAAAGATTTATTTCAATTCATTTGTTAAATTAGGAGGTGTTTGTAAAACTGGCAAAACATTTTGTTTGGGCCTTTCTAAAGCACAAATATCTGGGATGACAGGATGGGGGAGACAGTGTTGGGATGCAATCATCTTAAAACTTCCAAGTTTTTGACAGAAATGTCAAACCTTCAAAAATACTGACAGGACAAGAAACCAAACCACCCAAAGGAACCTTGTCTTAACACCTCAGTGCCCACACAGGATTCACTACAGCATCAACCATGGTCAATACTGTGGTGTTGGCTCCCTGTTTTTCACACATTTCAAGTTACTTGGCTATCTGAGCACAGGTGAGCTGCCTCTCCTACAGCAGCCCACCCCAGCAGCTCAGGAGCCTGGCACAGGAGCACAGGAGCACAGGCTGTACCAGTTGGCTTTCCCAAAGTTGTAAAAGTGGCAGTGTGGTTGGAAAGGGCTTATCCCAGGAAAGGTCAGCTCTGCTCAGGGCAAGGAAGGCACAGAGCACAGGTTCTTACAACAGGCTTTTTCTAAGCTTCCCAGCATTTACTCCTTCCCAGGCAAGAAGACAAAGACTAAGGAAAGCAACATTTGCCATGTAGTTAAAATAATAAGAGTAATGCAAGAGTATATGGAGTGATGCACAATGCAATTGTTCACCACTCAAAATCCAATGCCCAGCCAGCTCCCAAGCCACAAATCCCTCCTCCTCCCCCCTGGCCAACTCCCCAGTTCTATACTGAGTGTGGTGTTGTGTGGTATGGAACATGCCCTTGGCTAGTTTGCATCAGCTCTCCTGGATGTGCCCCCTCCCAGTTTCTTGTGAAAATTAACTTTGTCCCAGCCAAACCCAGGATGAAAGTAATGTAAAGCATGTAAGGACTCTAAAATAATGCCCTGCAGAACAGAATAGCCTCTTCCAGGCTCAGCACTGATGTTCCGCACTCAGGACAGCTCACTAAAAACCATCTATGGTACTGAGCAACACCTGAGCTCGGGACAGGAGCAAAAGGCTCAGGAGGAGAGGGGAGGAGAGGAGAGGAGCACTCTTAAAGGTGAATGAAGACAACTGAAGTGGTGTGAGATGGAGAAGCTGTTAGCATGGCCAACCTCAAGAGATGGCTGTCAAGGCACAAACACATCCCCCTTTAGGCAAACAAGGCAGCCTCTCCTCTGCCATAGTGTATGGTAAGCTCAAGGGCACACAGTGTTTCAGCACACAGATCCCTGCTCTGTCAATTGGGAAGGACCTTGAATGCTCTGTTTAAATTTAATTTATAGGCAAGAAACCCAAAGTTTCTTGAAAGAGCACATCAATAAATTAGCATTAAATTTTGCTGCCTTGTCAAGGATTAGCAGTTTTAATCCATTTCAAGCATGAGTTGGGAATTAGAAAATAGTGCTGAGATATTAATAACAAGTAGTTCAGTGTGTGCCCTTAATTTGCTTAAATTTAAAGGGCTGGTAGGAATTTTTATGCAGAATGGAGAAGGAGCTAAGGAGGTTGACTAAAAATGTCATCATGGCATAACATACCTTGAACTTTCAGGCTACAGCTCTGCTTTGCTCCCAGTTTCTGCATCAGACATTTGCTGGTTGAACCTGTTAGTAGCTGAGTTGTATATCAAGAGCAATTAATTTTCAATCTCTTGAATGAGAGGACTAACTGCTGTGGAGAGAAGCACACACCTTAGGCTTCAGCAGAGCACTGTACCTTCAGCTTTTACCTTTAAACCAAAGCATCCTAGCTTCCTTCACCAAATTTACCATCAGGCTTTACAATTTGACTACAAGGAGCCCACTTTTATAAGCAGATCCTTTAGCCCCAAAGCCTACAAAGCCCAGTTTTCCACAAGAGGCCAGCTGTGGTCTGGCTAGCACAAATACTAAAAAGGGATCCATGTTCTAAATTAGAGGGTGGATCTTAAGTGGACATTTTTATATGATGTGAAAATAATTGTTTGCATCTGTGCAATGCACCTTGATTTGGGGAAATGTGCATTTACACCCAGACTGCAAATGCCCATATATTCTGCACATGTTTAATGCTGTTAATGCAGAGCGTGTCAGCACGTGGTATACACTATGATGAAGAAGTGAAATCCTACACATAAATCAACTTAAAGGCAGGGAGATTGGTCTGGGGTTAAGGGACTAGCCTTGGGTTTTGAACACCAAAGCTTAATATCTCTCTGCAGCTGAACGTGCTTACAGATGAGTCCTGCAGGCTTCCTGCAATCCACTTCTTCTGTAAAATGGGGTTATAGAAATGCTGTAGCCCAGTCCAGGGGCTGTTGCAAGGGCAAACACTTCCCAGACTGGGAAAAAATCAGTTGTGAGTATTGTAGAAAGTGATGAAAAAGCTCTTCATTTAATATGTAAATTATTTCTAATGGAAACATTGCCATGGAGCAATATACATCCAGGTTCAGGAGATGAATTTTCTCCTAACTTCATCCAACTTAAGCCTCAGCAGTTTGATGGCTGTGTCTATAGCTCACAGACTAGACAGCTATACTACCCCTTGGAGATTCCCACACCAGGCTTTGTGGGAATTTGTAAGATGTGGTTTTCTCCCACACATGTCAAAAGAGTCACTTTTACAGTCTCTTTAAAATCCATGCTATAATTTCCAATTAAATGTCAATACAATGCTAGGGGAAAAAAAAACACAGTGTGAAAGAGAAACTGTGTCACATGTGCTAGTAACAAAACTACTAGGAGACTCTCTAAACATTCTTCTCCCATGAGCTGCACTGGGCCAGCCCTGTATGTCCAGCAGTGGGTTCCCCCATCCTCCCCCTGCTCACCCTGCCCAGCTGGCTCCTGCCCTCCCATCCCCAGGCACTATATATCTCCATACTGAGATCCCTATAGCAAATGCAGCACTGTGGGTTCTCTGAATAAATCAAAAGTGCCCAACATGAGGTTTTCATCCTTATGGTGTGCTCAAACATTGTTTACAGATCTTTTAAAAGCCTGGAATTGTTTGCAAAATTACTCTCCTCATGCAAAGTACCATACTACTCATATACCACCATAAATGCACAAACATACAGGCTAGGGGTAAGCTTTTCATTATGTGTTGATGATTCACATTTGGTCTGTGGGTAAAGAGCAAACAACACACGGCCAAGACCCTGAGGTCTGCCTGAGGTCTTCTGCTAAATCCTTGTCACTGATGGCTTACTGTCTTCAACCATTCACCTCATCTTCCCATCAGCATCTGGAAAGGCAGCTGAAGACATTCTTGAACAGTTTGAAGTTGCCTGTTAGATCCCATGAGACAGATTTTCAAGGTCATCTCACGTCCCTTTATGCACTCACATCCTCTCTTTGGACATGGTACCTGTGCATGTAAGAATCTTCAGCCCAAGGGCTGTGTTTCTGAAAGCAGAACAGTTGGGGATAAAGGAGGTAAGAGACACCAAAGGGCTTTTAAATGGATTGCCAGCACTTTAGGGAGAAAATTAACATACCTCCAGTTGTTTAGAGAACGCCCACAAAGGCCTCTCTATCACAGTCCCATATATCATTGATTTAATGGGTGTTAATGGACTGATGCCTTCAAAGCTTTTCAGTTAGCACAGATGTTTTTCCTCTGACAAACCACTTTGATCATTTACACTCACACTTATTTTTAATTCAGAAAATGTGAAATTAATTGTTTGAAATGTGTTGTGCAAAGGGCATGGTATTGTTGATTACCTCCCCTAAACTTCTGCAAAACAACAAGCAAAATTTATGTCCAAGCATGTAAAAAGGAAATGCAACTAATATAATCTGAGCTTTAAGTTAAGATCCCCTTTCTCCTCCCAGAGATAACAGCAGATGACATTAGGATGGTCATAAATCACAATGTCTTGACATAATCTCATTTACAACCTGCACCTGATTTGCATGGCCTTTACCATTACACAGGAAAATGCAGAGGTGCTGCAAAACCAAGGACAGATTGCAGAACCCAAGTGAAGAGAGCAGAGACCATGCTCATCAATAGTTTCTCTCCACTAGTAGAGAACAACCCTTTTTTTTTTCTTCCTAGGCAGAATGACAAGAGTAGGGATCTCATCATGTCACACAGCCACTATACATTACATCTATAATTCAGTCTGTCCACAGTTTTTCAACAGCTCAGTACATTTTCCCTCTTAAAAGGAACTGCTGTAGTTCACCTGGAGCAAAACTAGTAGGGTGACAAAAAACAAAACTAAACCCAACAGTTTTGAGTCAGCCAAAAACTACTGGAACTGGTGCTAAGAGAACTTAATTTGATGCAAAGTTAGTTTTTGAGAGTTTCCATTTCAGCAAGAACATGAAAAAGTTTTGGTGTTGAACTCCTGTCAGTTCAGCCATCCACCAGCAAAAGTAATCAATTATTTACACAACTCTACTCATAACTTTGTCATAGAACAAAGCAGGGCAGAGCGCCTCTACACTGCTCCTTGCTTGTGACTTTTCCTGACCTGCACTTACTGCAGAGTGAGTTCATAACTGGAAGTGCAGCTCTGAGAACATGCACAGCTCTCAAGAGATAACATTTTACCTGGGACTTAAAAATTTGTTCTTAAGTATAAAGCTATTCAGCAGTATTTCCTCTCAGACACTCTGCATCAGATTCACTAGGAGGCCTTAGGCTAAGACAAAGGAAATCACAGTAACAGTAGGAAATACAGAAAGAAAATGGTTAAGATGATATTTCTCCTCAGTTTGATCTTATTTTGGAATTGGTCTTAACAAAACAAAAGTAAGTCTTTCAAAATACGGGTACAGGTTTTAATCAATCCTAATTAAAAAACAGCTATAAACAGCCTATTTAAGTGAAACAGCTTCAAGAAAAAAGGGAGGATGCATCCCACCTCCTCCTTTGCTTTGTAACAGACCAGATCAGCTTTCTACACTTCTAAGTTGTTGACATTATCCCAGAGGTAATCATGTTGCTGTCTAGCCAGGGAAGATTGATGTCTATCCATGTTGACAGACATGCTGATGCCTATTTTCCTTAGGTTTCTGAGGTTATGGCTTGACAGTCAATTAAAAAGTTCTCTCTTCCCTGACAAACTTGGACTCCACTCACTTTTTTTCCCCCTCACTCTCTTCACTTCTCATAAAACACCTTCACATTCTCCCCTGATCATGGTGATGTTATTAACATCCTGTTATAGCAGCCTTTTTTTGATTACTTTCTTCAGGCTCCTATGTACCATGCAGGGGCACCATGGCACACCCCCTACATCTCCTGCAGAGGTGACAGAGGAACACAAACTTCACAGCCACAGGCCACAAACTTCCTGGTTCCCTCCTGTGTACACCAACCCTGCAGAGATGGACTGATGATGCTGCCCTCACCCCTTCCTTTCCAGTCACTGCTGTGCACAGCAGAACTGATTGCCACCATAGCAGGGTTTGGGAGAGCAAACTTCTCAAAGTTGCACGTTCCCAGCTTCATTCTTCCACCTGTAGATGGCATGGATATACCTTGCTATCTTGAGCAGTTCTCCATGTCTGCTCACTAGCTTCGTAAGCAGTGTAATAGAGATCAGCACTGTTTAATAGGAAGTACTATCTAATGGGTGAAATTATCTCCCATCAGACAATAGAGAACACCCATATAAAATATCTACTTTGAAAGTAACATTCCAAGTGAGAAATGACTGCAGGGACTATTGCACTTTCCTTTGCAATGAAGTCTTTATGCAATGAAGATTTCCCATAGCAAATGACATTACCCATAGAGTGAAAAACAAAACTCAACAAACCTCCAAGGAAACAAACATCAGGAGCAAACTGCCTGAGTAATATTAAAGCTATACAGAGTGTAGGACTATGCCTGTGAATTCTGCACATGGAGACACCTCTCAGCAAACACTACCACTGAGACAAGATGTAGGAGGTTGTTTTTAGGAGAAGCAGCCTGACTAAATTTGCAAGCATGCCTGGGTATCCTTGGGCTGATTATACAAAAAGTATTTAATTGCCCTGGGGTTCAGAGCAGCAGTTAGTGAGAGTGACAGGAAAAGACAAACACCCCAGCAAGTGTGACTGCAAGGAGACTAAGGTACCTGTGCGTTTCTGTAAGTCCCAGTAACCATCTCTCCACAATTTTAACCAGCTAAACACCTTTGTAAATCAGAGCCACAGCATCTTTTTTTAACCACTTCTGAAAAGCTTATCCTCAACCTTAACTTGAAAACAGATTTTTTCCCCCTAAAACTCTGCATTTGATTAAAATGAGATGTTTACTCCATACAGAAGGCAAATCTCAATTACAGAACTTCTTTAACACCTTCAGGTGAGAACACTCCAAAAGTGAGACTGTCTGCAGCCATTGCTTGCTGCAATGCCTCTCCACTACAGAAAAATAATAATGACATGATTTTGGAGCATTCCATTAAGCTGCAGTATTCAGAAGCCATTCCTGCAAAGACTTCTCACACAGTAATGTTAGCACCTACTTGCATTGCATCAAATTAAGTGTGTAGGCAGGACTGTAGAGAAGCAAAGTCAAAATAATTCATATGTGCAGCTACCTAGGACACTGCTTAAAACACACAACAGAAATCCTGAACATGCTGTAATACTTTTCTCAGCCATTTCAGTAAGATGCTAAAATTTTCCACTGTGCTTAGAAAAATCAAGCAGTTTCAGGTTCACTAGTTAAAAAAGCCACATTACTCACTATCCAACTACAGTGGAAAAGATGGGATTTTACCTTGCTGTGGGTAGCTCCTTGATGTATGGGTGCTGTGGTTTAACCCCAGATAGCAACTCAACACCACACAGCCACTCGCTCCTTTCCCCCGGTGAGATGGAGGAGAGAATGAGAAGGGTAAAAGTGAGTAAAGCCATGTACTGAGATAGAGGCAAGTAACTCAAATAATGGGTTACAACAATTTAAAGGTGTTTCCATTACAATCTCCACCCAAGTCCCTTTGGGCCAGACCATGGGGTGTAACATTGCAATGAACTCCTTCCATAGCCTGTCTAGCAACAAAAAGTTCCTGCTATAGTTATTTCCATAACATGCAACTCAGATCATGGATAATTTTCACCTAGGGTTAAATCCTCTTGAGGTACACATTGGACTTCCTCCACCTTGGCATTACTTACTAAGTGGACTCAGGTCCTTGAGCAAAACTAATCCCACTGACAGGGATACTCTTTCATGAGGAAGGAATAACACAAACAGTTTTTCCCCAACAACTTCCTTACATGAACTAAGAGGTTCTTGTCTCCTTCCAAAGTGGGCAGGGGTTTTGATTGGACAGGACCAGGTCAGCTGGCAAATAAGGATCTAGTATTAACTAGCTAAGTTGCTTCTGCTAAATGTGTATGCCTATGCTTGAGAGCCAGGAGCCATTGCTCTCAGCATAGTTTTTAGGTCCATTGTACCGTTCAATTTCATTATCAAGTTCTCTACCTGAGCAGAAATATCCTGCCCTAGTTCAGCAGTCCAGATGAGTTTGTCTCAAGTTCTCAGAGAAGCAAGGAAAGGGATCAGCAGAACTACTACCTTCAATTTCCTGGGGGCAGACTGACTTGTTTAGGAAGTTGGTTGCCAGTGTCCCTTGTGAGGCAGTTCTGAATGGCAAAGGAATTCAGAAAGGCTGGACAATCTTCAAGAAGGAAATCTTAAATGTCCAGGATCAAGTTGTCCCCATGTGCAAGAAGATGAGCCAGTGAGGCAAAAGACCATCCTGGCTGAAC
Source organism: Urocolius indicus (assembly GCA_013401255.1). NCBI lineage: Eukaryota > Metazoa > Chordata > Aves > Coliiformes > Coliidae > Urocolius > Urocolius indicus. The sequence goes on from WBNH01010710.1 coordinate 52,824, forward strand.
AGGGAGTTTCTGCTGGAGCTTGGGAGGAAAAAGAGAATTTATGATCTTTGAAAGAAAGGTCAAGCAGTTTAGGAGAGCTTACAAGGATGTCCATCATCTACCAGCAGTCTTGTCTCACCAGGAAGGTCCCAGAGGACTAAAAGATAACAAATGTAACACCCATCTACAAGAAAGATTGGAAGGAAGATCCTGGGAACTACAGGCCTGTCAGCTGGACCTGCCAATGGCATCCTGGCTTGTATCAGAAATAGGGTGACCAGCTCAACCAAGGAGGTGACTGTCCCCTTGTTCTCAGCACTGATGAGGCTGCATCTTGAATACTATGTTCAATTCTGAGCCCTGCACTACCTGAGGGACACTGAGGTGCTGGAGTGTGTCTAGAGACAGGCAATGAAACTGATGAAGGGTCTGAAGAAGAAGTCTGATGAGGAGTGGCTGAGGGCATTTAGCCTAGAGAGGAAGAGGCTGAGAGGAGATATGATCACTCTCTAAAACTACCTGAAGGGGAGTTGTAGCATGGTGGGAGTAGATACAACTATCTGTAGATAGAACATAAGGAATTGGGTTCAAGTAATATCAAGGGAGGTTTAGATTAGACATTAGGAAGAACTTTTTCACTGAGAGGATTATTAAACATTGGAACGGGCTGCCCAGAGAGGCAACCCTGGAGATAGTGAGCAACCCTGGAGATATTCAAAGATGAAGTGTTTAAGGGTATGGTTTAGTTTAGTGATGGTCCTGGCAGTGTTATGTTAGTGTTTGAATTTAATGATCTTAAAGGTCAGAGCATTTGTCACCATCCAAGAGTCAGTACAGAGAAAAAATACTTGCCATTTTTCTTCCTCAGCAATATCTGAAGTCAGCTGGATGGCTTTCACCTCTGCAAACTGACTCAATTCACCTTGTCCTTCATCATTTTCTGCAACTTGTCCTGTAGGACTTCACACAGCAGCTTTCCACCTTGGATGTTTTCCCACAATACAACAGTACCTGTTTATAACCATGGCATATGGTATATTGCCTTCCATTTTCTGGTAAAGTACTATACAGAAGGGCCTCTTCAGCAGATGTCACCTCCTCTGGGGACACTGAAGTTTCACCCCTCTGGCCAGTGCATTATCACTTTCAGGATTCCTAGTCAGTTGGAGTTTCCTGTTTGAGCCCATTGTCTTATCAGTGCAACATAAGAATCAGTTGCATGATGTGTAGAGAGGATCCTCCATTTGAACATCCAGCTAAGGACAGGCAATCGAGGTGCCAAGGATGTTCAAGATACTGAAAAGTTATTGCAAAGAAGAAGAAAACACCCCGGAAGAAGACAGAAAAGGTTCCTTTCTGTATTTCCTGGCCCAAATCAGCATAGAGACTAAAAAGGATTTGAAATTTGAGCAGACTTTATAGGTGGATATTCCAAAAGTTAGAACTGTGTATCTGGAGAAGAAAGAACAAACATCAAGTCATGCATACATTAGGGACAAGGGTTCACTGGGAAAGAACTACTCTGTTATCTGTGGTTTTTTTACAGTTGAGGAAGGGGGAAGAAATGACAGATAAAAAAAAAAGAGAGGATGATATTTTAATATTAGCTTCTGTGTTTTGAGCTTTGAAAACACACTCATGCTCTTCAAGGAGTTTGAGAGACATTAACCTCCACTCTTAAATGACTGAGAAGATGTCTTGTTAACATTCATAAAAATCCTGATTTACTCTGGGGCATGAATCATAATGAAGTGTGTTTATCCTTTAAGAAAGATTAAATGAAGCAACTGGAAATGCAATTAACTTCCTCCTAATGCATAAGAAAATAGATAGGCAATTTCCCTAATTGGGCAGAGATACTACATATATTTAGCACTCTGCACCAAAATTCAACTTTAAGACAAAAAGCCAGAGAGGAACATGAGACTGGAAGCAGAACACCCTTCTTACAGACCTGCAGCCAGCTGAGATGTTTCAACTCAAATCAGAACATGGCAGGACAGTGCCAGAAGCAGTGAGTTCATTCCCTTTGGTCTTGTACCTAGAATTCATCTTGATTTAATCGAGACAAATTGGCAATGCCTTAGAATTTATGATCTTAGAGGATTCCACAAACACCTCTTGGTTGTCCTGTGCTATGCAAATTATTAAATTAATATAGAAATGGAGACAAGACCTCTCCAAGATGTTCTAAGCACTGAAAAGAGTAATTAAACTTGACGTCAGGGCTGCATTTTGGTGCTTGATTTCTCAATTTTTAATACCAAAATAATTTTTTCTCCCCCTATATTTGGAAATCATATTCTTCCTCTGATTCTGTCCCTCATTAAGAAAAGTAATTGCAGGAGCCATTGCCCTGTGTATTAATTTAGCTGACAACTGGTTTCTAGGTTTATTTTTAATCCCAATTGATCAGTGCTTCCACATCTCCTCCCTCTCCATGACAAAGGGGGAGTCTGTCCAAAGGAATTGACTTTTTTTCTGTTACCTTCAGCTTCTTACAGCCATTGAAGTTCTATCAGACTGGATTTTTTTAAGTAAATCTGCTTTTCTGGAGGACACACTGTGATTCAGCTGAATACACCCAATGAAAATAGCTGCAGATTTACTTGAGAGACTGCAGCCGAAGTCCTCCAGGTACCTTCACTGGGAATATTGCCAGCAGCCTTTGGGTCTTGCAGCTTTTTCTCCATGGTCCTGTGCATTTCTCAGCACTGCTGCCAGATTTCATGCACATCTTGGAACATGGTGTTAAGATGCTATTATAAGAAAGCCAACAATCAGCATTAATGATTCTGAAGGTTGAACACACACAGAGGATACAGATGCATCTCAAATTACTTGCACCAAGTGTTCCTTTTTCTACCAGATCTACTGCAGGTGGAAAGAACATCTCTTTCATCCTTCTAGTGCCATCCCAGAGCCTTGCATTTTAAAGACATTTGAGCAAGTTGTCCTGTCATTTCCCTAATAGAACTGCAAAAGTTGGGGTTTTGTTGTTCTGTGGTTTGGTTTTTTTTAAATGACACTATTTTTAGGAAGGTACAGAGTGTGCTTTGGGTTCAGCTAGTCCCCATTGCTGCTCCTTCTCCACCCTGGATGAAGTTATATCAAAATAACACAAGTTCTAAGGGCATTTAACTGCATGGGGTGAGCCAAGCTGTAACTCACTTGCCTCTTAGGCACATTCAGTCCTCACGCTCTGCAATGTTTATAGCTGTATTTGCAGGACTAGCCCCGGGTCTGTGAAGAGCTTGACCAGTACGGCCAAGGCAGCTCTGTACCAGGAGCCTATATGAGGCTCTCAACACCACAGAGGTGCCTCTTGGTATGGTCAAATCATGTGCCAGTATCTAAGCCTAAGTAAAGTTGTGGGCAACTGAATCACAGTAATTGTTTCCTCAGCCATCAGCTAAGTTAAAGTCTTCCCTGAAATTAATGGTCTACAGATGTCCCAGACTCATCTAGAGGCTTGCTGGGAAGAAATAACATTGATCTTCAGGGAGTATTTCATAGAAAATAAGTGTCAAACTTGGAATACAAGCATCCTTATAAAGCTAGACTTGCCAGAACAACAAAAGCTTAGAAAAGCTGCCTAGAGAAAGATTATATTGGCATTGATCGCTAATGCCCCAAATCAAGGGACAACTGTGAAGTCCACGAGCCCCAGAGGATCTCTCGAGCAAGAGTCTGTAGAATGAGGCTTTGCTAACAGTGCTTTTCACTGTGCCTGACCATTTCTGGGTCTCACAGCTGAAGAGAAAGATTCACAGGAATCAGTTATTATTCCATTTCCCCTGACACCCATTAATATGCATTAGTGTTGACTTCTGACAAAGTCTGGAATGCTATGGGTGTTCCAGAGGGCTGGAAAGAAATAAATAGATGTCCACAATAAGCAGATGGTCAAGAAGCTGTAATCTTACATGAACCTCAAAAGTAACATCACAGAAAGGCTAATATGGTACACAAACATGAAAGAATATCACATAACTGAATGCCCCATCAGGATAACTCTGTTGTGGAATTATCAGCTCTGTCTGATAACGATCACCTTGTTTGTTTAACACACTTCAGAGTAAGGTTTTTCACTTAAGAGAGTGACTTTATGACTCCTAGTGTTGCAAGACATTATGGTCTAAAATCTGCAGCATAGATAAATCAATGTAGATCAAAGTTAATTGAATGACCAGTAACTGATAAATCACAAGCAGCAATTGTAACATCATCCAGCATAAACCTTCTCACACTGCAAGCTAGGCTCAGGCCAGTCACTCTTGATTTCCCAGAGAGATAAGGAGATTTATATAGCCATGAGATAGCACCAGTCAGTTGGCAGGTAGCAATAGCCTCATTTGGCCTGTGAGCTGCAGGTCAAAGCTGCCATTTCACAACAGATCTGAGAAAAAGTTATCATGTCTACAAGGCTTAGTACTTGATTCAACCCTGCTGCAGAGCAATGGACACACATCTGCCTCTGCCAATGGAGGAACATTCATAAAGCATTGCCTGCCTGGCTTCTCTGTCTAGAAATGTGTTGGACAATGTGCTATATTAGACTCTTTCCTTGCCAAACCTGATTAGATACCTTCTTTCCTTTTATCTGAAGATATAAGGGCCCATTGTAACTGTCATCTTTCTGGTCATGATCTGTCATTTTATGGTCTTCCTGCGTTCTCATAGTCACACTGTGTCTGAACCCTGCAAACTCTTTCAGCATAATGTCACTTAATATGCAGACTATTCTCTCTGACCCAACACTGTCATCCAGGTGGTTGTTTCACTTCTGGGTCACTGTCATGCTGACATTGACTTCTGTCTAACTTGGGAAACATGATCTTTCTTGCAAAAGCCTTCTGTAGGACCATCAAATTTACAAAACATAATGCTGTCACCTTCTCCTTCTATATTTCCTGTTCTATTCCACATGAGTTCACTTCTGTCACTTGACTAGGAAGTTTTGGGGCTGAAGGCCATCTCTTACTGTACTTTACTGCACATTACTGTAATAAGGTCCTAGTCCCTGACAAAAGGTTATATTCCTACAACTAGAGCCTCATTTCCAGGCTTATAAAGTAAGAAAAAAGCTAAGCAATTTCCCAGCTGTATCCAGATGTCTGAACTGCAGCTTTCACAGTAATTTCTTGATCCACTGTGATTGTATTTGCTACTTACTTAAATGTCAACACAGCAGGAATAACAAGCCTATTCTAACCAATGCTGCTGCTTCTCATTTGCACAAGGGCTGATGGACAGAGCTGAACATGCCTCCAGATTGCCAGAGCTGAGCAACACACTGTCCTTCTAGCTCTCAAAAAAAACCCTCAGTAAGGATTTATTCACCCAGCAGAAGTTGTGACAAATGAGAATTGCCTAATTCTGGAGCATCTATGCCATGTATTTTACTGACTCATTCCAGTTAACCAGGTCCCTCCTGAAGTGACAGGCACTCCTTCTCCTTGTATCCCAGGGCATGCAGATGCAGCCTGCTGAGCAAAAAAGCATCGTGCTCAAAGCCTCTCACTCCTCTCCTGGTCAGTGAGATGCTGTGCTGAGTTCCTCCCATGGCTCCCTGCAGAGCTGGCTCTGAGAGTCTCCGAAAGAGGCACTGTGCAGATGGTAAGACCAGAGCTGTCAAGGATAGATTAATGTTTTGGAGGCACGTGGCTTTACTGAGGGAAAACACCTGGGGCCAGTAAAGGTTCCAACGATATCTCACAGCTGTACTCCTTTCCTAGAGTAAATCTTACCTGTATTAAAAACACTGGAAGCTGAGAATAAATTTGAATAGCCCTCGAGGAAGAGTCAAGTTTACCAACAGAAAAAGGTGACCTGTTAAGCCTAGCCAAAATTTAAAATAGAAAAAGATCATTTTTACTCCTGGCTTTGAACCTTGCATCCTTAATCACAGCAGGACAGCACAACAGCAGGTTCTTTTGAAAACACAAGGACACATGAAATCCTGCCACAGCAGGGAACAAAGTTGAGCCACGTAAATACAATCCCTTGGACACTGACTGGTGCTCCGCATACATGTGTCCAGATGCATCCTGGCAGCTCCCTTTTAGCAGCATCTCTCTGTCCTCATCTCCATCAGGCTACTGGCTTTTTCATAGAATAGTTTCAGCTGGAAAAGACCTTCAAAGTCATTGAGTCCAATCTTCGTCCTAGCCCTATTGACCACCAGACCATTTCCTTTCACCTGTCTCTTAAACACCTCCAGGGACAGTGACTCCAGCACCTCCCTGGGCAGCCTGTTCCAATGCCTGACAATGCTTTCAGTAAAGAAATTCCTCCTCATATCCACCTGAACCTCCTCTGGTGCAACTTGAGACCATTTACTCTTGTTGTATTGCTTGTTACCAGGGAGAACAGACTAACCTCTGTTGTAGCAAGCGACAAGGTCTCCTCTGAGTCTTCTTTTCTCTAGGCAAAACAACCTCGATAGCCCCTTGGCTATTCCTCATCTGACATGTACTCCAAATCCTTTCCTAGCTTGGTAGCCCACCTCTGGATCCTCACTAATACCTCAATGTCCTTCTTGTAGAGAGGGGCCAGAAACTGGACACAGTATTGGAGGTGCAGCCTCACCAAAGCCAAGTACAAGGGGATGATCAGCTCCCTGCTCCTGCTAACACTGCTCCTGATCCAGTCCAGGATGCCATTGGCCTTCTTACCCACCTGGGTGGCTCATGGTCAGCTGCTGACAATCCACACTGCCAGGACCCTTTCCAGACACTCCTCCCCAAGCCTGTGGTGCTGCTGGGGGTACTTGTAGCTCAAGTGCAGGACCTGGCACTTGGTCATATTGAAACTCACAGCATTGGCCTTGGCCCAGCCATCCAGCCTCTCTAGATCTCTCTGTAGTGCTTCCCTACCCTCAAACAGATTGACACATCCAGCTTGGTGCCATCTGCAAACTTACTAAGAATGCACTCTATCACCTCACCTAGATCATTAATAAAGATGTTAAACAGGAGTGGCCCCAGCACTGAGCCCTAGAGGACACCACTCATTACCAGTTGCCAACTGGGTTTAACTCCATTGAAAACAAGTCTTTTACACAATCATCTAACCAGTTTTTCAGCCAAGTAAGTGTGTGCCCATCCAAGCCAAGAGAATGCTTTAGAGAATGCTGTGGGAAACACTGTCAAATGCCTTACTAAAGTCAAGGTAGACAACATCCACAGCCTTTCCTTCATCCAACAAGTGGGTCACCCTGTTACAGAAGGAAATCAGATTTGTTAAACAGGACGAGGAGGGTTTTGTCGCCTGACCTGGAGGCTCTGCAGCTGCAGACCTGCTCTGCCTTGAAATATCAGGCTCACATCTTTCTGTTTTTGCACAGTCCTGCTAGGAACAAATCCTATTTTATTTACCAGCAGTGACCAAAGAGGTAGGATTCAGAGCTACTACTGTAGAAAAGAGCTAAGTCAGCACACAATTTCAATTACTTGGGTTAGACAGCCCATTTCCATTACTGCTAATGGGATTTATGCATCCATTCTGCTGAGTGCGTTACTGAAAAGCTATGCCTCATTCTGACCCCAGAAGTTTTTCTTCCCCTGTATAGCTTTAAAAACATGGAAAAAATGCAAATAAAATGAATGCTGTGTTAATCTCTGCCTCAGCTTTAGACCACTTGCAATGCTTCTGTCTCTCTGGAGTTACATATTTTATTTTCATAGATATTTCTCCCCACTCCAGTGGTGAAGCAATTATCTGAAGCAGCCTGTCTGCTCTGGGTTTTTATGTTGCTTATACTAGCAAGTTTCCCTTCCATACCTCTTCCTAACAACTGGTTTTGTTTCTTGGCTTTGTCAAACATCTTCAAGACCTTGATCTTTCTATTCTGTTGGTATTAATTCAATATTGCATGGGGAAATCTCTTCCCAGAGTCATTTCCCATGAGGAAGGCACAGGCCTGGAGAAGCTTTCACCCCTGAGAGGTGCTGGAAGAGAAAGCCTCCTTAATAGCACTGTGCTGTCACTCATGTTCAAAAAGCTCACAATCATTTTATGGCGTTAAGACGTAGTTAAAACTTTAAATGCAACAATGAAAATTAGGATATCAACACCTCTTTGTCTCTTGGATGATTTTCAGACTATCTCTATGTAATAAATAAAAAGCCCATGATATGGCCACCTGTTCAGCAAAGTCTCTGCAAGCCTCTTGCTAACCTTTGCATTTAATTTTTACCTAAACTGTTTTTACACACAGGAGGACTAAATCCTAACTGGAGCCTCAGGACTTTCTGGGAATTTTAATAAAAAGGTCAAACTGAGAAATAAATGTTTGTGTGTTGAAACAGGTGGCAAAGCTCCCAAGAACAGTGCTGCAGCATGGAGGGATCCTGCCAAGGAAATGCTAGAAATTTTGTTCTTGTTGCTCAGTTTGATCATTCTTTAACAGCAGGGAGTCTGTGAAATGGATATGCTAGGAATAGAGCGTGATGGGCTGTTTGGATAAGTTGGGTAAAATGGTTACAGGTGAAATTGCATGGAAAAACAGATCTCTGCCAGACTCTCCCATGAGACTGGATCCCACATCCCAGCTGCTGAAGGAAAATGGCTCTTGGAAAACGTCATCCTCCCTCTCTGCTGTGACTTGTGCTTCTCAGACATATCTCTTTCCCATTTTCTGGCCAGTTTGGTTACTGTAAGTGTATTCTGACACTTCAATCTCTTAAATTCACTCAACTGTTTTTATTTGTCACTTGAATGTCATCTGGATTAAATTTGTATTTACAAAACACACACAACTCCACTCTGTTCTACATCAACCTCTGATGGAAGCTGTCCCCAGTAACACAGATGTTACATAGATGATCCTCTTGATCCCACTGAGCTGGGACATCTCAGCATTCTTTTCAGTCCCACAATCTGGTCCTGGGATATGTCATAGGGCATAGAGAGACTTTTCGAGTTTCCTCCAAACAGCCAAGTTAATTGCAATACTAAGTTAGCACCACCTGGCCTTAGTGTAACAATTGCAGCAAATCAATGTTCAAATCAATGCTTTAAGGTAGCTGAAAGTCACACCTCAAATCCGTTGAAGAATGTGGAATAGCTACAGGCAAAGTTGCAACAACTTAAAGACCAGTTTAGCAACTGCAGAGAACAGTTTCTGCTCAAGATTGCACTCCAGGTAAAATTACATTCTCAGAGCAGCCAAAAAAGCAGAAACGACATCTTTAGCCATGGCATTAAATAGAGAGGCTTCTTACCTGTATTCTGTGTTCAAATGGGGTCAGGGCTTCTTGGAGAATCAATTCAGCAAATGCTGTGGGGCTTAAAGGACCATCTTAGCATTCACCTCGAGCAGTTGAGCTCCCTCTGTGAAATACAGGGACTGATTCAATCCAAAACTGGACAAGGAATCACCACAGGTGGCTGAAGCAAATGGTAAGAAGGTTAAGTCTCAAATCATGCTCCCCTTTGGAAACTTCCAGCTTAGCAGTTTTGCCATAGCAGTGCAGACCCCTCCGCTCAGCAAGGGTAGGACAGTTAACATGAGACTTGCTTGGCTCAGTTAGCTTCCATTGACCCTTTAGAAACAGTCTGTGGCTCCTGGTAGACGTGACCAAGAAAAAAGAAGAAAAAAAGAGAGCTGGAAGGCTAAAACAGGCGAAACCAGGCTGGGGAACCAGCTAATAGAGAGTTTGTTTTAGGAATGGCAGAGGCAACTGTGAGAGTGAGATACAACAGACGAAGAAGATCAAAATAGAAGGAAAGAGCATAAACCAAATTCTTTCCCACTCCATGCCTGCTGAATGACTTTAGGTGTGTTATTTTACCTCTGTATGTCCATTTCCTGCTCAGACATGAACTACCTTAAGGCAGAGATTTCTTCCTATAGCTCTATAGACAGTGAACATGTATGAGACTTAGGGTCTCTGATGTAATGCAGTTTCTGATGTACTAATGAGAAATAGGATGTACTTAAAATATGTGCTCAGGTACAGGATTAATGCTGCAAAAAAAGTAAGGATTTGTCCTGAAAATGTATTATGGCTGGCATGAAAACAGCCAAGGTGAGGAAAGTGTGGCTGTGGAGAGGGACAGAGAATAAAACCACCTTTCTCAAGGGTCTGAGACTGTGCCAACAAGGGACATACCTGAGGCTCTGTACATTGCATTCCCCATGCATCCCACTGCAGAGCGACCGTGTAGGAAACAGCTGGGCAAAAGGAAGGAGAGGCAGGAGTCTGGTCCCCAAGATTATCCTCACTGTCATCACGTGGGAAGAAGAACCAAGCAGCAGTATGCTGGATTCACAATCTAGCCTGCAAACTTAGCAGTGAGAGGGATGGGAATCAGGTCTTTGTACTTATAGTATGACTATTTTTGTGGTATAAGTCTGAGAATATACCCAGTCCCCATTTTAAAAAGAGGGCTTACTAGTAGTCTGGTCATGTCTGAGAAGAGAACCATGCTTTCAGACACATCATTCATAGCTATTCCCAGTTTCCTGCCACCAGTTATCAGTCTGCCTGAACGGGCAAAAAGACGCTGTACAGACAAGGTGAACACCACAGTCAGACGTGATGGTTTGCAGGACCTCCTGCTTGCTCTACAGGCTTCACTGAAAAAGAATCACTGCTGCATTGCAGCCTTGAGTGGTGGGGTTTGCTTCTAAGTTACAGTTTGTGCTTTGTTCAGAAAATGTTAGTGATGTTGTAAAGCCAGAAGAATAACGAAAGTCTTCTCTCTTGCTATTCCCCATGAGCAAGCACTGCACGTTCAGACGTGTGATTTCAGCAGGTAGTTTGTTATTCTAGACCAAGAAAGAGCAACTGCTACTGATCCTTTAAGGATAGAAGATAATCAGCATCTGTCTGCTGCTCACCCTCCAAGACACACAGTGCCTGGCAAGAACACCCTGGAATCACTGATGCCTCTTTCTCCATGGCAGGGAAGGAAACCACAAAGCAAAGACTCTGGCTATCCTATAATCAGTTAAGTCACTTCTGGAAAGATGTACAAAGTTTAAACGTGTCCTGCTTTAGGCTGGGATAGAGTTAATTTTCTTTGTAGCAGGCACAGGGCTGTGGTTTGGATTTGTGCTGGAAGCAGTGCTGACAGCACAGGGATGTTTGTGCTGCTGCTGAGCGGGGCTCACACACAGTCCAGGCCTTTTCTGCTCTTCACCCACCCCACCAGTGAGGAGGCTGGAGGGGCACAAGAAGCTGAGAGGGAGTATGGCCCAACTGACCCAAACTACCCACAAGGCTATTCCAAACCATAGGACATCATGGCCAGTATGTAAACTGAGGGAAGGCTGGCCTGGAGATGTGGTTCACAGCTGCAGCATCAGTCAGCAGGTGATGAACAACTGCATTTCACACCACTTGGGTTTGGGGTCCTTTTGTTTATTTTTTTCCCTTGAGTTTTACTTCTCTCTATATATTCTCTTTCTTCTCATTACTGTTAATATAATTATATTATTGTTGTTGTTATTACTCTAGGTTTTTTTTGTTTTCATGATTAAGCTGTTTTCAACCCACAAGTTTTAGTTTTTTTTCCCTGATTCTCCTCCTCATCCCACTGGGTTGGGTGGTTGGTGAGCAAGCATCTATGTGCTGCACAGTTACTCTCTGAGGTCAAACCACGATAAATAATTAACAGCATATCCATTTCTCATCCTTCAAAATGTTTAGCACCTTCAGAAAGCTGGAGGTGTATTTCTGCAGGAGGTGCTGGGGACACTCAGTGTGACTCTGCAGACTACCCAGGTCCTCCACAGAGAGTATTGCCTTCAGATTCAGGGCCTTCATTTTCAGACCCGGTCTCAGACAGTTCACATGCCATATCAAACCCCAGGTCATCCCTGCATTCCCACAGCCTCAATGAGAGCAGTGCAAGGACAGATATCTATCTTAATTTAAGATTATTTTGCAGGGCATGAAGGACTTTTGTTGTTACTAGTTTTGTGCAAGTGTTTTCTTCTACACTCCAGAAGAGATGCTGTACAGATGGGCTCCAAAAGCCCTTAGTCCTGTTCACACTTATGTCCTATAGTTAGAAGAACTTTGAAGTCAGCAAGCAAAAAACACCCTGCTGTCCTCCAAACAACTAAACATGGCATACTCTAGTGCTGACAGCAAGACTGAACATAGCCTCTGTGCACTACGAGATAACGAATCCCTTTATTGGCACAGATTACCAGCCGGGTTGCTTGCACACAGATTAACGCAACAGCATGAGTCCTCTGGGTGACTGCAGAGCAGGGAAAGTAGGAAAAGTGAATTTATTTGCTCAAATGCTTGTGCTATCAATCACCAAGGAAAAAAGCATTTTGAGATCTTAATTCCAAAGACACCTGTGTATATAGAAGGGAGAAGTGTGAAAATTAACCAGATTAAAAAAGAAAGGGAGCAGCCCCAAGGTTGCATAACATGAAAGCTCAAGTGTGGTGCCACCTGCCCAGGGTCAGTGTGCCCTGACATCACATCTGAGGTCTCTCCCCTAGCCACAGGATTTCCTAACCTACTTCACTCAAGCAGCATGTGGCAATAATGTAAAGAGCTTGACTGCAAGAGAAACTGTAACAAGTGAAGCAAATCATTCATCTTTGACTGTCTCAACAAAGTTTTTCCATTTCCATTTTTAATTTACCACCAAATATAGTAAATCAAAGAGAGGCTGTGAAAGCTTTCTTATGGCTTGGAGGATAAAGAAACAGCCCCTTCACCTGCTTAATTAACTCTGCATTGAAAGATGACAAATGACAATTTACTACCTCTACTTCACACTCCTTTCTCAGTCCCTGCCTTGCTGCCATGACTGGCCACAGGTGATACACAGCGAGTCACAGGTCCTCCTCCCTATCCCACTACTGCCATTGCCCCAGCTGCTGCATTGATGTTGGACTGCTCCCATAGAGCCATCACATTGCCTAGGGAGCCATATCCCATCCTGAGCCTGTAACAAAGAGCCATCACTGAAAGGGCTCTGTCTGCTTCCAGGCACATCTCCTGGGAGCTCAGGAGGTTTCTTCTCCTCCGAGAGCCTGTCAGGAATCAGAGACCTATTGCTCAACCAACTAACACAACGTGAAGTCTTGTCTAACTAGTGAGATTCTACTCTGATGCTCGAAAGCAGGTAAGGGTCTGGCTGGCACCCAAGTCCTTTTGGGGTACTGGGCCTGGCACTCCTGGGAAACTCAGGCCTCATGTTTGAAAATTGGCCTCAGAAGTGAAAATGTAACTTAGAAAAATAGACACAAACTGTGCTAAACTAAGGCAGCAACAACATATGTATCTTTTTCCTTTCTCGATTTCCCTGAGCTTGGCTATTCCCAAAATCTGTTACTAATGAAATTACTTGAGCAAATTTCTCATGAGACAATAAACATCATAATCTCATTTGGTGTAAGGGAATTCTAAGCTGAATCATCTCTTCTACACTAAAATTGAGACCTGCTGCTGAGTACTTAGACTGCCCCAAAGAGCAGACTGTAAATCCAATAATAAACACAATGACACATTTACCAAGGAACTAGAGGGAAAAAAATAATTAAAATTATCTGTTCCTGAATATATTCTAGTGTTGGGTAAACAATCTGCTTCCATTTCCAATGTAAATACTTTTTCCCAGTCCTAGTATCCTTTAAAGTCTACTTTAGCACATGGTGAGAGCAACAGGTATCACACTCTGTAGGTGCCAAACCCACGGCTGCTCCTCTCCAGCTCTGTGCATGCTCAGGGAGAGGCAGCTCCCAACCAGAGCACACACAGCCACCAGGACAGATGTTACCAGGCACTGGACAGGCTCATCCCTGGGGCTGGGAGGCATCATATGTAGGTGCTGGAGCACTTTGCACTACTTCTCAGCTGCCTACTCACTTCTCCTCTGCTTGCATTTGCTAGATTCTGGCTGAGCTGCTCTTGTCTTTATTACCCTTCCATGCTCCTAGGCCAGGAAATTCAGTGAATTAACAAATTAAGTGGATTAAACCAGATATTCATGGGTTCTTCTGAGGTCAATGGGTACCTCCAAGCCTCCCTGAGGCTGGAGTCACGCTGCCACTGGCACAACCTGTGTTTTGCTCAGCTCGATGCAGATAACTCATTGTTTTGGTTTCCTGAATAAAAGGAGAGCAATAACAATAAAAAACCCGACAGTGATCTGCAGAAAAACATTCCAGATGTCCACTTGATTAATTTTTGTTAATTATACACGACACTATTTCTTTTCTGTCTTTCTACAGGTGCTTTGTGTAGGTCATAAAAGTGGCTTTAACTTGAAAGAAAATATTATCCACGGGAAATACTGCTGCCTAAAGCAAAACATCCCAACTTCCAAAGTAACTTCAAAAGATCCGGGTTCAGACAACAGGGCACAATTTTAAGTAACTTAACTGAGGAAATAAAATTGTAACCCCACTGAAACAGCACAACCTGGAGACAATCTAGTAAAGTGGGTTTTACTCAGGACTTGAATATAAAGAGGTGTGGAAAACTTGAAAGGGAAGGTCACTATTGGCTTGTAGTATTTGCAATTATCATCCTGATTAAATTAACACAACCTATTGGGGCTACACCAGTGCACTGCAAGGCATGCTGAGTGCAGGGCGAGAGCTGTCTCGTGAAAGGGTGATAAGCCTGGGACCTCTGTGTTTATGATCTGAGCTCTAATCATACTCCCCAAATGACACGTTAAAAAAGAAACATAAATAGAAGTCAAGACTTGGTAAAAGCAAACCATGTTCCCTGGCAGCTTTCTTGAATATAAGCTTTACTTTTGCTTGCTCTAAATTTGGCTTAAAATAAAAACAAGACTCTTAAAAATATGCACAACTGGTTTAAATGCAAGTGTTCAAGATAGATTGGGAACTTCTGGAGAGAGTCCAGCAGAGGGCTACCAAGACAATCAAGGGATTGGAGCATCTCCTACAAGCAAAAGCTGTAAGACCTGGGGCTGTTTAACCTGGAGAAGACTGAAATGGGACCTTATCAACACTTGTTAATACCTAAAGGGCAGGTGTCAAGAGGATGGGGCCAGTCTTTGTTCCGTAGTGCCCAGTGACAGGACAAGGGGTAATGGGAACAAGCCGGAACATGGGAAGTTCCACTTGAATGTGAGGAGAAACTTCTCTGGTGTTCAGGTATGGGAGCCCTGGCACAGGCTGCCCAGGGAGGGTGTGGAGTTTCCTTCTCAGGAGGTTTCCAAACCCACCCAGACGCATTCCTGTGCCCTCTGATGAAGAGGAACCTGCTTTAGCAGGGAGTAGGACTGGATGAGCTCTAGAGGTCCCTTCCAACCTCTACTATTCTGTGATCCTGTGTGTCATTAAAAGATGTGTTCATTTTTGTAGGCAATAAACTGAGCTAATTAGAGATATGCACTTTCATTTCTATGTTTCTGGCCATAAGCACCGAGTGTCACCAAATCTCTCTCTGCAGTTACAGGCATAAGCCAGCCTCCTCGTTCTCTCCAGCAACCAAGTGCTGCTGTTTGCCAGTGTCACGAGCAAGTGGGGCACTTGGAGATGTCACAAACAGCAAGTGAATCCATTAATGTTGGATCAAAGGTTACAGGTTGAGCCCCTGCATGCACTGCAGCACTTGAGGCACACTCAGTAAAGGCTGCCACAAGGCCTCTCTAATGCTCTCAAAGATGACATTTCTTGCAAATGTACTTGGCCATGTTGTTTGCTGACAGCAGACAGGGCAGCTCCTGCACACAGCCACATTTGTGTGCTTACACTGTAACTTCATGAGTGTCTTAAGCTGACATAAATAACACTTAAAGGAAAGAGATGGTTGCTCTGTTTCCATCTTCCCCTCCTGCACTCTGAGAAAAGCAGTATCAAAGGATTGATTTGGATCAAAACTCATGTTTTTTTTTTACTGCAGACTGATTTGCACAGAAATTGTTAGCCAATTCCTGCCTCGCTGACGCTCCTGGCAGTGTTGAGTGGAGACTGAGGGTCACAGGGCAGAAGTGAGCAATGCAGGTGGTGGAGAAAGGACTCTGCAGGATTCCTACATTGAGTTTTGACATTGGTTTCAGCTGACCTTGGCTGCCCTCACTGCTGCAATAGATACCATGGGGCAAATCCCCACATCCCAGGCCTTGTTTCTGTTGCTGTCTTTGTGTCAGTACTAGACTGGCTGAAGAACAAACTCAAGAACAAAATGTTTTTCCCTCTTTTTATATCTTTTGTACAACTAGGAGATAGGTGTTCACCCCCAACTAAAGTGGTAATTAAAACACAGCATTAGGCTCAAAAAACCCCAAATCAATATTTCAGCTGAGATGCTGCAAGTGTAAAGGCTGAAAGTACCCCAGGATACAAGTGAAACACCAAATTCTTTTCCCAGCACTAATCTGAGTGAGCATAATACACCTCAGGTCCCCCCATGTTTGCTGCTTGCTGGGTTCTCCCACTTGAGCTGCTTTACTTCAGCTGAGTATAATAAACATTAATGAGTCTGTTGTTTCATTTGCTCTTCTTTCTCATACAAACTCTTAGCCACCTGTGTCCTGCAAGCAGGGTGCAGGCTCAGTCTTTGAGGCTGAAGGAAGTCAGCAGCCTGGGGGTGTCAGCAGGAGCTGAGTGTTCTTACCAGAGCTCAAACAATTCAGGGCCTGTCAGCATCACAAAGCTCTTATCTGTACTCTCAGAGAAAACAAGAAAGAAATGTGCTAGCCTTGGCCAACAACATCTGCAAAGAGCATAAATAATATCTTACAAAAAAAAAATAAAAAGAGAGAGCTCCTTGTAGTTCATGCTAGTTTGATGGACATAACAATGTTATCAGCAGAGAGCCACCCTCCAAGCACCTTGCCAGCAGATGTATTCGTGTGGTGTGGAAGTGCCCTGGTAGCTCACCCTCCATCCCGAATGGATGAGGGCAGTCATCACACACTTGTCACACAGAGATCTTGTAACAGCAAACAAAAAGCAGTTTGAAGATGATCTCTGTGGAAGAACACCGAGACCAATGTGGTTAATTAGCCAGAAGGAACACAAATTGATTAAGAAAACCAAAGTAAGACATAATAAAGCTGTGACAGCTCACATATCACAGCTAACAACAGGAAAACTGTAAAAAGCAGTTGTTCAGCTTTGCGCCCCAAGTCAGGTGCTTCACTAAGCAGTTCAAGACACCCTCCTCCAGTTTTTTTGTGTAGCAAAACCAATGCAGAGTGAGATAGCGTGTACAAATACCTGTGTAATTATCTGCCCTGTCTCACAAACTTCACAGGATCAGAGGCACCCCCACATGGGAAAGTGAGCTCAGCTATGAAGGCAGGGGAACTGCCTCTGCTGAGCCGTGGTCTGGAAGAAGCAGTCACAGGGGAAGGGATGAAAACACAGCAGAACTGATGAAGAGCAAAGTACTGTTTTACATGTACAGGTTCATTTTTTCCTATCAGTCAAAAAAGTTCTGTGCATTTATTTGGATTTGCTCCTGAGCAGATCATTTCTGCTTTGAGAAATGTTCCTATAAAATTGACTTTTAGGGTCTGTCTAGACTCAGAAACATTTCTAGCTTCTTTTACAGCCAGTTCTGCCTAAATGATTTCTAAATTGGTTAAAGTCATGATATAGATTTCAGATAGGCTAAATCAAGCAGGCAATTTTTTACTGCGCTGAATTCAAGGTAACTTTCAAAAGTCCATTAAAGCAAATACAATAAAATGTTCAGATCCCCTGTAGTCCCATGTGCACAGGTTCGTGCTATGGCTTTAGCAAGAATTTAGATTACAGTTTTAAGCCTTGTAGAGGATTCTCTCTAGTCAAGGGAAATCCATGTAGGTCAGATGTCAAATAAGCAGGGGATTTTCTTTCATGTTTTATCTACAGCCTCACATACATCACATTTTCTAAACGCAAAGAGAGAAATGAACATAAAGCAGCTTCTGATTTCATATTGTTCACTAAAAAGGTAACAACTATATCACAAATTACTAAAAGTCTCAGGTGATCATAAACACTGAGAGACATGTGTCTGATTTTTACTGATTATTTTCCTCTAAGTGACCTAAAACCAGGTTGAACATCAACCTTCAAAAGTTTTCCCTAGGTTTATTCAAACCCAGAAAGACTTAGGAGGTGTTTACCCATCCAACTTTGAAAACATTCATAGTGGATTTGTGTGGCCAGGTTTTCATAGTAGGGGGCTACAGGGGTGATTTCTATGAAATACCGCCAGAAGTTTGCCTTGTGTGTGACAGGGCCAGTGCCAGCTGGCTCTGAGATGGACCCACTGCTGACCAAGGCTGAGCTAATTAGAAGTAACACTACCATGGTTAATGTATTTGGGAAGGGGAAGAAGTTGCTGCACATGTGCTAACACTGCAGCAGAAGGGAGTGAGAAAGTGAGAATGACATCTCCACAGACACCAAGGTCAGTGGAGAAGGAGGGGAGGAGGTGCTCCAGGTGCCAGAGGAGAGGATCCCCTGCAGCACATGGTGCAGAGGCCCTGCCAGGCCAAGTGGAAAAACAGACCCACTCGCACCCTGGGCACGATCCCACGCTGGAGCGAGTGGGTGCCCAAAGGAGGCTGTGACCCCATGGGAAGCCCATGCTGGAGCATGTTCCTGGCAGGATTATGGAGAGAGGAGCCCACACCAGACGAAGTTTGCTGTCAGGACTTGTGACTCTGTGGGGGACCCATGCTGGAGCAGTTAGTTTCTGAAGGACTGTTTTCCCCATGGACGAGACCCACATTGGAGCAGTTCATGAAGAACTGCAGCCTGTGGGAGGGACTCCACACTGTAGTAGTGGGAGGTGTGAGGAGTCCTCACTCTGAGAAGCAGCAGCAGCAAAGGTCATCTGTGATGAACCGACTATAACTCCCATTCCCTTTCCCCCTGCACTGCTGTGGAGGAGGAGGTAGAAACTTGGGGAGAAGGGAGCAGTCGAAGGAGGTGTTTTAAGGTTCATTTTTTATTTCTTATCTCCCTTCTCAGTTTTGATTGTTAATAAATCAAACCAATTCTCCCAAAGTAGAGCCTGTTTTGCTGTGACCATAATTGCTGAGTGATCTCCTTGCCCTTATCTCAGCTGATGAGCTTTTTGTCATATTTTCTCTCCCCTGTCCAGCTGAAGGGGAGTGATTGAACAGTCAATTGTTTCAGTTGGAAAAGACCTTTAAGATCATTGAGTCTGACCATTAACCCAGCACTGCCCTGGCCATCACTAAACCAAGTCCCTAAGGCTTTTAAATACCTCCAGGGATGGTGACTCAACTCCTTTCCTGGGCAGCCTCTTCCAATGCTTGACAACCCTTTCAGTGAAAAATTTCTCCTGATATCTAACCTAAACCTCCCCTGGCAACACTTGAAGTAATTTCCTTTTGTCCTATTGCTTGACACCTGGGAGAAGAGACTGACCCCATCTCACCACAACCTGATTTCAGGTAGTTGCAGAGAGCAACCGTAGATCTTGTTTCTCCTTTTAAAGTAAACTGTACAAAGTAACAGCTCATGCCAGCAAAGATGGGGCAAGCTGGGAACTGACTGTAGGTGGAAACAGTTGCTCAGAACAGGCTATCAAAAAAACCAAGGGCACTTGGTTTTTAAACCAGTCTTGATCAAATACAGTGTTGCCCAGATCATCACTCTCAGATGTGAACATCTATCTGTCCTCTCCAGATGGTGAGTATCTGTCAGCGATACAGGGACTCATCCATGTCAGGAAGACCTGACGCTCCAGATGACATTCCTGCTACCCAGTCTCACCCACTGTCCAAAGGTGAAGCTGACCCATCTGCCCTTCATTCCAGTCTCATGGACAATTAATTTCCCAACACAATCTCACCCATTTCTACTCCAAATTGTGGCTCTGTCCCCCACAACAGATCTGAGATGTAGGAATGCTTACCTGGCTCATAGGCTTTCTTGGTTCACCGTGGGTCAGGTCTTAGCATGCCTCCTTGCTATATTTGCATGGAGGCAGGAGCAAAAGTTGGGGTGAAACTAATAATTTACCTTCCCCTCCCAACCATGCTCCCCTCTGATGCCTGATCTCACCCCTGGAGTACTTTGTTGCTCTAATAATTGGTCCCAAGGTGTAGTCTAAAAGCCAGAAATGACAAGTATCTATTCACCCCACCTATTTCTCTTCATCAAATTCCAGGCTTATGCAGTTAGATGTAAACTAATTGCTGATCATGAGATTGCAAGAGAACATGTACCTTAAAACACAAGCTCGGACTGGCTTGATTTTATATAACCTGCCTTTTACTTATTAATCATTGCCTGATTTCCTGCCTTAGAGTGAGTTTTTCTTGACTTCAGCTTTGCTGGCCTTTGCCAGTTTATTTAAGTGTGAAAGAGGAGGGGGCATAAGTCTGCCCCACTAACAAATGCAATATCAAATTAATATTTACGTTTCTCTGGCTGAACTTCAGTGTTTGTTATTTTTAAGCATTCTACACTTTCCCAGAGCCCCTGTTGTTTTTGCAATCCTGAATCTCAATCCTGGTTCACAAAGTTAGGAGAACAGTGGTATTTGTTTTTCTTTTGCCTAAATGGATGTGGAAGTCATAGAAATAAACAAGATAAGTAATAGCCAGTCAGTAAGTAACCAAGGAAGGTCTTCTCACTGGTTCCAAGAGTCTTTTACAATAATCCTTCATAATTTCAGGAAAAAAAATCAGGAAAAAAAAAAAAAAAAAAGGTCTTCACATGAAGTCTGAGAGTTATTGCTTAGAGTCTGAAAGTCACTGGGAACTGCATAGAAACTGCACAGGCCATAAAAGTGCTGAAAACTGGGAAATTACTTGACAGCAAGTTGTTACTCCCCATTTTTTAAGCCATCCACAAAACAAGTCGCAGCTAAAGCATTGTTCCCAATGAACGTCTCCAGATGTAGGAAGCACTTATGGATCTTCTCTGCACACAGTCTCACATAACCCAGGGTGACCGCAGTGTTCTCACAAACACTTCCCCGAGGTGAGATTACCAGCTTGCTCACAGTAAACAGTGTGTTTGTGTTTTGCTAAATCTGAGGTCTGGGAGCCATCTTCAAAGACATCAGGTTTAGTTATTTTCCATATCATCCCTGCTGCAACACCAGTCCGTGGTGCTGTGCACAAACAGGGATGCACACTCCACCGCAAGACTCAGCCTCTGCTTTAGGAAAAGCCCTGCAGAATGTAGCTATCTGTGGACTTGGGCTGAAAGGTTCTATGGAAAATGGAACATGTAAAGGACACATAAAGGTTCAGATTCTTCAGGTGTCAGATCCAGGTTGTCAAGCAGCTAGTGCCCTGACCGCCCACAATATTCAAGCATGCACAAACTAACCTTTGCAGCGTGAAGATCTAGGTAGAGAACTACCAAATGGCCTTAAAGCTTATCAGGACTACTCAAGTCCTAGTGAAACCAGTTACACAGGCTTGGCTGAACTGCCCTTTTGTTCCTGCACTTTGTTTTAACTCCACTCAGCCTAAAAGAACATTTCATTGGTATTACCAGAAATACTAACTCATCCTACTGCTTCAATATCCTCTGGCTGCACCTTGCTAAGGATGTTTCCATCACCCTCTAGACTGGCTATTGTTCAAAACAAAGCGATTAATCTGCTGAAAAGCAAAGGCAAAAAAAAAAAAATGAACTTAAAGTGAAGGTCATCTTCTCAACTACACAGTTCAGCCTCCTGGTAACATGTGCTGCATAAATCCTATTGGCCATCAGAGAATCTGCAACCACATTCATCCTTGGCATGTAAATCCACATGAAAGCATGTTTCATGTCCCCCAAACACAGGGAGTAAAGTGATACGTGTTACTGAACACTGACTTCGTGACTTTTAGAGGGCTACAATCTCCAAACAGAAGAAACAGAAACCATATCTTTGTTACACAATGTGCAAATATATTCAATGTTTTACCTGGATGTCACACAAGGTCTGAATTCAGCTTGACTGACCTCACTCAGACTCATATGAAATGCTTCTAGGGCAAGAGCAGCTTGACCTAAAATGTAGCAGCCTACTTAAAAGTACAGATCACTGCTTGTGAACCAATGGGGCTTTTTATCTCACACAACCCTGCAAGATGTTCTTGTTTGAGAGCTCAGGGATGTTATGAAGCCAAATATATTTTGTAAAGTTAACTGTACTTAGGATACAGCCCAGAAAGGCACATATACTTATGCTAGACTGTAAGCTCTCAGTCCCAAAGACATCATCTGTGATTCTGAAGCCACAGATAACTTTGGCACTTGCAATTAAGCACAAGTTTCTGAAGCGACACTTCCTGCAACTCAGCACTCGGTGGGCTGAAGCTCTCTGGGGGAGACAACCTACACACAGGCTTTGGTTCTCACAGCCTGTGATCAAGACCCCCACAGTTCTTACAAGCTAAGCACTTAAATAAGTGTATGGGAGGCCTTTGATTAAGCCATTAGACATATAAGCTATGAGAAAACTGAGAATGCTGCAAGTTTCTTTTCAGCCTATTGAGATGTAAGACATCACAGGGAATCATCACAGCCTGAGCTTGACCCCCAAATCCTCTAGAAAACATTGGGCAGGTCTCAGTTACATACCAGAATGCTCTGGTGACAAAGCTCTTCTCAAACACACCACCATTCCCTTACTCACAGTCTGGGCACTGATGGAACACAGAGATAGGAAAGATACTCTGCATCAAAACAGAGAATTCTTATGATCCTGGGAAAAATCCCCTCTTTGGCAGGCAATAACAGTCAGCAGGAGCTGACAGACTGGATAAAACCACTTATTGCTATCATCAAGCTGCCCATGCAGCGCATAATCACCTCCACTTGATAATCCTCCTTAGAAGAGACCCAGCCCTCACGGAACCTCGGCTTTCCAATCAACTTGTGAAGCAGCACTCTCCATCAGGATAAAGCTTGTTCTTGTAGCTGATGACAATGATTTTTTTTCGACACAGCTAATGCACTTTATGAATTTCTTCCATTCTGCTCTTTCTTGTGGGATTTATTGGTACAGCATGCTCTTGGAAGTGATAACAAACAATTTTCCATTAAAGCACAGAGAGGAGGCTGCTGATGGCTTGTTTTCTACACAGTTTGAGGAGTTCTCTCCTTTTTTTAAAGAAAATTGGATAGCTGATGATACTAATTTCAGATTCAGCTCCTATTTCACACAAGCCTGCTTTTCTCCCTCTGATAACTTCAAGCTTAATACGTATCGAATATTAAGTTCCAGAAGACTTCATCCCTCTGTCACCTAGGGTCCTGCATTGATACCCACACCTTTCCTCTGAGATTTGGTCATGTTTTAGGCTGAGCTCTGAATTCTGAGGTGGGAAGCACCTCGGCTCAAATGGGACTGAGGATTAAGGTGCACCCAGCTTGAGGGGACAGAGCCTATTGGGGAGAAGCAGATGACCTAGGGGGACATTTCACACTATTCAAAAACAAGAGTAAGATCTTAAAATCTCTTAATTTCAAACACCCTCTTCTCCATTGCGATCATGCAGAACTGTGCACTGCAAGGTAGGCAAGGGGTGTTGCCTACCAAATATTGACATTCATGAAACAGACTTTTTCCTTAGGTAATTCAAGATCATTCCTCAAGCCAGTTGATAATTTCCCCTTTTACAGAGTTGAAATGTCACAAGCATCTTCATAAGCATGTCAAATGAGCAGCTTTGCTATGCTGCACAGGCTGTTGAATCTCTCCTCTCAATACAAGATGTTTTAGTAGTAAGACAATGTTTTATTACCATATAAATCCCTCCAATAAGTTTTTTCTTTAACAAAGTAGTTTCAACCTCCTTTTCCAGAACCAGCTCATGCAGCCACCTAGTATTAATTCATCACATCATACAACCAGGGGTGCTAGCTGCATGGCACAAAGCAGAGCCTCTCTCCACACTTCAGCTTTTTCCTGTTTTACAGGAGTGTGAAATAAGGTGAACTGCATCTGAGGTAGGGCACAGTCATACTTTCACTACTGCAGAAAGGTGAGCAAGCTGTCAGTCAAGATGAGGTCTACCAGCAGAGACTCCATCCCCAGAAACTTGCCTCATCACAAGTGGCAGAAATCTACTTTGAACAGGATTAATATAAGAGGCAAGGGAGAGGGACAGTGAGCCAGCTGAAGTCAATTTGGATTTATAAAACATCTAAGAACTAATTTTCACTTTTCTATACTTCCAAATCAAGGCAAAAACCTTGCCAGGTTCACATCCATAGCATCAATGAGTATCCCAAGGTATCAAGTACCAGATTAACTGCAGGCAGAGCAGATACACATAAAGTCTGGGCATGCAGGATGCCCTCCTTGTCTGAAATACTGATTTTTTTCTAGAGATAAACATGGTCTTTACGCTGTTGTCAAACACGCATTCCCTTCTCTATCAGCCACTCCATTTGTTGTTTGTGCTGGATTTAGCTTCTCATGAGCTGCATCAAATGCTTCCATGCTAATTTTATCAGATGCAGAAGTAGCTGATGGTCTGCCTAGATGCCATCTTTGAGTTAAAGAGTAGCCTCTAGTTCTAAAGAAATTGTAGGTGCTCCAAAGTTTGCAGTCTCAAGACCCAGCAGTCTTGTTAATGTTATAGCACTCACTCTAGTTATGGACCAGTTGATATAATTCCATCCAACTTCTAGATTTTAACTTAAAATCTAAGTATAATCAAGGTTGTAGAGTCAAAAGTTCCAAACCCATAGTCTAAAAATGTTGAGTTCATTTCTAACATGCTCTCAGTTTCATATATCTTTTCAGCATCACTTCCACACACCAGAACTTAAAGATCTCAACTGTAAGTAAATGTTATTCTGCATAATTGAAACCATTTCAGTAACCCACTTTGTTTATTCCTCCCAAAACATCCATTTTCTAGTATGCTTCAATAAAATGGAGCTGCAAACCTGATGGGGGAAGATAAAGACAGAGCCAGCTCTGCCAGGAAGATCTGTAATGCTTTACGCCTTGGCGAGATATATCTGTGTCTAGGGCACCCACTACACTCCCACAGTATGTCTCCTAATTGTTACAGGCCACTTCAAACTGGTATCTGAAGTCTTTAAATACTCTGGATTAAGAGAGAACGAAATGTTTTCTGAAGACTCAAAGTGCTACAGCATATTTTAGTCCAAATAGAACCAGATTGTAGTGGTTCACTCCAATATGTCAAAACTACTTATGGCCTTACCTCCCTATTAGCTGGTAGGATTCATGAATATTCAATGTTATTAGCTATTATGTTCTTAGGGCAGACATACCCAGTCCTTTATAAATTATACATGGGCTCTTTATAGACAGCTGAGGAAGCCAATTAGCCAAGTGGAATTTGCATATCAATCAAGGAGAGACTGTCCCATGTTCAGCCACCAAACAAGAATCATTTTAGATTCACATTCTATATCTGTTTTCATAAACCTTCCCCCACAGTCATGAGTAGCTTTAAGTAGAGCTTTAAACTAGTAGCACCTTTGGGAGGCAACAGAGTTGTCCAGGGAGGTAGCTCAGCACCCATCCAAACAGCACAAAGCCCAGGCCACAGCTGTTTTCAGAACCCAGGAACATGGCTGCAACAGGAAGGGTTTAGGGCTGTCCTGCCTGAAGCGCCTGGCTGGCTGACCATTCACCCCTAGTAGAAGCACTGCAGGCACAAAGGGGTTCCCTGGACTCAGTAGTTCAGGACTATGCAAAGTGAACCTCTGGAGGAGGCACAGAGGTATCAAGTAACTCCCAAGCCCCACCTAAGGGGTAACTTCACATTCACAGCAAAGATGGTAGAACATCTCCAGAGAGCACCACAGCCTGAAAGCCAGCTCCCAAGGCTTAAGAGTCATGAAAGAGAGCCATAAAAACACCCAGAACGTCCCAGCAAGTCAGCAGAGCTGAACCAGCAATCTCCTCCAGTCCAGTCCAGTCCTGCCACAACTGCTTTGCAGAAGCAGGTGTGAAGCAGCACTGGAAAGAAACTGGAACACAAAAAAATCCATTGAAATACAAGAAAAACCTATTCTACTCTTCAGCCCTGACACAGGCTGCCCAGGGAGCACGTGGAGGCTCCTTCTCTGGAGGTCTTCAAAACCCACCTGGATACATTCCTGTGTGACCTGACCTAGGTGGGACCTGTTTTGGCAGGGGGTTGGACTGGATGATGTCTAAAGGTCCCTTCCAACCCCTGCCATTCTGTGATTTCTTCCCCTAGACACTACTCCCTTTTTCAGCCCACATTAATCTGAACTTGTGATTTATCCCACCATGTTGTCATCTCAGTTCTTGGGGTCTCAGCCTACACGTGCTAACTCTTTTCCAGCTCTGTAACTCCTTGTTTCCCTCCCTCAAAACCTCACGAGTCATGAGGAGCTGGGATCAATTTTGAGTTCTATTTACTAGCTCAGCAACCATCTCCTCTGGTTTCTCCATGTGGGCTGACATGAGGCTGTATTTAGGGCATGAAATCCCCATCTTATTCTCTAGAAATGTTTTCAGTGACTCATCATGGGGAAATCAGCAGCCCTACACAACCATGAGAAGAGAGAGGAGGATACTTTTGGGAAAACTGCCAACACTCTCTGGCTCCAATGGGAGTTTTAATTGGCACCAGCATCTGTGTTCATACTGATCCACACTCTTCTATACTCTATACCAGTATTTAAACATGAGAGGGTGTGAAAACAGTCCAGATGAGGCGTGTGACTGTGAAGGCAACATCGAAAGCGCCGATCGCTTCTCCCTGTGGTATCAGCCTGTATTTATTGCTGCATCTCCTTTGCAACTCAGGGTTTACACAAACTCAGCAGAGGGGGTATTTGCAGTCAGCTGGGAGCACGCTGTCAGTGGCAGTAACACCTGCTCATGCTCCAATGCTGTAATTTGGAATACGACTGGACAAGGTCCTGTTCAAAATGCCATACCCAGGACCGCAGGCAGATTTCTACCACCATTTACTTACATCAGCAAGAGACAGCAATCCTTTGCAAGAGACCAAAATTCTGGTCCCTGTCTGCTCCTTAGGCATGGGCAAATCTGGGGGACAGCATTGCCCACAGCCTCAGGATCCATCAGCCACACTAAAAGCCACTTGCTGGAACGTGCAAACCCATTCTCTGCAGCTCTTAACTGAGTGGGAGCTGTGGGCACCATCAATCTCTGCTATTTCGAAGTTTTAGGGAGGTTGTTTTATGTTGAAGAGGAGAATGTGTAAAACCATATGGAAACATAAACAAGCTTGTCAATAGCAGTGGGTGATTGTATTCATGATTGGATTCAGTTTTGATAGTAAAAAGACATTTTGCAAGCAAATAACCCATTTTGCAGTCAGCACATTTTGCTGTTTTCCAAGAGAACAAGATGCATTGAAAGCATAAAGCTGCAGCAAAAGAGCTGTCTATCCCACTCGACCATTAAACAATAAAGATGAAATTTTACACAATTCAATGCATATTTAAGCATTACAGCTATTTTAATCAGCTGAATATACAGAAGTAAGATTTTCTTGTTTTCAAGTGCACTTGTGCTCTGCCTCTGCATTCCCCTGCCTCATCAGGCTGGGTGCAAGGAGGAGGCACCAAGAGTTGATTATCTCACTTGCTCTGTAAGCTTGGTAATGCCTCCTCTAGGGTGCATTTCCCATCCTTTCTGCCCTCTCCTAGCCACAGTACATGTCCTCCAAGAAAGGCTGTTACCCTGGGAGTCCACGTCCTGCCTGTGGATCCCAGTGGGGTCACCACATATGGCTGCTGGAACTATCAGGCTAGCCCAAGATCATTCCTCAAAGTCACATTATGACTGGGTTCAGGCCCATGGCAAAAAGCTAATCACATTGAGTAGTTTCTCTTCCACATTCTGGCAAGACAAGGTAGGGTTTAGCTGTGTTTAGCAGAAAAGGTTATTAACATCAACCAAGCCTCATGGGGCCCTTGAGGTCCCCCCAAAAGCTGAAAACTGTCGCCTCATCACAAAGCAGAGGCACAGTCCTACCATAACTAGTGGGACAGACAACCAGTGCTCCTGGGGTTCCCTCTCCTTTGTAGTTCTGGAGAAGTCTTGGCTTTCCCTTGGGAACACAGGCAGGAAATTCACCTTCCTCAAAACGTCTTTCATACGAGCAGTTTCTCTCCTTCACAGTCTGCTAAGTCTGAGCGCCACAGATAACTTGCATGCAAAGGGCAAGGGTATCAAGCACAAAATACAGACATTGCAATTATAGCTTCCAGTGACTCGTTGGGCCCCACTGCTGAGCCAAGGCAGCTCCCCACCACCAAAATCCCACCACTGCCCATGTGAGCCAAGGCAAGGGCAGGAGCTGTAACTGCTCTGAGACTGGTGAGCTGTCCTGCAAGTAACAGACTTGCCAAGGCAAGCAAAGCGTTTCCTCCAAAACAGAAGCCCACAGGCAGGCTGACATCAGGAGATAAGGCAAGAGCATGAACTGTTTCAAACACCACCACATGCTCCTGAGGGAAGGAGGCTGGCTGTGATCAGTTCGTGGCATAAACTCTTGGCTCTGCAGAAGGGCAATCCGAGGAGCACTGTGCAGAGGCTATTACACCTTCAGGCACCCTCAATGGTCATCCCAAACTGGTGGTTAGCAAAGGCCCTGGCAGGTAGAGGTGGGAAGACAGACGCCCACTGAAAGAGGAGGCTGTTTGCACCTTTGCAGGCAGAACAGGCTCTCCATGAAGCCTAAATACAGGCTTGCACTAAACTTGTGTCATCGACAAGGATATTTTATTGGAAAAAAGTGAGCAAAGTAGGTGTTTAAGGGTTGAAGATGAAAGCCTCTCAAGATCAATTCAACTTTCTACCAGACTTAGCAAGGATTTGCTTTTGTCAGAGCATACCTCATCTATGGAGGAATGGTTAATGAAGCCTTCTACCCTGGTGCCGTGGGACACAGGCTGTCCCAGCAGGCCAGCAGATGAGCTGCTGTGGCTGGTACTGAGCATGGCATAGGGCTGCTGGCAGCAGTGTGGTCACACCAGTGTGTCAGCAGCACAGCTTGTACTGCACCCAGCTCCCCTTCTTGCCTCATGATTACACTCTGAAGACACACCCCCCCCCCATTAACCTTGTTAACCTATTTCACAAGATTGGATTTGAAATCTAATGTAGCAGCTTCACTGCAAGACTGATGCCACACCAGGGCTGCTCCTGCTACAAGGTGCATTAGAAGGAAGCTGTGTTACCTCTAGCAGAGCTATGCACAGCCACAGATAGGTCACCACTGCAGAAAATGATGCAGCAGCCCTGCATCATGAAAGGCAATACTCTGTGGAGCACCACCATGGGACACTGGCTGATGTGGTGCTAGCAGGCAGCATTGATAAAGAGAAAAAAAAAGTGTTTCTTTCCAAAACAAACAATCAAATCTTCATCTTCCCCCTCGAGTACTCAGATCTAACTGCAGGGGTTGGGCTGGGTTACATAAAACCATGCTGAAACTGCAGTGATATCCTTTAGTATCCTTCAGCATCTAAATGTCCCAGAGATACCAAAGCTCAGAGCATGCTTTGCTCTACCACCTTTCCAGCTACTTTGCCCTGCAGTAAGCTGCAATAACACATAGCAGGGGAGCCACTCCTGTTGGCTATGAGCCATGTCAGAAGTTTCAGCTGAGATTCCAAAAAGCTGAAGCTCAAGAGACAGGGACTAGTTCAGCCCACAACAATATTGCTGATAATAATAAGCAGACAAAGACAATTAGTAGCTGGGGAAAAGCATGTGGTTTTGTTCAATCCTTGTGAAGAACTCTACAGTGGGAAAGTTTCTCAATAACAGCTGAGGTAATTGTGTTTGGGTTTTGTTTTCAACTGTGCAGAAATTACAAATAAAATACTGGAATTATAAAACTGTTTCGGTTGGAAAAGACATACAAGATCATCAAGTCCAACCACAAGCCCAGCACTGCCAAGTCCACCACTAAACCATGTCCCTCAGCACCTTATCTACATGTCTTTAAAATACGCCCAGGGATGGTGACTTGACCACTTCCCTGGGCAGCCCATTCCAACACTTGATAATCATGCCAGGGAAGACTTTCCCCCCCCACCAATATCCAACCTAAACCTCCTCTGGAGCAACTTGATGCCATTTTCTATTGTTGCTTTCACTTACTAAGAAGAAGAGACGACCAACCTCCATCTCACTACAACCTCCTTTCAGGTAGCTGTAGAGAGTGATCACGTCTCCCTCAGCCTCCTCTTCTCCAGACTAAACACCCCTAGTTCCCTCAGCCATTCCTGATCAGACTTGTGCTCCAGACCCTTCATCAACTTGAGTTCCTGTCTCTGGACGTGCTCCAGCAACTCAGTGTCCCTCTTGTACTGAGGGGACCAAAACTGAACACAGTATTTGAGGTGCAGCCTCACCAGAGCTGAGTCCATGAGGACAATTCACTGTCCCGGTCCTGCCTTTCTGATATAAACCAGGATGGCATTGGCCTTCTTGGCCTCCTGGACACACTGCTGGATTACATTCAGCTGCTGTTGACCAACATTCCCAGGTCCTTTTCCACCAGCCAGCTTTCCAGCTACTCTTTCCAGCATTGCCTGGGGTTGTTGTGGACTGAGTGTAGGACCCAGCACACTAAGCATTTTTGAATCAATTGGCCTTGGTCCATCCCTTCAACCTGTCCAGCTCCCTCTGCAGAGCCTTACTGCCCACAAACAGATCAACAGTTCTACCCAGCTTAGTGTTACCTGAAAACCTAATGAGGGTGCACTCGATATCTTCATCCAGATCATCGATAATGATGGTAAACAGAAATGGTCTCAACACTGAGCCCTGGAGAACACCACTTGTGACCAGATGCCAACTGGATTTAGTTCTATTCACCATCACTCTTTGGGCTCAGCCATCCAGCCAGATTTTTTTTACCCAGTGTATAGAGCACCTGTTCAAGTCATGGACAGCCAGTTTCTCCAGGAAAATGTTGTGGGAAACTGTGTCAAAGGCTTTACCAAAGTCTTCCTAGACAACACCCACTAAGCAGGATTTCACTTTTATAAATCAGGCTGTTAACAAGAGCTCCCACAGCCCTGTGGTCACGTCAATCATCTGATTACCTTCAATGTTTCCATGAGTGAAGATTTTTGGCAGGAGTAAAGTTTGAAAGATAAAGCACTTGCAGATAATGACAGATTCATGGAATGATATGAATATTTATACACACTGGCATGGGAGCACTAAGCTTCCCATACAATTATTTATGTGCTGTGTGCAGACATGCCATTCATCTTGGCTACTTTCAATTGAGCAGTTTTATGGCTTGCAGAGCCAGTCAACACACACCCAACCATGCTTTGCTCCGTTCTGTATTAGCACAGACTCAATGCTGCAGCTCCTGTAGAATGATGCTACAGTGAGCTGCAGGAAAAGAAAATATGTTGCTATTATTGCTTCTCTTAACACTGGCAGCAGGAGCGAATCCACAAAATGCAGCATGAAACAACAGAATACAAATGTCACAGGGAAAAAAGCTATGAGGTATCTCATGGGGTAAGGGACATGAGCAGGCACAGCATGGAGAAAGCGTGGATCTTCTGCCCAAGAAAACCAGTTTGGGATAGATGTGCACCATGGTGAGATAAGAAACCTTGCAGATGTACTTATGATATTAACTCAAGTTTTCTCCTACCTGAAGTGTTTTTCTTTAAGGAACAGAAATCAGCAGAGAAATATTGCTCTTAAGATTGTGGCATGGGTGGCAGCCCAGGGATTCACATCCTGCCAGAGCTGAACTGTGACCTCCTAAACCCAGAGTGTCAGGAAGAGATACTCCCAGGGAAAATTGCTTTCTGGCAGCATTTATCCCTTTTAAAAATTACTTGTACATATGCATGCACAGACTGCCAGCAGCAATAGTGTAAGAAACTCAGGGAGGGGATTCACAGCCTGTCTCCCTCTTGTAACACCTTCCCGATTACTCCTGCCACCTTACACAATCAATACTAATTACAGCCACACAGTCACTCTGCCAGCCAGGAGTAAAATGGTGATGATAACGATGATGGGGTAATAGAAATATTCATCCTATGCACATTGGTAATCTGCACTCACTCATGTGCTCTGAAGGCATTAGGATGGATGTGCTCTGAATCCAGAGAGATTCAAATCAGAATATGGAATAGTGCAAATCATTCCCACCATAACTCCTATGAGTTAATTAAAACATCAAGTGCTTCCAAAACAGTGCCTTACATAGAAACATTTTCCACAGGTGCTCTCATTCATGAAAGCTTGCTAGATTGGCTCTATCAGTAACAAGGAGACATCTGTACAAGGCCATAGAGAGACGTTAAATAAGGTAATGTTACAACCTCCCCTGGATTGAGGGACTTCAATTGAGAATTTCCAGATATTTTTCAGTCCTGCTTTTGGCTGAGCTCAGTGTGACAGCTCAGGAACTGACCAATTTGCCATGCCTTGAGGGAAAACAAGCCCAGGCTCAGCCTTCTTCAGTGCCAAATGCTAAACAGTGGTTTGGGAGGGCCGGAGCCAACACAAGCAGCTCTGCAGTGGAACTCGCCATTAGAAGCTCCTACTGTGCAACCCCACACTCAGCACCATCCAGGAAGCCAACTGCAGTGGGAACAGGAGATTTTCCTACCGGGGGTGATCTGCACACTGTAACCATGGGCAGGCCATTCCCAGGGAATTACTGATGTCCTAAGAGCAACGTTTATCACACTACCTTCACGGTTATAACATGTCATGATATCCTGAGCCCTGACAATCATACACGTACAGTTGTCTATCTACAAATCACTCATGCTCAAAACTAAACACAATCTTTCCCAGGGTTTTAAATGTCAGACTTCACTGTGCAAAGCTCATTTAAGTCACAGGATCACAGAAGCTCAGGGGTTGGAAGGGATCTCGAAAGATCATCCAAGACCAACCCCCAGCTGGAGCAGGGCCACCTAGAGTAAATCACACAGGAGGGTCACACAGTCCAGGTGGGTTTCAAATGTCTCCAGAGAAGGAGACTCCACAACCCATCTGGGCAGCCTGTTCCAGTGCTGTGTCACCCTCACAATGAAGAAAATCCTCTTTGTATTTCTTTGGAACCTCTTCTGTTCCAGCTTACACCCATTGCTCTTTGTCCTATCATTGTACATCATTAAGAAAAGCCTGGCTCCATCCTCCTGACACCTGCCCTTCATGAATTTGTAAGTCATACAGTTCAGACACATCAGGATTGCTTTTTTTCCCCCCTCAAAGCTATGTGTAGCAAACTCTGATGTTACACTAAAAGAAACTGGCAGCCTGCTCAGCAGTATGCCCTGCTGACAGATTGAATGGGTCTGCACGAACACACCTATGGACAGCAGGTCAAAGCTGGTCTGCACAGTGAGCTACACCTAGTTCTCAAAACATTTAGCCAAGAAAAGCAAATAGACAGAGACTGAAAGCAGCCAAAAAAAGCCATCAGCAAAACTTGTGCTGCACGGTACAGTCTGGGATGAAACCCCACGTCCCCCATTGTCCATTGCTTTCTACTCCATACCAAAATTCAGTTCATTGCCCTTACTCTCTCAGCAGGAGAGATTGATGCAAAGTCTGTCAAATCCAACAACATTAAACCTACAGAAGGATGCTTTACCTATCACAATGCAAATTATATCAGCTGTAAGCCATAAAAAAGCTCATTTCAAACAACGGTAATTTAACAGTTATTCCAAGGAGAACTAGTGGCTATATTTGTTTTCTTTCTGATATTGCAATAGCAAACCATGCATGAAGTTTATTAAGCCATGCTAATTGTCTTTCTGTTCCAGTACTTTTTAGCCATATGGAGAATCTGGCTGGCGCTTAAAAGACAAAATTGTTATTTGGGGAAAAATATCCCGAAAAGCTGTGATGGCTTCAAATGTTAATTTCCTTAACAATGTGAATAATACATAATCTGAATGTCAGCCTGGATGTGGTACAACATGTTGGAATCCATCAGAGAAAGGTAATTTGCAAGCCCTAAGGAGACACACATGAGAAACCAGCTGAGTTCACGTCAAACATTTGCCATTAACCTGAAGAATTCACGCTCGCTGGGGAGAGCGGATGACTGTGCTGGGTACAGCACCCACCCAGAAGAGTGTGCTAAAACCATGTGATGGAAAAAAAATCACAACCAGAGCAGCCAGGTCTCCGAGTCAAAGGCTAGAGATACTAAATCCATGGGAACAGATTGGAGTCATGCTCAGATCTCCAAAATGTACTTGTCATCACACCCATGGGAGAAGCCTCAGAAAGCACATAGTCCATTCAGGGAGACCACCTCTGCCCAGAGTGCTGAATGGGAGGGAGAGGTTTGAAGGGACAAAGGTTGACACTAGTTACTAACACCATTTCTGTGAATCATCCATCCAAAACATTTAAACCCAGAAATAAAAACACCGAAGCCTTCTCACAATAGAGAACCCACAAAAGTTACACACAGTGACCTTTTCAGTGGAAAAAAGAAAAATCAAGTGGTAAATTCTCATTCAGCTCTTGTTCACAAGACTGAGGTGCAGACCTTAATCAAGTTCATCACTAGAAACTCTCCTTGCTAAAGTTTCCAGCTCCTCTCAGCTGTATGACAAATGAGTATCAAACACACAAGATGAAGATTTCATGATCGCTTGGGTGCCTTGCTTAGGTATTTTTTAATTTAGATTTTATTTAGATTTATTTATTTCATTGAGAGATGACACACTGTCAATAAATCAATTCAAAGAAACATTTCACATACCATGAGCTTTATCAGCCTCAGCAAACTTTGTTCTTCATAGAATCATAGAACAGTTTGGGTTGGAAGGGACCTTGAAGATGATTTAGTACCAATCCCTCTGCCATGGCCAGGGACATCTTCTATTTGGCCAGGTTACTCAAAGCTCCATCCAGCATGGCCTTGAGCACTTCCAGGCATGGGACAGCCACAACCTCTCTGGGCAGCCAGTGGCCAGGGCCTCACCACTCTCACAAGGAAGATTTTTTTCCTTGCATCTGCTCTAAATGTCTCCTCTTTCAGACTGAAGCCGTTACCCCCTGTCCTATGGCTACATGCCCTCGTGGAATTGTAATTCATGCCTTTCAGTGGCTTTCAGTAAGATCAGCTATAAAACAAGTCATTGCTGATAGCCTTATAATACAATCTGGTTATTTATTCCCTGCTATCCTAAATGATAAAGTGTAATGTCTTGCTGCTGAGAAGGAAGATACAGGAGCACCACATCATGACATTAAGATACAGTTAATATGAATAATATGGTAGAGTTTCAACTGCTGGTTGTGAATTAGCAGAATTTAGGATTGCAGGATTCTCAGCTTTTTCATTACATGGCTCTGAACCCCATAACAACAGAATTACTGTATTGATATTTCTTTGTAACCTGTGGATTACGTAAGGTGAATATTTAGAACAAGCTAATATGTACAAAACACCCTAAAGCAAATTATTATCTAGAGGAGCTTGAGGAAAATCCACATGTAGACACAGTGCCATTAACAGTTGTTTTAACTGTTAGTTTGAGAAATTATGTTCTATTTCTGAGATATTCTATTACCTATCTCAGAAGCAGGGTAGGCTATCAAGGCCTTCATCCAGGTTACCCAAAGGGATGTTTTTGAACGAGTACCACAGTATTGCCTGGAAGCCCAGCCATCCTTCACCAGAGCTCAGAGCTTGAAGGGAAAGCAGATGCTGTCTTACAAACACAACAGAAAGGTTGAGCTGACAAGGCCATTAACCACATCTCCACACAGGCAACTTGTGATAGCTCTTCCTTCCTCTGCAGCATCTGTCCTCCTCGCCCACTGCTTTGAAAAACAGCTTGCTGCAACTGCAACTGTGTGAGCTCAAGCAAACCAGGCTTGCTTTGCACCAAGAGTCTACCATGAGGCCTACCATAAGTTGCAACAAATTACTTAAAGAATACAAATAGACTAGGGTAACTGGGGTTACGCAATGCTCTGGCATTGATAGTTGTCAGAGTTTGGGGTGGTTTTATGCAACCAGTCATCTTGGAAGAGGAAAAAAGAAACCAAGATCAAACCTGTTGTTTCCATGCCTTGTTGGACGACAGAATAAGGGTTTCAAGCTGACTTTTAACATAAAAATCCACACACTGCTACTAGGCTAAGCACAGTTGGTCTTGAATATAATTACACTCCAGAGAAGTTCAGAAAACCACTTCTCTCCTGCCTGATAGAGCTTCCTTCCGGATGGAAACTGCTCAAGGCAATTGTTCTACAGAGCTTAAGTGACTCTCACGAAAAACAGACAGCACGAACCATCTTCCAGGAAAAGGCAGCGTTTGCTACACAGTGAGAAATGTTAGAGGACAAATAAGCCCCCCAGCTTGTGCCTGACACATCTTGCCACATCAAAACAAACCTTTCATTTTTGCCTGCCAAAAAAACAGTAGGAAAAATAAAAGTGGTTTAAAAAACCCCAACATGTCATCACGTAATCTCTCCTGCATAAGCTGCAAGGGAAGCTCCTGTGACTCACTTCTTCAGTCATGCAGCAGAGGGATGAGTGAAGCTGCAGTGAACAAGACTAACTTTAATGACAATTTTATTCCAATAAAGTTCCACTTTCAGCATCAAAAGAAGAGGTAATGGACATAGCTGGGACACAAAAAGTTCCACAAACATATAGAAGAACTATTTTACTGGGAGGGAGCCCTGGCACAGGCAGCCCAGGGAGGGTTGTGGAGGCTCCTTCTCTGGAGGTCTTCAAGGCTTGGCTGGATGCGTTCCTGTGTGACCTGATCTGGGTGAACTTGCTTTAGCAGGGGTTGGAACTAGATGATTTCTAGAGATCCCTTCCAATTCCTACTATTCTGTGATGGGCTTTTTTTCCACAATACTTGTGCACAGGTAGGCAGGCACTGCAATCCAGATGGAGACAAGCCCAATGCCATTTTGACACCTTTACAAATGCATAGGAGCAATTTTCTCATTTAGGACCTTGACAAAGGCTTGCTATACAAGAGGAATAGCCTCCTCTGGTTCTCATCTCCATCTAGCAGTTGTGGAAGGCCAGTCACAAAATTTTGCAAGGCCTGAGGAAGATCTGGCTTCAGAGCTGACCTTGACAGAGGTCTCCAGGAGTCAGTCCTTCCTTCACTGAGCTAATTCATAAGCAAAGCATCCCAACCTCTACATGTTTAAAGGACTTCTGGCCCAAACCACCAAACATGCACAGGAGATTCCTGGGCAGCCTCCAGCCGTCTTGTCTAATTTCAGATGACTGCAAGTATTTTGCTGCTTTTTCTCTTCTTTGCCATTTCTTGAGCCCACCCACACCCTCCACCTCATGCCTACGTGTGCCCACCAAAGCAGGGGCTGCCCTGGGCCACTCCACTTACTGCCCTTCCATTTATTCCACCAATAACACATTCAAGTGAGAGCTGGGTTTCCAACCTTGGCTTTTTGCAAAGATCTAATAAGGTAAGATCTAATGACGGAGAAGTGGTTTTTTTTGCAATCAGCAATTACTGAACATGCTACTTTCTGAAAGCTAGAAGGATTTTTGTAAAAAAAAAAAAATGAATACACCTGGGCTTGTACATTCACTTGAGTCTTAAAACTCCAAGAATTTGAATTAGCCTCATTTCCTCAAGGAAGGTAATTTTTTTGTAAGTGTAGTTTATACATTGTAGAGACTTAATCTGTCACCCACAGTGCTATGAACCAATTCCAGGGACTTGCACACTAAAGGCTGGGAAAAAAAAAAGAGATTTTTTGAATCTATGTGAAAAATCCTTTCAATACCTTATTTCTGGTTGGTTGCCCTTGGAAATACAGAAAGAAAGGCAAATAGGAAAAAAAAAAAGCAGCAAGAAAATGTTCATATGTCCACTCTTAGCAGTGGCACACATCAGCATTTCCTCACCCATTCAACCTTCATTGCTATTTGCATTTTAATTAGTTAATTGTTCAGCCAGTGAGGCACAGAACTCCATAGCATCCTGATCATCACAGATGTTAACCCTAGGCTTATCTGAGCATACAGGTACTGAAAAATAAATTTGCCTACTAGCACTGCAATAACACCTGCAAAAAGGCTCTATCTGATGTAGAATCAAGCACAGAACAAGACTCCCGTTAGGAATAGAGGGATATCTTGTGCTGTTCATATCATGCAGTCCTGCATGTTTTATGCCTTGGCCTTGAATGATCTTTCCTCTGGAAGAGATGTGCACGCTGCAATGTCATCCTGTGCCATCAACCCCCTGGCCTCCCCCCCACCAGTCCCCCACTCCTCTGCCAACTGGCCGTGTTCAGTGTGTCACAAATTCCAAAGTGAGGACATTGCTATTTTCTTTTCTGGGCTTCCTGTGCTTCAGTTCTCCTTTTACAAACTGCAGACATGATGGCTCTAGGCCATCTACACTTTCCCAAAGTGGTTCCCTCCCTTACTGCAACAC
Source organism: Urocolius indicus (assembly GCA_013401255.1). Classification (NCBI taxonomy): domain Eukaryota; kingdom Metazoa; phylum Chordata; class Aves; order Coliiformes; family Coliidae; genus Urocolius; species Urocolius indicus. The sequence continues at coordinate 91,141 of WBNH01010710.1, forward strand.
ACACACTGGGCTTCCCCATGCTCCAACTTCAGGACATGTCTCTGCCTTTGCCTTATCCCAGCAAGAAGCACATTTTTGGAAAGACCAAGTTTTCCTCCACAGGACACTTTTCCTGTGTCAGAAGTACGTCTGTCACTGCCATCTGCACTTTGAGCTTCAAGTAGTGTTAAGTATGGTGAGGTCAGCCCAAAAAGTATCTATGACATATCTAGAATATAAAAGCCACACACCCTAGGAAGTTCCCCCAACCCATACAAAAAAACTCCAGTCCTACATCCAGACCTCCCACCAGAACACTGTTCAACTCAAACTTGAAAACTGGTAGAAGAAAATTAAGCTGTTGCTTTTCTGTCCAGCTTTACCAGAAACCTTATTCTCTGCTCCAGACCCTACCACAGCTGCACTTTCCCAACTTGTCTCCAAGTTCCTGGTTCACTTCCTAGAGTAGGTCCCAGAACTGAAGAGTAAGACAGCACCAGCTTGCCTAGGAACACTCCAGCCCCTCAGCTCAAGGTTGCTAGTGCAGGGAGCAGAGTACCAAGGCACTTTATCAGGGTGTACTGCTGTGACCTTGCAGGGAGCAGAGAAGAAAAGAGCCAAGCTGCTGCTTGCCAAGAGATGTCTGAGTCTGGCAGGAGGCAGTACTGAGGAGCAGCCCTTAGCTTGATTTGGTGCTGCTACAGGTCACACATACTGAAACTTCCCAAATACCTAAGTTGGTAGGGAAGCAGATGGGACAGAGAAGACAGCTAAACCATTAAAGTCAGCCACAGCTTAAAGTATATTTTCCTTTGATGGGTTTAATAAAGCCCTACCATTTGATTGTTTCAGTGGCTGAAAAAGTATCCGCAACAGAAGCATCCCCTGTTCTGTCACAATACACAGCTCCTGTGACTGCTGAGTAAGTAGAGAGAGGACTCCAGGTTCCAAAGAGGTTTTGAAAACACTGCAAAACACCACCATCAGATTTACAAAACCCATTTGCAATCTGTGCTCTGATGCAGCCATTTCCCTAAGGTGCAAGCACCTATGAAAGCTAAGAAATGTTTACTTCTCCCATGACACAGAGACATATGTGACTTTGCTCCTAGCACAGCTTTCCTCAGTGAAACAGTGTTTTAATGTAATTACCTTGTTTTCTCCTCCCACAAGACCATGTGTCAGGCTGTAGGCAATTGGTGTTCGGAACATGAGCTAGAAAAGGGATGCTTCTCTGGATTACAGCACTGAAGCACTGCACAGCCACCACAACAGTGTCCATGGGACTGGGTGTACATGCACACATTCCTTGCTCTCCCTTGTTGCTAAGCACAACTTCCAGTGTGCAAATCCTCTTTTGAGAGGGTCCACCAGCTGCTTTCTGGTTATGCTACATCTGCTCTGTCCTTACCTTTGGTCCAAACAGAGGAGCCAAGTTACTCCACAAAAGCTGAGTTGTGGTAAAGGCACGTGCTACTCTTGCTCAAGAAGTATGAATAGCTTTTAAGTCCCTAAGTTCAGTAGAATTCTTCAGAGTCATGCCAGCCGACATAGAGAAGCTGTAGCAAAGCTACAAGCCAATGCCAGATCTCCTTCCTCCCCATCTGATTCTTTTAGCTGTAAGGCCATCTGGTAAAAGGGACATAAAGAGAATTTTGACTTGCACTTGCAACACAAGCATAGTTGAAAACTAGATTAACTATAGTCCATTTGAGTTCACTGGAGACATAACGATCATTAAACTAGATTGATCACCACTAACCTCCGTCACTGCTGATCTGTGGTCGAGTCCAGAGAAAGAACCAGTAAAGCCAAATGGGAGAAAATTTAATCAAGTTTTGATTACATTTCTTTGATAATCTTTAAGGAATAGAATGGAAGACCAGGCCACTCTCTGAGCTTCTATTTCCATGTGATGGAGAAGCTGCAGAGAATTCATTTGCAGAAAGTGTGTCCAAAACTTTGAATCATGATTAAAGCAAGATTGTGATAGCCTCATTAATCCATTCAACCAATTCCTACAACTAGAACACCAGGATTTTTTATTCAGTTGGTCTCACAACAAGACAAGCTGCACATTTAGAACACAACCTTCATATATTCCCCAAGTGCCAGGCCTTTACAATATTCCATCCCTACTTTTTCATTCGTTCCCATGGCCAAGTCCTCCTGTGCACAAGGCAGGGATTAAGATTCTAAGTCTTAAAAACAGCACTAGGATCTTTATTCCAGACCTTGGAAGGTTTTCCTGGGTCATCGATGCTGTTGGCCAACTACAGGCTCAGCCATAATAGTCCCATTAGCTATCATAGAACAGTAGGGTTTGGAAGGGACCTTTAGAGATCATCTAGTCCAATCCCCCCTGCAGAAGCAGATTCACCTAGATCAGGTCACACAGGAACATGCCTTCAGTTGGGGTCCATCTCTGCTCTTACACTCATTTCTGGCTATTTTGGGCTGTTACCAGGGCAAACTCCAAGGAGAAGTTGCTTAGGAGAAAGTCTGCATAATGCCTGCCCTCCCTTCCGTGTGTGTAGCCAGTAGCTGCCTTTGTCTACTCTCTCAGCTTCGTCCCTCTGCCACCATAAATCTGAGAGCAAAGGCATTCACCAACTTCGGAGCACCCAAAAAGGAGTTTCCTCAAGACTTCCTGAGGATTAGACCTTGCAAATCAAAAGCATAACTGTTACTGAAGCAAAGAAAGGGAGAAGAGACTTATCTCACAGGGATCCATTCAAGCTCCCAACTGCAACAGAAGCTAACTGCTCTGGGACATCCCAAGAAAAGAAGTCTAGATCTTGTTTAGAAGCATCAGGGGAAAAAAATCTTTATGCAAATTTCCTGAGTCAGGCTTAATTAGCTCAGACACTTGATAAGTAAATCCATGGTGTGGGTCAGGGCCCTCAATAGCTGTGACCTTGTGCAAGATTTTCACCCTCCTCCTGCATGGTACCAGAGGAAAGGGGAGAACGTTTACACTCTCTTTTTTCCAGATTAATTTAAACCTGTGTGTGACACGCAGGATGCAAACATATGCAAGAGGTGTACCCTACAAGGCATTCACAATATAAGTTCTGCTCCTGTTATCACTGTAGAAAGAGTTGCTTGGTTTATACACACTCCCTGCACCACACAGATCCTGTACTCTGCGGAAAGAGACCTTGAAAAACTCCCAGGCAATGAAGAAAGGTATTGCATGTTTGTGACATTCAAACGCAGAGCTGGCTGAAATGACATTTATTTCCCTCAAAACAGAAATGTCTGTCTGTGCTGAAAATTTCTGTGAGGAAAACAAGCCACTTCCTGATGTTTAAATTCTCTGTAGAAGAACCAAAGGGGAAAAAAAATAAATAGAACAACAAAACGTGTCACTGTGGATTCCCACTAACCACATTTTTAAATCCCTGGGGCGTGATCCTTCCCTGCTGAGCCCACCTTGATCACAAGGCAGGCTTTAAACCACCACTTCTAAATCAAACATCCATGAACTGGCTGTGCAGCACACGCAAGTCAACACAAAGTGTCCTCTTTTACTGAGTGATTCAGGGGTTAAGTATGATAGGTCAATGTAGCTTTCATTTAGACACAGCTCTCTAGCATGAATAGCATTACTCAAAAACATTATGTTGACTATTTCAATGTCTCACTGACCCTCAGCCGTATCTTTATTTTTTAACTGCCTTCACCCTTGCTACTGCTCCATTTCCTTCCTAAGTTTTCAACTAAATCCAAGCCATTGACGTAACACAGGCATTCAGAGGGCAAAACAAAACCCACCCTTGATCGTGATCCAAAAGTCTTTGAAAAGCAAACTGAGGTCAAGCTGTTAGGATTGCTCTACTGACCAGATGTGGAAGGAGCACCAGGGTGCTGAAAAGCTCAGGAGGGAAGTACTGTTTCTTAGATTATAATAGCTTTGGCTGGAGTAGGTACTAAGGGCCTCAGCAGCTGCCAACACCCATTGCTAAAGACGTTTTCTCAGTCTAACATAGCAAAAGGGGATTTGTGCAACATCTGTAGAGATGCACAAATGTAAGATCTTATATGTCTCTCACTTCAAAAACCTATGAAACAGCTTTAAAGGTTTAAGCTCTCAATTTCCAAACAATTCTGTTCCTTCCTTTATCTAAAGTGAAAGAAAAACTACCCTCAGGAGCTCCTCATTTGACGTTCGTGAGAAATAACAAGCACTAAAGCCACGATCTAAACTGATACCAGATTTCAGATTAAATACTGTCAGTCTCTGCTTGTGACTTCCAGTTTTGAGCTTTTAATACCTGCCTTGAAAGGCATATCTCTGGTGTTATTAACAACATTCTACTTTGAACACGATTTGAGTTGTTATGGAATGAAAGCTTGAGATATCTGTCAAGAAAACCACCAGTGAGTAAGAAAAGCAGTAGCTAATGTTAAGAGAAAAAACAGAAAATTCATAATTGAACAATAGTTAGAAAATAACAGCATCCAACTCATAACTACACATCCCCACCTCTACAGAATTGTCAGTATCTTGGCTATTAGCAGGCTTACATTGCAAAGCTGTTTATTAAACAACAATTTTAAACAGCAGCATTTCAGTGGCCTCATGTCTCCAGTAATACTAGCAAATTCTCCAAACTTGCAACGTTTTCTGTTTTAATCATCTGTCAATCTTTGCTTCCCTACCTTTAGTAATCAAATACAACACTGGCAGAAATATTAGCCTTGAAAATTACATGAAATGCAAAACTGGGCATGTATTTTGCAATTTAGTTGCACTTAATGCAGTTAAATCAGCTATATGATTTCCATCTGCTTTGTGTGAATGGCATGCCCAACAGATCTCTGAACAGATCTCCTCTGCAGCTGGTAGATGGATTATTCTCTGCTTCACCCAGACATGAACCAAGGTCTTAACCAAGGTGCCATTGCTGCTTTGGCAAAAAAAAAAAAAAAAAAAAAATGCTGGTAATAAGGTGGGTTGAGATTCTCTCAGCAGAAAGTAAACTTCAGGAACTGTATGTATGTTTCAGGAACAACAATAACTCAGAACTTCACACACTAAGAAATTGAGTCAAGGAATAACACTTTTATCTGCAATTCCATGGAAAAAAGGACAATTTCTCCTAAGTGTCTCAGGAGTTGCTTTTGCTGAGGCTGCTTAAACTAGCAAGTTAAGCCACTTATGAAGCATGCTGTTAGCTGGTCATGTTACAGCCCTTGAGATGCTCATTCAGAATAAGGCAGTCAGCAAAGATAGCTTCAGAAATACCTGTCTGCATCCTAGCACGACTGATCAACTGGATTGCATGATCATGATGGAGTAAGAGACTGGGAAAAAAATATCAGGACAAAATAGTAGTTCCACAAAGCCCAGACAGTAACTCCAGAGCTCTAGGGGCTAAAAGGCACCTGGGCCCCTTGGCAGCCTATGCTGTCTCAGCTATGAAGGCCTCTTTGCATTATAAAGCCACCTTCCCAATGCTGAGTGATGTTTTTCAGTTATTCTACAGAAATGAGTTGCACTCATTTGCTTGCTCAGGCCAGATAAAGCCTAACCTTGTGTCATGTGTGGGAAATGAGTCCCTAACAGTGTCCTTTACTCCAGAATTTTTGTCACAATAGCTTCCACTTCAGATTTCGCTCTTAGTCAAAGCAGGTTTCTTACCAGTTGGTTTTAATGTGATGCTGTTGGTAGGGTAATGCAGGCTCACATCACTCTTCCCTTGTTGCCAAAGAGTGAAGAGTTTTATTTTCCATTGCTGAAACTGGGAAAACATGGATGGAACGTTGGGAGTTCTCAGATAACTCACGCAGCTCTGTGCTCACCTCTTGCAAAAAATGTAAAGCAGCAAGGCTCCATTGCCACTAGAAAAAGCTTTTCCACTAAGTAAGCAACAAATCTTTACCAGTGATTAGAGATTCATATCGCCAATCTCTTGATGTGCAGCTACACAAAGTCTATTACATTTGCTGTACTACTGTGGTTCTCTGGAAATGAGTTTAAGTCACAGGTGGCTTTACTTAGGACTGAATTAACTCCCTAAGGATTACAAAGACTGCATTTTCAGCAGGATTTTTTTTCACCTCATATCTCTATTCAACAGTCTAATCTACTGCTGCTGGAGTAGCTTGTCTGCTATGAGTGTAGGCCATTGGGAAGGTCCTTACAGAGCCATTGATGTTCCCCAGCTCAGAGCTATTTGCTCTTTCTCCTATTCCCCAGTGCCTATTAACAAAATATCTTACCTAATGAGGCTCTGTTGTAGCATCATGGTTATACTCTAAGGGATGTGTTACTGAGCACCTAGACACCTCTTTCTGAATTTCCCTGCTGCACTTCAAGAGATGGATTCATGCTGACTGACATCAGATATTTCAGCTCTGTGTCCCAACACTATGAGTTTATATGGTATCAACAGCAGTGATCCACCAGCACAGCCTAAATCTGCTTTGTGTAGCAGTTCTGGTGCCTGCTGCACTACTAGACAGGCCCCATGTCCCTGGCAGAGAGCTCTTCCTCCTACTCCAGAGTACAGAGTTGACTTCCACAGGTAAAAATAAAGACTCCACAGCATGGTGTCCCCAGTGCCTCTCATGGTTTCGCTTCAGTCAGCTTCCTGATCACCACTTTGCCTTTCCAGACACAGCTGATTTTCTATATGCCTCATTGCAGTACATTTCACCATTCCAGACTTAAACTTTAGGAACTGCAACTGGCACCAGCCCAGCCCTGCATGTGGCCTTCACTCCTCATTGGTAAAATGCAGATATTCTGTTTACACTGTAGAAAGCCCAGACACCAAAAAAGAAAAAAAAAAAAAAAACCCAAACAACAAACCCCAAAAGAGAGTAATAATTTGCCTTCAGCAGATTGTTACAGTGATGCTCTCCCAGTCTCATCCATCGAAATGGATTATACTAGCCTGCTTCCCCAGAGTGTCATGGAGCTTCTCTCAAGTGCTTTGTGCTCTGAAAGGCTTGTAAACAAGTGCTTTACTTTTAGTCAAGTATGAATTCTGTTTAAAAAGTTACTCAGTTGTCTGAAGTTCATTCTCAAGCTACAAACAGGTGACCCCTTTCATCCACCACAATGAGCTGTGAGGGCTCAGGAAGAAAGAAGGATTTTTATTAAAGAAAATTATTTTTAAAGAAAAGCAATGAGTTTTTCCTGAGTAATACTCCATTATGCCAATAAGACAAGAGGGTTGAATTTGGTTTCTTTACTAGCAGCCTTTACTTCCCAGGCAAACAAGGATGGGGAGTACAATAATGAAAAAAAAAAACCCCACTGACCTAGGGACTGTTCCAGCACTCAGCAACTCACTGGGCACTGAAGCTGACAGTGATGGGTCCCAAGGGTGGCTTAAAGAACAATGTCCATGAGAAAAAGCCAGACTTTTGAAGAGCAGTGGAAGACTTCTCAAGACATGGGGAAGAGAGATACATAAATAGTAACTATCATTAGCAGTGTGTACAGACTGAGAGGGAACATGAGGCCCTAATAACCATGCCACAATGTTCTTTTAAGACATGATCAGGGTATATCTAAAATATCCAGCCTTGCTTGAGTTGCACTGAACACAAGATGTCTATCCACATAAGAAATAATTTTCTTCTTAGCATCTATACATCCTAAGCAAATGCCCCTCACCAAATGTGTTCAGACTTCTACTTCTTAGAGGGTCATTCAGCAGGAGGACATCAGCAACACAACACCAGGATGCACTGCTCGGAGATGGAAGAAAACCACATCCAAATCGAAAAACTCCTGAGGTTTTTATTATGATTGGGGGCCTGCACCACCTTCTGCCTCTCAAGGAGAGAGGGAAAGAAGTAATTATCAGCCATCCAAACTCTCTGCTACACAAAGAGGGCTCCCACGCTCCTGTCAGCTATGACAACAGCCAGTACTCTGTGGGCAGCACCTGTTTTATTCCCCTGCCAAGCAACTGAAAGAAGCTGGTTTCACCGATCTGCCTGTACTGGCACGGGCAATGCTCATGTAGATTACAAACTGTGAGGCTCAAATCAAGAAGCTCCTCCTGAGCAATCCCTAGAGCACTTCAGAGAGAGAGCTGATATCTACCCATCTCAATACTGACACATGCAATCTGCATAGATCAGCTTGAGGGAATCACATCTGGCTGAAGACTGTCTGCCAGCAGATACCTCCAAGTCATCTCTTGCCAAGCACAGCCCAACAGCTTTGAAAGCAAGGTTGGATTGCTCTGCTTCCCCCATGGGTAACAGCTCTGCTCTCTAAAGTCATGGGATGGCTACTTCCAGCCTCAAGAAGCAGCAAAAGTAGAACAGGGGTCTTCACTTTGTGCCCATAGTTTTCAGTCAGCTTCACGGGCAGGATGGATTCTTTAGTCATTTTTTTCTTCTGATTGAAAAAGGTGACATCAATTTGACTTGTCAGTTTTAATTAGTATTTTCATTATGTTCTGCTCTGAAGAAGTTTTTCTATTTTGACAAACAAAGGGAGAAAATTCTAATGCATTACTCAAGCCTAGGATTTAGGATGTCAACATGAAAGGCAAAACTAATTAAGATGCTTCACAGGAGATCCCAGAGCTTCCCACAGACACCATTGACATGATGCTTTAGACAGTCACTCTGAACATTTGTATATATACAAACACACTCAAATAGTCAAAGATTTCCAAAATGAAAATTGACATCAATTAAAACTAGCAATGGAACAGAGCCCAGGAGTTGCAGCTAAGTTCAGGCCTAAAATACTAGGTATTTTTGCAAGAATACAGCAAGAATCAATCTCTCTTTCAAACAACAGAATGCATCGACTCAAGATAAAGATTTGAAGCATTATCATCAGCAACTAACACAGGGGAAAGTGATACAGAAGTATAGATTCTCCAGAGGGTGTTTGGTTCATATCTCCTGCTGTAGTCAGTCTGTATTACATACAGATATATCTTCAGGGACACCAATAGAAACAGAAGCATCTCTTAAAAAAGTTATTAGACTTATTCAACATTTCAATTGACTGTGAAGGAAACTTTTTTCAAAGCATCTAACTTGACCAAACTTACAGGCAAAGTGTGTAGCCAGGGAAAGCTTTGATGCAAGTACCTATTATTTCATGTTTAGTACAATTTGTGACACCACAGGGCACTGCTGGAAGCATGAAAGATGCAGAGCATGGAGTAGCATCATTGGAAGAGTCACTGCCAAAGCACACTTGGAGTTTCTTTATAGGACTTCTCAAACTGTTTGAGAAGTCTCTCAGCTCTCACAACAGGAAAAAACCCAAAAGGGAGGAATCAGTTTGGTTTGGATTGTTTTTCCACTGGTCATAATTTTACATGTCGCTGATGTTTTTAAAACTGGCTGAAGCACATGTGAGGCATCTCTAAAGCAGGACATGCTCCTAGCAGTGTGTGTTCACCTCTGCTCCTCATCTATTGCCAAAGGCAGGAGGATTTGCTCCTGCCAGCAAAGCTTCCCACAGCCACAAAGGCACAGCTGCTGACAGCATAGCAGCATCAATTCTCCTGTTTTATACTTCTAGCATTACCTTGCTTGGAAACAGAACCTGACAGCATTAATCAAGGCATAAATAAGGACAGTCATAGAAACTTTATCTCACTGTTGTATTTCCATAAACACTTTGAGATGAGGAAAAAGCCAAGGTGAAGAACAGTGCAAAGAAATCCCCATATGCCAGTTTCCATTTTGACTGGAAATTAAGAGAGGTATTAGAGCAGCCTCCTAGGAACTGGAAAGCAAAAAAACCCATCCTTTCTGGTTTAAAGACAGAGTCTGTTCTGCTTATGATAGCTTGTGACACAGCTGGCTGCAATTATGAGTGGTAGGGACACAGACAGGATCCTCCATGACCAGAGTGGCCTCTTGTACATTGCTCCTGCCAACATCAACAATTTAGTTGCTTGCAGTATGCATAAAGTTTGGAAGGAGCGTTGAGAGAGGGCTGTGGGGGCAAAGCAGAGGAAGAGGGAGAAGAAGGCAGGAATACTTTCAAGACAATTCCTCAGTTTAACAGGACAACAGTTATTTACTTGTTTAACTGGCAAGTTACAAGGCTCTTGGGAATCAAGATCTGTATTGAAGTAATGACTGGCCTTTGATTACAGCAGTGTGAACACTGCTGGCCTAATAAATCACCAAAATCAAAGCTGAACCGTGTCATGACAAGCAAATTTCAGAAAGAGGATTTGTTTTGTTTTGGGCTTGTTTGTTTGGCGTTTTCTTTAATAGCTGTGACCTGATCAGATTAGCCAGAAAGCTATTTTTTCCCCCCTTCATACAGCAGGGAGGAGAGTGCAGACAGGAAAGGTAACTCATAAAAAATGCTACCATTTGGGTTAACAGAAAGGCTGGAGTGTTTCAGTACAACTTCTGCCACAACCTCACTCCTCAACATCCCACTGTGTTAACACCCAGAGCATACCAGAGGGAAGCCATCCTCATTGACACTGCAGGGCTAAACCACCACAAGTCCTGCAGTGAAAGCTCTCTGCCTACCTCAATGGACCTTGCACCTGTTGAGACCACCAGATTTTATGCCTCCTGCCTTCTCAAAAATGCATTTTCCCCTGCATCTAGAATTGATTATGGTGCTTACCAGCAGAGGAATTCAGGCTACTCCAGGGACTTAAATCTCTCCTCCCCAGAGATTGAATAAACTACTCAAATACAAACATAGTCTTCTAAGTTTAAACACAGTAGAGCCAAGATGAAGATCATTAAGCATCTAACACATGGCCAGAGCAATCATCTCCATCTCATTTATCAGATGTGATCACGCAGCCCTCCAAGATTGGACCTCAAAGATTAACAAGGCAAGGGCTCTGAATAACACTGCTGGGCTCCGTGATCTGTGTTTCAGTAAAGCTTTGCTCCAAATGCCTACACTTGTACTTGTTTGCACAAATACCTCAAAACTGAGGTGATGAGTTGAACGTCACCCAGGATGAGATCTGTTCCAGCTTCTTGCTACAAGAAGAATTCCCATCATGTCTCAAGAGCAACATGTCCTGTGTCATAATTACAAGGGGAATCTGCACCATGAGAAGGACCAAGCACAGTATGATTCCATCATCTTGTCTTAAAGCTCTAACCATGCAGAACTTAACATGAACCAAGTCCATAGGTCTGTTTCCACAGTTAAATTTGTTCCCTAAATCAACACAAAACAAAGCAGGCTTAAAAAATCTCACCATGCTCACATAAATGCTGCCTCTTCACCATGAAATAGACTTTAATATAGAGCAAGAATAATTGAGCTTCTGATCTCTTTGAAGAGTCCAGCCTTACTGAATGTTACAGGACATATAATTTATATTATTTGGATTGGAGAGCAAATAACAAATGGTTTCACCTCTTAACCCTGTCTAATAGACAGCCTTAAGAACACCAAAGTACAGCAATTGCTGTAATGGCAGTTTGCCCAACTTAAGTTTTAATAATGTTATAATAAAAACAGCCTTTTCCATTCTTCTTTTAAAAATTGATTCACCCTAAAAAGTGATTACTAAATGCAGTTTTTCACCTCCTCTCTGCAAACGCCTGCTTGGTATTTCTAAATTTTTCTTGTACACAGCCCCCTGGTCACTGATGCTCCAGGTTCCACTTCACCCTGGAACTGAGCAGATCCAGCCAATGGGACAGAAGTGAAGACCAGAAAAGATTGGAGCAGTAATCCTGGTATGTTTCAGTCTTTCCTCCAGATTCCTTACTCTGCATTTTTTATCACTAGACTCCCAAGCATATTTTTTCCCTGACAAGGAAAGATCTAAAAATAAGCACTGGATGAGCACTGACCAGTGTTTGGCTGACCACCAAAACCTCTTCCAGAGACTTTCCCAAGCACTGCTGTGTGCTGCAGCAGACTCTGTGTCAGAAGTGTACCCTACAGGTCAAGTCTTCGGTCCTAAACCAGGGTTATGATGCTCCTTGCATAAGTGACTGCAGAACTCTGGACTGACCAAGAATGTAGATCCCATGACCAGTGAGTTCTGAGAGCAATCACTGTCCATCTTTAGCTTTGCAAACTTAATTGGTGTTACTTTTGATTTCTACCCCACCGCTGCTAACAGAACAGAGGACATAAAATGCAACATCTTCATTTCATCCAGCTTATTATTAGAGATTAGTCAAATGAAGAAGCTACTACAGTTCTCTTTACAGAAAGAAATATCATGACGTTAATTATTCTTTACTGGCATAACAAGAATATTCTGATAGCCCAGCTAGAGCCAAAAGCAGTCCTATGGGAGCCAGACAAGTGCCTGAAGATCCTTGGCACAGTGCTGAGGTGGTCTCTTAACTCAGACCCTTGTTTCTCAGGATTATTGCCTAACTATTGAAATATAACTTTTTAAGAACATATTGAAGCACTGAAATCACCCATACCCCAGAAACAGGACAATGGAGAAGCATATAAATATGGCACAAGGCAAAGAGCCAGGGAAGTCATTGCATGAGATGTTTTCTGGAATCCAGTACTAATAAAGACCAGGCACAGGGATTTAGGTGGAATTTGACACAGATGACTGCCCTCCTAAAAACAGTTAAATCATTCAAGAAAGGATTGTTATAAATGCTCTAGGTGTCTTTCTGAATAATGAAACCCAGCAGGTAATATAATTGAGTATTTCATCTCACGGCAGCTATAAACTTGTTGGCAAAATATTTACCCTTTATGTATCCTGTCCCATCTATATAAAATCCACCCCAAGTAGAGACGTTTTCTAGATGATGATTTGAAGCTGTGGATGCAATTTTACAACTAATTATGACAAGTTCTGTTGGGAGTAGTTCTAATATCTTTATCAAAGATATGGATGAGAGGATCAAGTGTACCCTCAGTAAGGTGGCAGATGACAACAAGTTAGGCAGCAGTGTTGATCCACTCGAGGGCAGGAAGGCTCTGCAGGCTAAAGCAATAGGCCAAGGCCAATTGTGTGAGGTTCAACAAGGCCAAGTGATGGGTCCTGTCCTTGGACCACAACAACCCCAAGCAACACTACAGGCCTGGGGATGAGTAGTTGGGAAGCTGCTTTGAGGGAAAGGACTTGGGGGTGCTGGCCAACAGCAGCTGAACATAAGCCAGCAGTGTGTCCAAGAAGGCAAATGGCATCCTGGCTTGTATCAGAAATAGCATGACCAGGAGCACCAAGGAAGTCATTGTCCTCCTGTACTGGTGAGGCTTCATCTCCAATATTGCGTTCAGTTTTGGGCTCCTCACAACAAGAAAGAAATAGAGGTGCTGGAACATGTCCAGAGATGGGCAATGAAGTTGGTAAAGGGTCTAAAACATAAGCCCTATGAGGAGTAGCTGAGGGAGCTGGTGTTGGTTAGCCTGGAGAAAATGAGGCTGAGGGGAGACATGATCTCCCCTACACTCTACAACTACCCAACAGAGGTTTTGGCAAGGTCGGTGTTGGTCTCTTCTCCAAGTAACAAGCAACAGGAAGAAACAGCTCAAAGTTGCACCAGGGCAGGGTTAGATTGGATATTAGGAAAACATTTAGCAACTCTTTCAGCGGGAAAAAAAAAAGTTAACAGGCTGCCCAAGGAAGTGATGGAGTCATCATCATCCCTGAAGGTATTGAAAGACAAGTAGCTGTGGCACTGAGGGTTATGGTTTAGCAATGGAGGGCAGTGGCAGCAATGGATTAATGGTTGGAGGCTTGATGATCTTAAAGGTTTTTTCCAACCAAAACCATACTATTTGAAGTGATAAAACACACTTGTTGAGAGCACAAATTACTGTGCCTTGCTTTTGACAGGCTTTTACTCTTGCTTAAAAGACACATTTTCTACATGAGCATATCACTCACTAGGTTCACACAAGACTAGTTTTTATCTATTTATACTTGAATCATTAAATCACTTCTCACTTTCATTTTCTTGCCATTAATATTACTTAGGAAAACTCCAACTGTCCTAATTTCCAGATGATTAACAGAAAAATCATACTGGATTGTGCCCAGTTCCAGCATTATATTAGTGTAACCACAGCTTTCAGTGAAGTTAGTCTTGTTCACTTCTCTGGGAAACAAAAGAAAAAGGTCAATCCTTCTGTTTTCTCCCTCCTACAATAGGAGGACAACAGGAGTCTAACCCACAAGTACATATGCATGACCCAAGCTCTGCAGTGAGAATTACTCTGTATGGCCAAACAGTATTGTGGCAAATCTGATATTTGTTCACTGCTAATTATTTTCACCAATAGAACCAGCTCATTTAAGATATCACAATGCCCGCATGCACCAGAACTATAAAGTACACATAAAATAAAGTCAGTCCTATGTCTGCATTGAGACAACTCAACAAATATCATGATGGAAATTATTAATTAGCTTCACTGGACTCTGTCTTACCGATAACTATATATTTAATCAAAATAAACACAACACACAGATCTGGTTTGTCCTTTCCCCACTGCTTTGGACTGTTCTCACCACACTTGTATTATCATAGAATGGCAGGGTTAGAAGAGACTTTAGAGCTCATCTAGTCCAACCCCTCTGCAGAAGCAGGTTCACAAGATCAGGTCGCATAAGAACGTGCCCAGGTGGGTCTTGAAGACCTCCAAGGAAGGAGACTCCACAACCCCTCTGGGCAGCCTGTGCCACCACTCCATCACCTTCACAGCAAAATGGTTTTTTCTTATATTTAAGTGGAACTATTTGTGTTCAAGCTGTATCCCATTACCCCTTGTCCTTTTGGTAGCTACTATAGAAAAAAGGGATATCTCAATCTCCTGACACCCACCATTTAGATACTTGTAAATGTTAATAAGATCTCCCCTCAGTCTCCTCCAGACTAAACAGCCCAAGTTCCCATAGCCTTTCCTCAGACAAAAGATGTTCCAGTCCCCTGATCATCTTGGTGGCCCTGCGCTGGACTCTCCCCAGAAGTTCTCTGTCCCTCTTGAGCCGAGTTAAAAGGATTCCACTCCTTCCCCAGCTGAGACGATTACAATCCTATTTGGGTACTTGGCAATGTTTCTGGATTCAGTGTTTGACACCCAAATGTCCTACTGGCATAACTTCCCCTTATTGTCACAGTTGCAGTTGACAAGTTATTCTCTCAGACAAACCCATATTCAACCTGCACATGAGGTATCAATAGCAAATTGCATATGCACCACATTTGGGGGGAAATCCTGAGCTAGCAGACCAGACGAAAGCTCAGCTGGCTTTGTTGTCAATGTTTCTCTGCCACAAGGTCTTTGTGTTTTCTTGGGATTTTTTTCCTGGTTTGTTGGGTTGGTTTTTTTTTTCCTATATCCCTCTACCCTTTCCCCTCAAGGAGCACATCAATTAAAAAGAAAAAACAAGCCAGGGACTGGAGCACTGTAAGAACCTGTTCCCCAGTATCCAAGTCTTGGGTTTTATGTCAGGTCAATATAAAAACAAAGGGATCTGCAAAGCCTTGTTGCAGCTAACTTACTCAATCCACTACACTTCTAAAACTAATGTTCACCTTTGAATGTAAAATCAAAGGTCCTGCTTCATTGGGGGTTAATGAGAAGGATGGGCCTGGCAGTGTGAAGTGAGTGGTTGGACTCCATCTTAAAGATCTTTTCCAATCATAAAGATTCCATGATTCTAAATCATACAGCAAGTTAAGGCTTAATCGTTGTGCAATTCCCTTAGAGAAACATTAATTGTCCCATCTATTGTTCTTTGTGGTGTAATTAACTATAGCTATGTACCAAAGATAACAATTATAGCATTCCCCATTTTAAGGCCAGAAAACAAGTGAGAAAAAGGCAATATCAGATCTCTTGACTTATCACTTCTACTCAGTGCCTTGTTTCAACCAGAAGTTAACATCCATTCTTCAAGCTGACACAAAATACCGAAAACCAAAGTCAATGCCAGCCACTAGCTAAAAAACTATGAAAACAGAGGCTGGGAAAAGGAAGCCTTTCCACATTGATACTATAAAGGAACTGCAGTTTAAATCAGTGTTTGGTATGCAATAAATTTGACAAATAGACTTGTGTACAAAGCTATCTAGCTCTTTTTACATATCCTTGTAATAACTACAGCAGCTATAGACTTAGATTCAGGCACCATCTCTGAGCTCAGTTGTAATTTACTCTTCTTTGCCAAACTATTTATCATTGTAATGCCCCTGCCAAAACAAGAATAAATTCTAGTAGACATGTCATTAAAGTATTCAGTAATCAGTACAAGATAGCGTTATAATTCACTAAACCCAAAATACCCCAAAATGCTGGCTGCTGCTATTCTTTTGCAGTTACTAAAGTGCTTTAATGAAATTCTATCTGGCAGCAAAGTGAAAATATGGATGGATTTACACATAACATAGAAATGATCCATTTAATTAGCAGCTAAAAGGTTTAACGGCTAATAATATTTCTGTTAAGCAGTGAGCCATATCCCTCCCAGCTAAAAGCTCTGAATTTAAACAGTTGTTTGGGATTCATTTTACTTCAAAGGCTCAAAGGTGAATTTCAGATGCAACTGTGCAATAAAGAACTGAGTTATGATCCAAGAGTCACACATGCAGAACTGAAAAGACCTAAAGAAACTGCTACAAGAAGGCCATCTCATGTCCATCCCAGTCCATAGTAAGTATTCTATGCTGCAACTCTGGATGACAGTAGTTTCAGAGAAGAGCAGTTTGTTCCTTACCCAAAAGCCTGATTTTCATACTCTACAAAGCATAAAGACTGAGAAATTGTGCAACTACCATCCCAGCTATTATCAGCTACTATGCAGTTCCAATCTAGCTCACCGCCCCTTCAAAGAAGTCACTGTATGTAACAGTAAACAAACGACAACACCCAAGGCAAGCAACCAGCTACAAGCACTTACAAGATGCCACCTCTTAGGGCAGGAGCAGTAAAAACTGTTCTTTGCTTTCCAAGATTTCCCAAGCAGGAGAAAAGCCTGGCACCTGGAATGATGCAGTCAAATCAGCCGGAGGACCCACAGTTACAAACAAGCTCTTTATTTCCTTCTTGGAATAAAGCCTGCCCAAGTGTCTCTAGTCTATGGTTTGGATCAGCAAGGGAGAAGCATCCCCACTGTTGTGCTCTTGCAGAAGCAGACACACAAAGACACTGAGCAGTGCTTCTTTCTGCTGCAGAGCTGGACTCATGCAGACTAGACAGCAGGACTTGCCTTGCTTTTCATCTTCCCCAAACTTCAATTTTCAAACCCACTGTGCACAGGTGCCCTTCAGTGTCTGTACTACCAACTCTCACATTCTTTTTCTGTGCAGTTCTAAGAACATGCCAAACCAAAATTGTTTCCATCACCTATTGAAAAAGCAAAGGAAAAAAATCAGATGCTCTCCAGCCATTAACACACCAAGTGAAAACACCTGCATCCCCTGGTATTCCCCCAGTAACAACAAAAACCCAGCCTTCCTCTACACGCACACAAAAGGTATTTTTCTTTGTTGCTTGTAGTGTATTGATTTTCAGTTGTTCAAGTATAAGTGAATCCGTAAGACTTCACCTCCAACTGTCCTGCATGTGCTTTTATGTTACAAAGCAGTTTCAGGCAGTAAAACGTCAAAATAAACAAGATAAACAGGTAACCATGACAAGTTTTCCCAAGGGCAGAGAAACATTATCAGCACCTGCTGCATCTGCTCTGAAACATCCAGGAGAAAAATCAGAACTTTTATATAGTCAATACTTTGTAACTTATGATTGTATTCATTCCTTTAGGAAAACTCAGGCTGGGCATACACATGTATATATGTGTGAGTTCCTAGGCAATGAGGAGAGTATAGAATAAGAACTATTTTGGAATCCAAAGGACTTCAGGCCAAGGTGCAGTTCTTTTTCCTTCACCTGTCTACGTCTCTGTTTCAGAGGCATCCCACCGACAAGGACGCATAGACCAGGGCTCCTATGTATGAAAATTCAGTGTTATTTAGAAGACTTGAGAAGTGATGATGGAACAGTAAGGTAGAGGTTAGTTTCTGGTCCAGGAACACAGAAGCAAAGAGCCTCATGTAAAAGAAGTTGCCCGCAAGGTTTGAGGATAAGGGCAGCTTCCAGCCTTGTTACCACTTTTACACATAGCTTGGTTATGACTGAGCCAAGATGGGTTTAACCTGGTTTACTGCCTGAGTATTTTTTTTCCCCTTCACATCCCCTAGGCTGAGCTGGGCGTATGGGGGCTTAATGTCGTTAGCACAATCATAAACACAGCAGCTCTACAGAACTAGATAGGTATGGGGTAAGGAGGGCTGTGTGGTGGGCACTGCCCACTCAGGACAGCAACATGGACAGCTTTGTTAGGGAACAGAGCCCCTTATTTTAGCCACAATTCCTGCATTGCCACCAGCAGGGCAGTGAAAGCCACAAACTATCAGAACAGCTTTTTCCACAGGAGACATTTGTTTTCCAAAACACATTTTGATTTGTCAGCAAAAGGAGCTTTGTATCAAGAAAGAAAACCTCAACTTCCCCAGCACTTCCCACTCCCGGGGCAAGACAGCCCCCTCCTACCTCAGAGAGGTGTCTCTCTCTCGCTGTAGTCTCACCAGTCCCCGTTGCAATGGGATATGGGCCCAGTTTCACACAGCTAACACATGCCAAAGCCCCAAGGAGGCCTGCTAGCAGCTGGGTCAGACGTGGTGGCTACAGCACCTTCCTCCTCTCACTGCTACGCTCTACCAGAATAAGAAGAACCTCTCCCCAAGGCAATTTAAGCTTGTGGGATTGGGTGTGACACCACCCTGACAAGGTGCAGGTGCTCAGCTCATCAGTCCCATCCAGGCTCAGCTGTCCCCAGGCCACCATCCCTGCAGCTCATCCCAGCCCACCTGTGCCCGGGCCACCAGGCAGCTTGGGGCTCTCCAAAGCTGCCACTCAGCCAATTCAAACCAGTCCTTTGGGAGTGTTTGTAAGCAGTCTGGTTTACTCACAACTCAAGCACAGCTAGGGATAAGGAGGGAAAAGAGCTTCTTCATGCAAATTACTGGCCAGAGCACCTCGAGTTATGAGACAATTGTGCCAAGGCTCTGAGGGGCTTCACTGATGGCCAGACCTCACCTGCTGTGTAAAGAGCCATGCCAGCAGCACCAGTGTGGCAAGAGCCTGGCCTCCGGCACTAGCTGGTGTGATGCTGCCCATACCACAACCTCCTGAAATGCTTTTTTCAACCCATTTCCTCTTGCAGGAGAGGCTTGGAAGGAATTACTTGTCCCCAGCTGTGCCACTGGGGAGCCAGGGTGCTGCAATGACGTAAAACAAGTGCTCAAGTTGACTGATAATATTCCATAAGTGTTAGAAAGGGAAACGTTGGCTTTTCATTTAAAACGAAACAACAAAAAGCAAAAGTCTTACAAAACTTTTATATTAAGTACCAATACTTTTAGTACTTTCAGAAGTATGCTCTGGTTTTCTCTAGGTTTCTTTAGTTTTACCTACTGCATTGTCTTTTTCTCTGCTCATGCCGCAGGGGCTTCTGCAGCCAGACACCCAGCTCCATGCTGGCTGTGTGCCTCAGCACCATAAAAATCCCTGGGTCATTTTTTATGTTAACAGGTTCATTAACTTCATTGCCCTGGCCAGGCCCCAGTTTGAGTAAGTACAATCCCTCCAAATATTCCTCTCTTATTTCAACCACAAATGTCTCTTTCAATTTCTTTCCTGCAAATTGTTTTGTACTTTTTTTTTTTTTTTAATTGCAAATCTGCTGTCCCTTTTCACCCAGGAAACAGCTGTATTTTGATGTCACGTTAATACCTCTATCCTACATACTTATCAAAGCCACTGGAAACCTACCTTGAGACAAAGTAACCTGCTTATAGTTGAGGAAACTATTTTGAATCTTACTTGCTGGGAAAGTCAGAAGTTTTGCTCACAGGAGGACCACAATGCAGAAGTAAAGACCTCACAATTTATTAAATGTGTTACCTATAAAATATTCTACACACAAAATAAATTATGCTCTTCAACTGGACAGATTTATAAAATGCTTTGATGCCTCAGTCTACTTAAAAGATAATTTAAGCAAGCCACGACTGCACAGCAATTGCTGCTAACCTAAAAGACATCAAAGTTTCCCCGGCCTTTTAGAAGCTATTATTTGAGTTAAAAACCTTATCATGAGACCATGCTTGGGAGAAAACATAGAAATATGTTTCAGTTAATGGTTCAGACCCACCTTGTTTGCTCGAACTGACCCCATACTGTAAATTCTATCTCTGCTGTACAGAGCATTACTTAGAGCACATGAATAATGGATATTATAAACACTCATTAAAAAATGAAAATTCATGTAAAAATTCATATTACAGAGTTTCCATTCACAAATACAGCTCAGGAGTGATACAAATTTTATGGTTCTTATCACCAATGAAAAAATTTGCATATCCCATCATGGGGTTCTTGCAAGAATCCATTCTGCATTTCTTATCTCAGGGCTTTTATGGAAAGAAATATTGCATTAGGCTCAGTAATTTATATTTTTCCAATAAAAATCTAAATATATATGCAGCAGCTCTTTACTGACTGTCTGCATGTTATAAATTATAAGCTTGGAAGTAAATACATTAGGGCAAACATCGATTGCTAACCAGTCACTATGAGTGAGATTTTATCCTGGTGTTGAATTATTGCACCTCTTGTCTTTTATAGCTGTATCTTATCTCCCAGCTACTATACTTTGTGACAAGTAAGTAAATAACACTGCCTTACTTCTGACAGTTCAATTCATTCAGTTCCATGTGGTGGAAATAGCAGTTACAAGTCAATGCAAGTGTTTTCTAGCAGCTCTGCTTGGACAGACATTTTGGGATCTGCAACTACCATAAACATTGCTTTCAACATGTCACATTGAGCATTGCAAGCCTTACTGTGGAAGCAGCAGACGAAGTCCAGTTCCTGTACTAAAAGATTGGCAAGAACAGTAGCAGTGCTGCTCTGGGATGTGACTGAATGAACACCGTTCATTCAACGTGTGTGCTCCATGGTTCAGTAATTTTTTTGTTTAATGGGTATTCTTAGCCTTTGCTACCTTAACACTATGATTACATGTTGCATTTGGTTAGGAAACAGGAACAAGGCACTTGGTCTTTGTGCAAAATCAAATAGAGAGCTCAAATTACAGTTACAACTGGCGTGCCCTCCATACATCCATCACCCCTGCTTTCGAAGAGGCGAACTCCTCCCAAAGAACCATCTCTAGTTAAGCCACCATGGAAATATAACTGCTGCAACCTATGGCCAGAACCTATTGTCTGAAGAAATGCATGAATGCAGCAAAGTTTGCTCCAAAACAGACGTGGGAAAAAAGAAAAGACAAATATCTTGAATGCAGCAGTTCTCATCCTCACCAAGCTCCCTGCTGGAGACCAAGTGTGTGGCAACCACTCACTGTGCTTCCAGCACCCGACCACCCTCTCTTCCTCCAACCCTCTTCTACAACCCACATGCCCAGACTTGTGACCACTCTAGCTCCTGCAGCCTCCCAGGCACAGCTTGGCTGTGCTTTCATTCCCAGCTGCAGGCTGTAGGGCAAGGAAATAGATGTGGCGCAGTCTGTGCTTTCATAGCACTCAATGGATAGACATAGACACAGGAAAGGCAAAGGGCCTTGGAGGGACACAGTGATAAGACCAACGCCAGTAGGGAGAAATGGCCATAATGCATCATCAGGCAGCTGCTTCACAGGCAGGTGGAGAAAAAAATCCATCTGAATCCAAGGAGATGGCCCAGAAGCACTGGATCATTCTTTTCCAGGTCTGAGCTGGGCGGCTGAGGCACGCTCCAACTCAATTATATTTGTCAATTCAATCTGCTTTCTGGGAGTCAACAAAACCCAAGCTGTTGTTCCAAATATTTATTAAAAAAATAACTGCAAGTGGGGGGAAAAAAAGTCAATAAGCAGTTCAATGACAGATTTATTACACTTTTAACAGGTAAAAAGAATGAATTTACTTTATGAACAGAAATAGTAACAGGGAATTATATTGAAGGACTCTTAATCAAAAGATAAACCAGAAACAGCTTATGCAATATATATTTATCTATAAATATATTGTTTACATTCTTCTTAAATAGATTAAACAACATTCATTAGCAACATTCAAAAGTATTTCTTTATGACAAAAGATTTATTTTCCTTCACAGCAATACTGCCTCTCCCTAAGTTTATGTCCACTATTTCAATTTTAGAGTCTGGGGCTGGAGCAGTTATTCAACACCACCGGGTCAAATTCAGAACAAGTGATTTAAAACCAGTTTATAGGAGATCTCTAGGTAATTTCTGAGACTTAAGGCTAGGTATGCAACACGTGGAACTGGTAGAGTGTGGTTTAAGCTGTGGAATCTCCTTGAAAGTTCAAATTTGGTTTAAAGCTATATTCCCACAGGGAAACTCTGACACTACTCAGGATTCCAAGTTTTTAACACACTTCCCTTTCTGTGTAAACAAATATTAACAAAATAAACTCTTGGTACCCTGTTAACCATTTCTTAACATGAAAATAAGAAACTGCTTGGGTAGCCTTAAAATAAGTCAGTATAAAATCTATCCTATCCTAAGTGCTATCTCTGTATCAAAGTGCTAGCAAATGGCACAGTGTTTTCTGTTTGAAGCCATGTTCCCTGCTTTTCATGTTTCATATTGCAAACCTCAGCTCCAGCAGGACTGAGCTCAGGACTCCAATCATGGCAAAAGCATCAACTCAGCTCCGGGCTCACCCTTAGGCAGCCCTCACTTAGACTGGGACACCCAAAGCACTTAGAAACAGGTCATGCCAGGACAAGCTGTCTGTGCTCTTAGATGTACAGTGCCCATTGCAGACCGATCCCCAACCCTGGAGTGGTGGCAAGATCTGCCTGTGCAGTGAGCTTCTCAGGATCCACTCCAACACAGCAGGGACTTTGCCTGTCGCCTGCGAAGTCCTGGTCAGGAATCAGGCTCAGACCCTACAACTGAAGACAAGCAGGTCCTCATGTCACTTTGCATAGTTTGGTTCAGCAGTGACTCTCTGCGAGTCTCGGGGAGATGCCCTGTCGTGCTCCTGCTGCTCCCCTTCCTACCAGGTGCTAGCAGACTCCCACAGCTTGCCTGTTCTTTGGCTTACTTGTTTTGGTTCAAACGCTCGCTGGCATTACTTTGGAGCCTGAATAAGAAATAGTGCAAATACAAGCTTAAAGAAAAAAAAAAACAAACCAAACACAACAAACCAAACACATTTCTTTCACTGAACATCCAGTTAAAAAGACAAAGATCCATCAGATGAAACCCCTGTTATGTGGTATTTGAGACATTTGGCAAACCTGTGCAAGGTTCTTCGTGATTGTCTTAAAGGAGTATATTTGGCTTGGCACTAGATGCTTAAAATGATTCGCTAATGTGACTCTAATTAACACTGTTGTGGCTAATTGCAAACAACTTTGAAGACTAGTCACAGAACATGGGACATCTCCTTGGCGTGACGGGACAAACACTCCTTGCAGTTATGGATTCCTCGGTGCTTTTCTCATCCAAGTTTGACTCAAAATGATTTTGTTTGCATGGAATGGTGTGAATTCATCCAGACTGGTTTTGCTGGAAGGCAAACGGACCACGTTATTTCTGAGGGTCAAGATACCTTTATTTGGCCATGCTCAGGCAGATTACGAGGCCAAAACAGAACGCAGTTTGATTCCTATTATGGGAGGCTATCTGTGGTGCATTTTAAAACAGTCATCATCTGAAGGGGTTGAGATGTTGAAGTTTAAAACTTCATAAAGTGCCAGGGTGCCCTATAAATGCAGAGACGCCCCTTGCACTGCAGCAACCTTCACCCCACAGCAGCACACACACCGCAGTCCTCACTGATGTGCCATGCAACGTTTCTTGGCCCATTACATCAAAGGCCTTAATTTCTCTTAACTTCTGTTCCCACAAAAAAAAATCAGCAGAAGAGAGCTTTAGCCACAAGTTGCTTTCAGCAAGAAATGCACAAAGGGCTTCTTGACTCCTCTAAGGATTAGGCACTTTGCCTGCTCAGGGGATTTGTAAGTCCTACGTACCTCCATCTCTAGGCACCTACATGCTATTGCAATGTCTGGTTCTCAGTGTTTCGGGGTTGAGCTGTGGGAACCAGTTCTGCTTTGATTACAACCAAAGAGAGAAGACTGTACTCTCTGACAAGAAGCAGAGCTGACTGCTGTCCTCATGAGACCCACAGAGCTCAGACCTGTTCCTCTCCATCACACAGCTCCCACTGTGCCTCTCAGTGCACCAGCATCAAGCCAGGTTTGCTAGCTTGAGTTGCAGCAGGGGAACACTACCTGATGACTTTATGAGACTGAATCAAAGCAAGATCTACACATTTAAAACTATAAGGAGATGAATTCACATGAAGCTAAGGAAAAAAAGAAAAAGAAGTTATATTTACAGATAGCTGCCATCACTCCACACACTCTCCATTAAAGAAACAGCCTTATCTTTGCCCATGTGTGTGTCTCTAATGAGATATTGGCCTTCCTAGCGCTTCAGGACATTGTTCCCACTGACACAGATAACAGAGTTCAGGCTTTAACTGGGAACTGATGCATATATATTCTTAAGTAATTTTCCTCTCCCAGCTCCATGAATTAATTACAGCTTTGAATGAAATGGAAAAAAAAAATCTTTACTTCTCCCTTGCCCCATCAAATTCATGCTATAAGGTGGGCAAAAGGAGAGATGTTCGGAACAAATGCTTTGTGCCTCTTCTCTCTTTGTCTGCAAATATAAATATTACTGGAACTTAAAAGCGAGCATCTGCATTAAGCAGATGGGACTCTGCCTTGTTCATCTTTTTTATGATGTTCATGCAGCAGAGGCTTCTGAAAGACATTTGGAATGTGTCCTGTCTTCAGGCCAGGATACTGCCTGAAGTAGAATCAGGCTCCAAGTATCCTCATGCAATTAGATTATGTCATATGTTATACTCTTACGCATGGCCTGGGAAGGAGAGCACAAGGGTACTTAATATCTGTAGATATTCAATTAAAATGAGTGCATCAGACACTCGGTAGGTCTGACTTTTGCCTGCCTCACGTCTAGTCCAGGCTAGCATCCAAACCTTAAGAGGGAAGAAAAACAAACGCATACCCAGTGGAAGTCGTCATGCCCATATGTATGCCTCCTGGCTAATACTGTTACCTAGCTCAAAAGGTAAAAAGTCATGCAGTTTACACTGTGTTTGCTATAGTTTGGGTTATGTTAGTGCTAAAAACCCCACAGAATTCCGAGGGAGAGGAGAAAGGTTTGTTTGTAATAAGTGGTGGTTTCGCCAGCTCTTTGAAGGTGGCATTTCAAGCGTAACTGCATTTCTCCATGCACTCTGAACACTTCCCTTTTTCAGGGTACTGGCATGCTTGTGGCAAAAGCAACCAAACCTATTCATTAGGCACATGGTGAGAGATGGCATTTCAGAAAGAAGATAAATTAAAAATCAGTCATTTCCATGCTGAAAATCCTTACTCAAAAGTCTGATGTCACAACAATAAGCTAAGCATGAAAGGCAGCAGGCTCTTTCCTTGCATGAGGAGCCCAGCAACACCAGCTGTGAAATGCACACTCTTACATAGCATATATACCACTGTAATCCAGAATAAATAGCACTGTTCTGACTCATAAATGTATTTCAGCTTGGTGATTGTTGTTTGTTATGGCTGGAGATGGCTTGCTTTTCATCCCTTCTGTCCCACCCTTGGACACATCGATGAACAGCAGCCTGGGAGTCCGGAGGGTCAGCAGTATCCTTTTGTATTCCTTCCGGAAATTCTGGTTAAGCAGCCCATAGATCACAGCATTGAGGCAGCTGTTAAAATAGGCCATAAAGTAGCTCAGGACAAAAAGCCATTCTGGAATGTGTGGCTGCACTTTGGAAGGATTAATTGAAACAGCAAGGCCAATAAAGTTTAATGGTCCCCAACATACAGCGAAAAGGACAAAAACCACAAACATAGTCAAGAAATTCCGGATGTCAGCTGCTCTGAGCTTCTGCTTGCAGTCTTGTCTTACCCGGTGCTTGACTTGAATCACCAAGATCCAGATCCGTAGGTAGCAAAAAGTCACGATGGACAGCGGAACGATGAAGTGAACCACCACCACTGTGATAGTGTATGAAGTACTCACCGTCTGAGCAAAGGTGCAGGAGTAAATCCGTGGGTCGTACTGCAAGGAGCCAACGAAGAAGTTTGGCACAATTGCCACCACTGTGAGAATCCAGGTCAGGCAGAGATAGCAGCAGGTGTTCTTCAGGTTGAATAGCTTATCGTACCGGAGACTGTGGCAGATGTAGCAGTAGCGGTTGATTGCGATCGCCGTGATGTTGAAAATGGACCCGATGACACTTAAGCCCATCAGGAACCCGCTTATCTGGCAGTGAACATTTCCCATGGTCCATCCCTTATGGAAAATGGCACTCAAGATCAGAGGGTAGGGATAAACTGCAACGACGAGGTCTGCAACAGATAAACTGACGACGAAGATGTTGCCTACAAAGAAGGGAGATGGTGAGAGGTTAGCATAGGTCCACACTGACAACTTGCATCTCAGAACTCACTCCTCTGTAGGCCTAACTCTTCTCATGGGCTTCACTCTATCTTCCATCTGGAATCTGACACCCTAGAAAAGAACTACTGTGACTACTGGTGACAGCAATGGAGAGCAGTTATCCATTATTAACCCATGTATTCCCTCTTAAGAAAATTCTAATCCAGAAGCGTTACCCTTGACTCAGCTGTAGCTGTGGGTCAGGCTCCTGTGTTGCTCTAAGTTGTGAAGGAGAGAAGGCTTTTGCTGTCCTTGTTCATCACCCAGCACTACCGTAGTCACCCAGCAGCTGCCTACCATTCGCTGTCCTGCAGAGAACTTCCTTCCTTTAAATACTATATAGGACACAATACTTTCTTTAACATCACATAGCAACACTGTGTGTCAGCTCTGTCCATCACAGGCCAAAGAATTGGGGCAGGCAGGTCAAATTTTCAGTGGTTTATTCATTGCACTGACAGCAGTTGCACGAGAAAGGTCTTTTTTGGTCTTTTGTATGTGAATAGGTATACTTTCAACAGAAACTCTGCAGTGTTCACACTAAGGAGTGTGTGTTCTTCCAGGAGCTATGGTGCAGCCAGCCTTTATGTGCTTATTTTATTTGGTATGCTTTCCTGTTCCTTTAATATTCAAGTTGGTCAGTGCAATATGGAAGGTCACCCTACATTGTCCAGATGTCTGTCAGGGAATACAATTAATATGCTGTAGTCACTCATCTTCTGTGGAGTTCACTCTGCAGGTTGTTCATGTAGGCTCTAAAACAAAGAGAGCTGAGAGTCTGGGCAAATATAAAATAATATAAGCCTTCCTGGATTGAAAATGGCACATTGTGTGAGACAAAACTCTCACATCTCCACTGTGTGGAGCAGCCTCAAATGACCTGGGCAACCAGTGACTTCCTCATAGCAGTTACTGCTAATTTCATGAGGCTGGTGTATTTTTTGCTAGGCAAAAAGTCTTTCTGTTCAGTTTGCCAGCCACAGTAGAGGGATGCATTAAGAAAGGAACCTTGAGGTCTCTTGGCAACTGGTGTAACAACAGGGCTCACTACAGTATTGAAAAATTGTCACTTCAGGAGGACCTCAACATTCCAGTTAGAGGACAGCACACTAGAAAAGGCAGCTGTTTTTCCTAGCTCTACTGCCTTCAAACGTACCTATAGTGGCAGAAAGGAAAATACTACTAGAGAACCAGTTGAGGCCACGTTTAACACATTTAAGGTGTTATCGATTACGTCCCTATGTGTTACAGGCAACATCCCAGCTGGCACCTTCTCTTCAATCCTTCATATCCTCTGTCTGCCAGATTATATGACCAAAAAAACTTCAAAACACTAAAAGAGGTCTTTTTTTAGGTCTGTTCACAAACAATTCTCTGAGATCTCAGTTCAGCTTGGTCACTGGCTTCAGTATTTGGAAAATAAACCCAAAGGCTGCAGAAATCACAGCTGCATTGCCATTGCAGTTGGCATGTTGCAATGTTTGTTGCCAACAAAAACCATGAGGACAAGTCAACAGTTCATATCAGGCAGCAAAGCTCACCTCATGCCGACTGGCAAACAGTCCAGACTTGAGAACAGCCCAGGGCAATGTGGAGTCGGGCAGCTGACACCAAGAGTCACGTAAAAATAAGCATTAGCAGAGGGCATGTGAAGTGCTGAAATCTTTATAGAGAGAGATTTCATATACACAGGTTTACCACAGCACACAACCTCTGTGACTGCTGTGTCTCACATGCTGCTTTTTTGCTGATTTAATAGCATAGGGCTTTTTAAAATGCAGTCACTACAGCTGCTCCCCATACAATTAACTCTATGCCCATCGTCAAGGGCAGAACCACCTGTGGTCAGGCTTAGTGTTTGTGCAGACACCCTAGCAGGGAATGCTCTCCACAATAAAACTTTCACTCCTTTGATCAAAAACAAGCACGTCAACCAAAAGCAAAATGTGTCCTCAGCAGTACCATAATTTCCTTTTGGAAGAGTTTTTCAAAACCATTTTAAAGCCAACAGATCAGAGATAGAGGTATCAGCAATCAGGTACAGTTGACTTCAGAGTTTTCTTCTGGTAAGACAAACATGAAGGTCAGACCCATATAATAGCTGTTTGCCAGTCAGTCCTGAAAATCAGTGCATTTTTAATGACTGAATACTGAAAAGAGGGGAAATATTTCATGCTTCCAAAGAGGAACATGCCCTTCAAACATGGGAACAAGCTGCTGGCTAATTATTAAGATAAGAGTAACTTGAGTTAAATATTGTTTCAGTCTCACAATCCCTGGTTTACTGTGAGACCACCGTCCAGCAGCAGAGCAATAAGCACATACAAGTAATACAGAAAGGAATTAATCCCACATATCTTCTGCCCTAGTACTCCTGCCTTCGAGTTCCTCCTCTCTCTCCCATACTCTTATAATCCCACTTCTGCTCACTCCAACAGCCTGTCCCTATATTCCAGCAGTTCCCTGGCCCTGCCTTTCATTTTGCCTGGATTATCCAACAACACCACAGGTTATCTGAGGACTTATTGTCAAGTGCCAGTGTTTGGAAATGTGGAAATACCACAACGAGTTCTGCAAATCAATGAATCACATAAGTAAAGGTCTTCAGTGGCAGGCTGCCCAAACAGCACCTGACTTTCATACAAAGGATATCATTCTTCTATAGAGACTAACTGAGCATCTCTCTACAAATACAAGGGTCATTGGCCCTGCCTGCCTCCAGAAGCTGTTGGAAATCGCTTGGTGGACAAGCTGCAGTTGTGGAGATCCAGCCCTTCCCTGCTGTTCCCACACAGCAGCTGTGGGCTGTCCTTCAGTACACACGGATTGTATTTTAGGCATCTTCAACCTAGAAGTGGGGGTTAAAGGACAGCAAAGGGGGTATTTTTTTTCCTGAAAATTGGCTATTTTTCTACACTTCAAAATGTCCAAAACAAGTGCCCAAAATGCTTGTTCTCTGTCATCCACGTAAAGCTCTCTAACACAGTCTTGCTGAAACATTACAGGACACAATACAGATGCCCAATGCAGCCTCAAGTTAACACTGTTATCTGTGAACCCTGAAATTGAATGAAAATGCTGAAATTGAAATGTCCTGAGTGACAGGAGTTGCACCAAAGCAAAGAAACTGTTTGGCTGAGCAACTTCTGCTCACCTGGTAGAGTCCATTTGCAACTGGGGAGGAAAGAGGGCTTTGCTGCCCAGGTTGTCTCTTCATACCATCTACCTTGCAAGCATCTGAGTTTCTCCCAAATAGTTGGTGCTCAGCACAACATTTTAAGGCAAACAAACCAGCCTCAAGGTCAGCAGGTGAGAAGCTGACCCGTGGGCAGGATGGACATGAGTGCCATGGAGGCTCACCACATGACCAGTCTCCTTGTTGTCTCAACCTCTTCCCAGCAGTGAGATCAGATCCTGGCATCTGTCCAGCTGCAGACAGAATCACTGACAGTTGTAGAACAGCAGGTATAAAAACCTACATTAAGTCCTAAGACACATGATGATATAATGCTAAAAGTTGGTTGGGGTGACTGGTCTGTTTGTGGTGACACCTTGCTATTTGTGGCTTATAATAGAAAAACAACTTGAACTTATGTTTGTCGTTTTGGGTTTTATGAAACATTCAAAAGACTCCTGTCTACAAGGAGTTAAACTGGAATTAAGGCTCACATCAGCCTCAGAGAGATATAGAAGGTTCAGTAAACAATTTAACAGGCCATAACTGTAAAGTAAGCCTCTGATGACCATTTGCCATAACCCAATACTCTCTATTTAACCTTCCAAAGCTCATGCTCACTGCAAAACAGAAACAAAATGTACTGTTTGCCCCAAGCAAAAAGATAAAGTCTTAAAAGCTTTATTCAGCACGCAACAAGACTCTTTATTAGCTTTGATAGCTTCCTTTTCTTGTTTGTTTTTACCTGCCACTCGCTGTGTGTTTGCTTGTATGTCACTAACCTCCAGCCTGCAGATGTGAGGCACGAGCTCTGTTCTGCAACCTAAGTGGCAGTTCATAGAAAACACTTGCAGACTAATTTTGTTCATTTTGTAACAGAAAGGCACCCTTAGGCATGTGCAACTATACTGATCCTACACTGCTGTAACTTAGATGCATAATAATACAGTGGTGTTGCTGGATCCTGATCCTGCAGCCCTCCCTTTGATGAGCAATTCTTACATCCCAAACTCCAAAGGAACACTCCAGGGAAACCGGTGTTTACTCCATCAAAGAACATTAAGAAACATCCTTCTGTAAGGGACTACAAGCAGCTCTTTGCTTCCAGGGCACTGTGAACACTGCACAAGCAACAATAAAGTGGCAGATGAGAAATCCCAGATTGATAATTGCTGTCTCTTTTCAGTATTCTGATAAGCACTGATGCATCTGACGTGCCTGCACAACAGCCCAGTGTCTACTTACCCATTTTGACAGGGGAGCACGAGTGAAAATCAGAGAAACTCTCCCTGAGATTCAGGCAACAGGAAAAAAAAAAATAAGTAAAATCTGTTGTTCAGATTGTTAATGCACAAATTTTAAATGAGGATTTCATTTCTGTAGTTAGAGAATTTGTTCAAAGAGAGAAATAAACAAAAGAAAGCAAAAAAAGCCATTCAACTATTTGTTACCATTAGTCCATCAGAATTCAGAGGGCCATAAAGTGTGGTTTCCTGCAGTTAGACAACACAGTCAAGCTGCCAGGTGGCCTCAAATTCTGACTGTGCTGCATAAAATGATACGGAGGGTAGTGAACAGACAGGACAGGAGGTATTGCCAGCCCACAGCATCCTTAGGATGTAAGGTGAACGTGGAAATATCCAATTTAAGGACACCATGAAGGTCCTAGACAAAAGACTGAAACTCAGAACAATTTAACTTTTTCCTGGCAAACGTCCTTTGAGATCTCTCAGCACAGTCCTGAAGCCAGGGAACAGCAGTATGTCTGGGCTCCCAACCATTACCTGCTTTAATGGCATCGTTCCCAATGGGAAAACTGTGGGCACTTAGTGCTGCTCCCTGTCTTATGCCAGTGAGAAGCAGTTTGCAGAGCCAACACTCAGCCTCCTCCTGCACCCTTCCATGCCCAGACATTTTGACATATCCTTGGCATCACAACTGTGCAAGCTTCGTTTCCCATTTCATCAGTGTATCATCACGGTCAAGTGAAAGCTGCCTTTCCCTGTGTACCTATGAGAAACACTTCCTTCCAGGAGGAGGGGGAAAACCTTGACAGTATTTACTGAAATAGAAAAGACCACTTCCTCAGCACTTCAATTATGTGTATTTTGTTATGCTCCAGGTATTATTTTGGCTGATGGTTAACAAAAAAGGATTGTTGTTGCTGCCAAGTGGAGGACTGGATTACTGGATTTTAGATTTACTTTTAGGTTATGACCTTTTAATTGCACTGCTGTCAAAAGCATATTGGAGCCAAGTCTTTCACTGCTCCACTTGAATGCAGTGAAGGGCAATCCTTTGTGATATTTATACTGCACAGATTCAGAACTTTCATTTGGCTAAGATCAGTCAGATTCAGAGTTGTATCTGAGCCCAGAAGTCTGTGGAAATGGGCTGGAAATTAGAGACCTGCTCTGCCTGCATGATTTCATATCTTTCCTTGTATCACTTACAATTACATTGGAAACAATGTAAAGGAGGTGGTTTTTCCCCTTGCTGTGACGCAGATGGTAATGGGACATTCACTTTCAACTGACTAAAAATGATTTGAATTATGTCTTCTTCTGGACCTTTAAAAAGGGGCTGGCAGTCTTTTAGTACCAGTGCAGAGCAGCTTCCTCATTTTCAGAGTTTCAGACATTTTTAAAACAAAAGGAAGTTTTTAAACTACCCCAGCTTGAGCTTGGCAAGCTTCTGCCCTGTCATTACACCTCATTCCTAGCACATCCTGCTCAGCTTAGGCACACCTTCTCAAACAAAGATATTATAAAGGAAGGGGAAACTATGTAAAGTTGATGTTTTACCTACCTCCAACAATTTTTAGCTCTTAACATATATGATTTTCTGTTTATGTGCCCTTCAATGACTTCTTCCTCTGTTTTCCTGGAAGTTCTGACCCATCACATGAGGAAAAGCCATGAGGCTGCAATACTGAATGTCTAAACTCAGCACTTATTAGTGTGATGCCTTTCCTAGATCAAATTATGACAACTAGATCTGCTAGTAATGGAGGAGGAATGGGGATGGTCTCTTAATATGTACTAAAAAAGGGCTAAAAACTATCAGTTCTGGTTATGTGCCCCAGACTTCTGTCTTTAAACTGTTCTATCCATCAAACTCACAGCCTGAAGTAAAGCTGTGAGATAGCAAACCAATCAAAACTTGGTTCCTTCCTCTATCACTTCCAAATGCTTGTGGTAAAGATGGGCTCTGAAACACCTCCTGTCTTCATAGCACAGCTCAGCAAGGCTGATGGAGAGGAGGTGTCAGAGGCAGGAGGCACTGACTGCGGTGTCTGACTGCAAGAATAGAGTGGCTGATGTCTACCTATTCCCCACGGCAGCTTCTTGTGAGAGACAGCAGCTCTTTCAAAGGAGTCTAAACCAAAGTGCAGCTCTAAGAGAGTGGGTCCAGGTGCCCAAGCTCCCGCTTGATACACTGGCTACCCATGTTGGCTCTGAATTCCAGCTGTTTACCAACACCTGGCTCTGAATTCCAGCTGCCTACCTTCCTTTTCTGCCTGAAATCCCTGCAGAGTGCAACTGAGTGATTCTAAAGAGTTGCTGAATTCCCATCCAGTATGTGTAGGGAGTGCAGGCTGATGCCCTCCTTTATCTTTACCCTCACACATCAGTCAGACGAGCACAGAGACAAACTCTATCAGCTCAAATTAACTCCAAGCCCATTATTTATCAACTGGTTTGTAAAGTGCTCTGAAACAGGGAAGGCCCTGTATAAACATAAACGTGAATTATTGCCAGCATCCATTGAAATGACAAACCAGCATCTATTCTCTCCTGGTTCCAGCAGCTGTACCACCACTATTTGCCATCTGTTACTGTTCTAAAATAAAATCTATGAACTCAGGCTTAATAGACTTAATAATGCTCTTTTGCTATTGGTGCTGGCCAATGTGTGTTTCTGGCCTGGAAAGGAGTTATGTGCAAGCAGCCAATCCTAGGCAGCTGTCAGGCAGAGTGTGCAGTCAGGTCTGAACACACAGCTGATTTTAGTGATAAAAATCATGTCTGACTGCCCCAGTGAGCCCTGCTGATCCAACAGAGCTAATCCCAGGAGCTGGCTCCTGCTCCACCTTGTGCTCCACCAGCACGGTTTCTTGACTAAACCTTAGTGACAGCATCAGCCACTACACCCATGGACCTGCACAGCAAGGAGCAGATGTCACCCTGCCACAATTAGCAGCTTGTTTTGACCTCCCAGCCTTGCAGTCCCAGGGATAAGTCCCTTTTCCAGCGCTGGCTCTTTGTGGTTAGTTGGTGGAGATATGAGTCATTTTTTAACTTGTAACTCTTGTATATAGAAAAGATGAAGCTATTTACAAAGAAATCACCACCCAAAAATGTTTCTGTCAGTGAAGAATATTTTGCCTTTAACTCATTCCTGACCAAATTTTGTCCAAGTCTGCTCCAGGCAACAACTTTTCAGACCGTGGCTGGTCTGTTGGTTAAGCCTTAGGACACGCTAAAGAAGTTGTGTGAGGTGAGAACTGTCCAAGGCAAAGAGATGGAGATTGAAAGCAGCCAGTTTTCGTAGTAAGAAGGAAGTACACATACGCTCACTTTTGGGCTGCATTAGATGCTGCAGTGCCAAGTTTAGATGTCACTTTAATACCCTTTTCAAAGATTCAAACTTCTAACACACATTAATCCTGGCTTCAGTATCTCCTCTAGCCCTCTGCCCAAGAAGAAAAAGAGACTAACATAAAAATAAGTTAGTTGCCATATAAAGATAGATGTCTTTTTAGGACAAAAAAAAAAAGTGATCAACATAAGAAATAGTTAAGCCTAAATCCACAATTAGAGGAATAGCAGAAGAGCTCGAGCTAACAGAGTTAAGCTGGGAACACGTGCTAAGATGAAGCAGCTGTGCTCTAAGCATCCTCAGCTCAGGGATGCTGAGATGGGCTCATGTGCCCAGTGGAAGCTTATCCACTTTTCCCCACTCTAGGTTGGCCTAAGGAGGGCTGTTTCCCTTCCCAGCAAGTCTTGCCTCCTCAGGAACTTCATAAATTCCTCTTCTCTGCTGCCAAGATGGATTAGTGTGTGCCATACCAACTATTTAGCTGAAGCTCCTTTCTCATCTGCTCTGAAGAGGGTAAACAAATGCTGTTCCTTGAACCAGAATCTGAGCTCACATAAGCAGGGCAAATTTGAAACAAATCCATTGCAAGTGGGCTTGTCAATGTGCTACCTCTGCAACCTGTCTTGAAAAGCACAACATGGAAGTTGTACCAGCCTGCAGCTTTCTTAGAGTTTTAGAGAGCAAATCTTAGGTTTGTTAATTAAGAGAAATTGTCCTGCCAGCAGGGGTCAAAGCCCAAAAAAAAAGAGGAATGCAATGATGTAAGGGTAAAGCCATCATGCAGAGCACTGCAGGATGCAGAGTTTGCAGAGGGAAAGCAGACTTGCTCACAGGCAAATGAACAATGCAGTCTGGTGTAACAGAGCTGCATTTAATTTGCCATAACTGTTAAATCTGTTCTTGCTGTAATTACACAGCATCCTCCTCCTCTTGCTGTAAACAACAGCACTGAGTAAACATGCTAAAAACGTGGCTGGTAGGAGATGAGGGAAAGCAGGCCTGTTTCTCTCTATCTTTACTCTCCCCTTGGCACTCTTAGATATTCTCTGGACTTTACTTACTTGAGGCCTCGCATCTGACACAACAAGCTTGTGCCCTGACACCCAACAGTTTGATCAGTCAAAAGCTGGATGCCTTCCAAAACTGAAGCTGGTCTTATAAACCCTCTCCTTCATTTGGACTCGGGGTTAGGAACTCTTTGAACTGATTGAACAAGCAAAGACCTCTCTGACCATGACTTGTGGGCAAGGGCCAGCACAACCTGGTGTTGATGGAGATGTGCTGAACAGGTCAGATTTCTCACAAATGGCTTTTTTGCAAGTCACTGTAACGAACCAGTTCTTCTCTGCTTATCATCTTTCCATTACTGAAAACAGAGGGTCTGCTTAGTTAAGTACTGAGCTGAATGGAGATTACCTAAATGAAGGCTCAGGTGTTAGAGCAGTAGCACAGTGATGGTCCAGGTAGGGTATTTATTCTCCTTCTACACAGCAGTGGGAAGTAGAGTTAGGAAAAGGGAACATAATTGAGATGCCATTTATCTCCAAGGTGATAGCCTCATTGTAGGCTGCAGCATGGTCTGGGTATGACTTACAGAGCTGTACTGCAATTGATTGGCTTCTGGTGACCTTAACATATTTGTTTCAAATATTTAGTGGCCAATGTTATAAACGCAGGTTATAAAAAAAAAACCCAAACAAAAAAACCCCACAAAAACCCAATCCAAAACCAATCAAACATAGAGTAGAGATTAAGTACACAGAACTCCTTCCAGATCACATTTTTTCCCTCCTGAGGCTGGACAATGAAGCAGGTATTGCCACACTACTCATGTAGCGAGAATGAGACTGAAAGAGAATGGGAGCTACTTAATTTCCATGCATAGTCAGTCATCCAAACCCAGCATTCAGTACCATAGCAAGGAAAAATGTTGAGCTACCTCAATTATTGTTCATCTAGACTTCAAAATCTGCTAGGAACAGAAGTGATATTCCTTACAATACAGACGAGGCAAGCAAGAATCCCAAGGTTTGATGGCTTTGTCAAGACTCTGTGAACCATGAGAGTAGTAGTGCATGCAAGTAGGAGACTAGTAAGTAAAGGAAAATCTATTCTGGACCTTCTGGTTCATTCACAGCTCCTTACTAATCCCATTGGAAATGGAAAGTTACTTTCACCTGGGAACACTTCAGGGATTCTGATACAATTGCATCTGCAAAAGTCCAATGCAAACAGTTAAAGTTGATTCAATAACAAAACACCATGATTCTGGAAAAAACTATCTCAAACAGCATATGGCCTGAAAGACCTTTTCTATTTTCCCACAAATAAGTCTAAAACCCAGCATTTCCCAGATCATCAGCAAAAGCTTCACTCTATATATTCCACAGGGTTTGCAAGATTCATGTCAAGGCTGGGTAAGGATGAACAACAAGCAATCATCAATGATATGAGAAACTTAGACTAGGGAGTCCCAGATGTATTGCTGGAAGGCATCTGCTTCTGTTTTTTTCCTAATGACTTACGAAAATTAATCATCCTGGAGCTGCAATGTGTGGGTATATTAAAAGAGAAAAGATGTTTTTGCAGTAAAGTCCACAGAGAACAAGTTCCAACATGAGCCCATATGAACAAATGTGTTCTAATGCCGATCTCAACAGGGAGTCTAATGGTGGCTAATAGCTGACTGGCTTGAAGGAGAATAAGATTTCATGGTACTATGACACATATATTACTGGAGGAATCTATTGAAGTAAGGAGCTGTACTTGTAGGCAGCAATAGGTACATTAAAAGGGAGATCTTGCACTTGTGGGTCATAACAAGGCTGGCAGACACCAGTGCCATCAACAGCTTCCATTACAAGAATATTGATGGATTCTGATCTTATGCAAAGCTTTTGCTCTTAGCAAAAAAAACACCAGAAACAATAAAAAATCTTGGGGGGGAAAAAAAGCGCCCATCCATGTAAGCCAAAGAAACTCTGAAGTGCTTAATTTAACAGCCTAATCCTGAAATACCCCCAAGTCCTACTTTCTCATCTGTGGTGATAATGGCAGGCCTACTTTTGGAGTTGTATAATCACTGTCAAGTGATGGTGCTTTTAGTATCCCCTTAAACTTTCCCCCCCCTTTTCCTTTTTATCTCTATTGAACTTTTCTCAGCAAGAGATAAATCACAGAGATTTCTTCTCTCCGAAAGTTAAAAGTGGTAATGCATAACTTGAGCCTTATAACTCCCATCACGAGCCAGGGAGGCTGAGAGGGCTGTGTGCAACCTTTTAAATTCTAACCCTGAGTGGACCTTTTAAGCCAGCTGTTGGTTGTTAAAGGAGACTCTACTCCCTCCTGAAGTGTTTGTACAGCCAAGGGTATGACTATGAAACCCATCAACAGAGCTGAAAGGGACCCTGGGAGGTCAGTTGACCAGTCCCTCAGACACTGCATCTCCTCCTAAAGATTACTGACAAGAAGAAGAGTTTCTAGATTGACATTGGCCTTACTCAAATCCAAACTACCTTCCACCCCACTTGTTAAAAAAAAAATTACTCTAGGCATATCTTATCTTCACTGAAAGGGCTGTTAGACACTGTCCCAGGCTGCGCAGGGAGCTGGTAGAGTCCCCATCCCTGGAGATATTGCAAAGCCATGTAGCTGAGGTGTTGAGGGACATGAGTTAGTGGGGGGCTTGGCAGTGTGAAGTTAGTGGTTGGACTTGATGTTCTAAAAGTCTTTTCCAATCAAAGCAATTCTATTATATGCTACTTGAGCAAGCTGAGAAATAATGGAGAAGTCAATAGCACCTTAAGTCAGCAAGAGACCTTTCCCCCAGGCAGAGGTGAAACAGAGAAAGAACTACAGCTTCTCACACTGGCATTTGCTCCTGAAGTGTTTCTATGAGGTTTAGAGGACATGCTTTCATCTGCCATCCTCTCCAAAGACAAGAAAAATGGTTAAGAATCCTCCGTTTCTAAAAGAAGAACTTCACTCACTCTATGCAATTTCTGAAGAGTCCTCTCCTCCACTCCCAGACTTTCTTTATCTAACAATAGCATTTTTAAAGACCTTATTCAGCAAACATAAGGCACCGCTTCCTGCCTCCCAGTCTCTTCAGCACTATCTGTGACCCTCCATTTCCTCTCCTCAGCAGGATTCATTGATATTTTTCCTTTAATTTCTGAAATCCCATGTTGTTATCAGTCATCCATCAAATGTTTTTCTTTATCATCAAATTCCAACATAACAGAAAACTTAAGAATGAAATTAAGCACAGGCTTCATACACAGTTTCCTAGTGAGAAGTCCTTGTGTCCAAGTGCAAACGTTGATGTCATACATTCATCATGAAGTCTTAAAGGTATTTGCAATATCACATATAATTAAAAATATCTTCCCATGAGGGGGCTGATTTGATCAGGTTAGAAAGGATGAAAATTTCTAGTTCTAATCAGGAGTGTAACACAGGTCTGTCAAGGTAGGCATCAAAACCTCACAGAATGTTGCCCACCTCCCTCTTCACAGGGAGTCCCAAAAGCAAGCTGTTAGAAGCACAGGCAGGACAGGGAGGTCTCAGGTGAGCTTAGTGTGCACGATAAGAAAGCTTTGCAGGAATTCTGTCACAAAATTTGCCTGGTGCAGTGCTGGAAATGGATGAGAGCTTTTGCATGTCAATGAGAAACTGAGTGGAGTCCAGCAAACACTTTCTGAGCAGAGCTGGCAGCACAGTGTGATGTGGTGTGCCTGTCCCTGTGAGGCACATGAATGCACCATATTGGCTGTATATTCATTGAGGCAGCTCAGGAAACACCTCAGAGAGCAAGGAGGGCATCTTCAGTCTGGCAGGACTGTCCTTGCACAACCATGTGAAGTTTTTAACGCTCAATAGCTCAGTCAAGTATCTCTATTTATTCTAAGGAATCAGAGAATTATTAAAGAGCTGGAAGGAACCAGGATTTGCAGCTCTTGCAGCAAATTCTCCAGCCTAAGCCACCCAAGAACATCCCCAGAGGCACATAATGCTCAGGCTATCACATCACGCAGCTCTGGCTGGCTCATCTTGCCAGTGCCAGGATGGGGAAGATACAACCCCAAGGAGCATGGACCCACGTCTGCTAACTCAACTGACTCAACAGCTTTCATTTCAAAGCACAGTGGAGAAACATACAGCATTTGTTAACTGCACCACAATGAAAACCAAACCCAGAGGGACTGTCAGAAGCCAGTATCTCAGCACCAGGGGTGCAGGGTGTGGAGTTTAACTGCTAATTAGAACACAGCAGCAGCAAAGGGCAGAGCAGGGGAAGAGGATAGCTTTGGTTGCCTCTGGAGTTCAAGATCTTTCCCAGATTCAGCTACCTAACACATCCTTTAAAAGAAGAGTGATGGCTTCTTCTATGTTAGTGACAAAGCAGGAACTCTCCTGCCAGCATTGCCTTCTTATACAAACTGTCCTTTTATTATTTACTCAGGAATAAAACTCTACCAAGGCAGATTTATATCAAATGACAAATAACAGCTGTAGGGAAGAGGAAAAAAAAAAGTGCCTCACTTCATTAGAACTCTGTAAGAGTTTGACAGCCAGAAACACACTGCCAAAGTGGCAACTACAGCCGAAAAGACAAGACAGAACTCGCAGCAGCTGTTAAATCAAATGGGAACTTGTTAAAATTAAGGGCCATTTTCCTTCGTTCATATTTAGTCTCAAAACATCATGTAAGGAAAGTCAATCTCTTATAAAGACAGGCTGAGTCATTAGCATAGAAGTGACACGAGACTCTTGCAAGCATTTCAGATTAAAAGGTAACTGTTAATACCCAAGCTGTGTCTAAAACCCTATGAATATGTTAATCTGGTAGCAGCTGTAACTCTCCAATATTAAAGAACTCTTATTAGAGTGAATTTTACCAATATTCACTTGGTGTTACAATATTCCTGAAGAATTGCAAGCATTCAACATGGAGGATGTCAATGGGTCTGGAGCATCAATACCAGCGCTGTCCTGGACCAGACAACACATTTCCTGCTTCCATAGCTGTCCCTGAGCATCAGTACTCCCAAATTCTCCACACTGTCAAGCACTGTTTTCACCCATGAAGGCTGTTGGGATTGCCAGGAGGGAACAGGAGCTTACAAGGCTTACACAAGTCACATCTGATGGTTATTTTGTAGAGGTACACCATCAGTTGCCAAGAAGTGCTCAGGACCAAAAAGTAGCCTGCAAGCCAAGCTATACATTTTGCCTGAAGGATGCTGATTTCCAGAAGTGGTAGGATGATTCTGCTTCCACCAAGCACAAAATAAACACTGAAAAACCAAACAAACTAGGTAAGTAACCAGCCAGCCTCAGATTATCCCACAGCGTGAGGATGCAGCACTGACAAGTTTTGTTCTGTATTTCTTTAGAGGGGCAGGGGGTGATCACATTGTGTAATTCTGTATTTAATTAGTAAGATCTAGTCTCATACTAGAGCACTCACTTTAAGGACAAACAAGAGATCCATTCTTGTTTCAAGCAAGGACTTTTCCAGTTAATTGCCACGTAGCCTTGAGCAAACCACTGCCTCTCTGCACGTTTCCACTTTCTGCTCTGCCAGCAGAAGATCTGCCTTCCTTGCATTCACTGATGTTTAAAAGTACAAGGATGTCATTCAGTGGAAGACAGAATAGAAATACAAATTAAAACATTTCTGATGTGCTCATCTTTTGGCTCGCAGGCAGTTCTCCCAGACTGAACACTTCAGTTTGAACAGCCCTGTGCAGAGCAGTCTCAAAAGCCCACAGTGAGCAAGACCAACTGAAAGAAGTGGGGTAAAACCAGCAGAAGCACAGCCCCATCTACCTGTCCTGGCATCTCCCTCAGTCCTCCAATCCGGGAGAGGTTTAGATGAGCATTGCTGACCTGCAGCACACGCAGCTGTAAATTCAGTAGGCAACACTTCCCACACATCTAGATGGAGTTGTTACCCCACTATGGTACCAGAAGCATGTTATGCTGCTAGAGGTGCTGTGCCTGGAGCTGCTGGCCCAGGAAAAGGACAGAGCCAGTTGGATTAACAAACATCGCTGGGGATTCATAACAACAGCGGTCAGAGTCAGAAGAGCCCTTGACTAAGTCCTAACTTGGACTGCTGCATCCAGCAGTTATCATGCAGATTCCACTTGACTTGGAAATCTTTCATGCTCTAAGATGAATTGAATACTGTCATGGTCCATTCCTGGACTGTCAACACTTCCATGTTTGCAGCCTGTGTCAGTGCAGAGTGCCTGAAGATGTCTTCCAGAGACACCTCACCAGCTACGTTTCTAGGGAATAATTGGAAAGGTCCATTATAAATCACACTGCATGAGAACAAAAACACTGTTGTCCTTCTGGCACAGGGTAGAAGCTGCCTATGGCCTCGCAGGTCAGCATCTGAAAAAGCAGTGATGTGGCTCATGGGTAAACTAGGAGTGCTGCTTGTTTAATTTCTGCCTGTTTTGGAACAGAGGTGGTCACGCACAGCTTGCAGACAATTCCTTCTTTGTAACTAGAGACTAAAGTTAATTCCTTGTTCCCAGAGAACATGGCCTCAGGAACTGAGGTCCAGCCTTGGTTTCCTCTCAGGCTCCTGCTGCTTGCACTTCTCCCAGTGGGTCTCAACAGAAAATTCACACATACCTTTTGGCTTCCCAAAACTGAACACTTGCTCATGTGCCAGGAAAAAGAGCTTTCCCGTCTATGTAAAACAGCATGTCTTTGTAACCCTGGCCATAACAATAGCACTATATAACAGCCAAGAAGGCTGAAGGAGCTAAAACTATCAGCAACTATAGGATACTTTGCTGTATGACAGCAATGTCTACATAGGAGAGGAATGTGCAAAGGACGTGAAGTCCTAAAAGGAAAAGCAATTAAATAGTCACTGAAATAATAAAATGTCTTCTATGCCTTCTGATACACATGCAGAGCACAACACACTGCAGGACCCTGTTCCCTAGGCCCACCATGGCAATATTTAAGCATATGTGGCAGAGACCCCAAAGTGATGTGGCTCCATGGAAACAATACCTACTAAAGTGTCTGTGAAGAAGCCTCTGCACCACGGGCAGCTACAGCTGCACTGGGGACCTTGGAGTGCTCTGTGACAGGAACACACCTGTTGTCTTATAGTTGTTTAAACCAGCCTGGCAATAAAGCACCATGCAGCCACTGCTTCACTCCTCAACCCCAACAGTGGGATGAGGAAGAGAGAATTTAACTAAAGGCTTCGTGGGTTGAGACAGGACAGGGAGGGATCATTCACCAATTATGGTCACAGGCAGAACATTCAACTTGAAAAACCAAACCAATTTAACCTGATACCAATCAAAAAAGAAGAGTAGGATAACAAGAAATACAATCAGATCTTTAAAACAACCTTCTCCCAATCTCTCCCTTCTTCCCAGGCTCAGCTACCTGCTCCTGATATCCCTGCCTCCTCTCCTCAGCAGCACAGGGTGGCAGGGTTGCACTCAGTTCATCACAGATAGTCTCTGCTGCTCCTTACTCCTCATGGGGGGGAGAATTCAGACTCCTCCCTTACTCCAGCATGAGGTGTCTCCCATGGGAGATAGTCCTCTCGGAATCTGTCCAATGTGAGTCCTTTCCATGGGCTGCAGCTCCTCACAAACTGCTCCAGTATGGGTCCTTTCTGTGGGCTGCAGTCCTTCAGAAACAGACTGCTCCAGCACATCCTCCCCACAGAGTCACAGCCTTCTTCAAATGTCACTACCTGCTCTGGTGTGGAGTCCTCCATGGGCTGCAAGAGCATGTCAGCTCCACCATTACCTTCCATGGGTTGCAGGGTAGCAGCTGCCAGCTCACCACAAGATGCAGGAGGGTCTCTGCTCTGGCACACCTCCTCCTCTCCTTCATTGACCTTGGAGTCCTCATGAGTGTTTCTTACCCATTCCACTTCTTCTCATACCACTTACTCTTCCCACCGCAGATTTTCCCTTCTCAAAAAGTTATCACAGAGGCACCTGATTGCTCAGTCTTGGCCAGAGGAGAGTCTGACTAGAAGCCATGGCAGCTTTGAGCAGCTTCTTATACGGGCCACCACTTCAGTTCTTTATCAACACTTTCTAGAAAATCCTCAGATGGTCTGGTAACTATGGGAGACAGGGCACTGCAAATCATTGTTATGGTAAATGCTACAAGTTTTTCAGGCTACTGAAAAGACAGGCAGGGGCTGAAGCATATGCAGAGGCTGCCCTGGGATAGTGGCAGCATTTACAATGTCAATTCCAGCAAGTCAATTCCAGTAATCACATAAAATAGGGCTGTTGCCTTCAGGACACAGGGCAATATCAAGAAGATACATGCTGAGGAGATTCCAGACAACAACCACCTGTTCTGATAGGCTCAAGGAGATAAACCATCCTGAGTCTCCACACAATAACCCTGACTGTTCCCCTCAAGACCCTGTGTTAAGGTAGACATGAAGTTGCTACCACATCATTACTATATATACCACAAATTACAAACATTCTCGACAAATGAAGATGTCTTTCACAGCAAAAGGACCTACCAACAACAGCTGGACATGAATACACTCTTCCCTCATAGGTATAAACCTCAATGCTGCTCATCTCTGTTTTAAACCCTATTTTCTGAAGAAATGAAGTGTG
The DNA here is from genome assembly GCA_013401255.1 of Urocolius indicus. NCBI lineage: Eukaryota > Metazoa > Chordata > Aves > Coliiformes > Coliidae > Urocolius > Urocolius indicus. The sequence goes on from WBNH01010710.1 coordinate 135,060, forward strand.
TCTAACTGCATTGCCTACCTTTCCCCAGTAAGTTTTGTCCCTGAAGCCCAACTTCACTCATGTTTTATAGAATACAAAATACAACGGGAACTGGTTCCCAGCAGAGCAGGGTACTGTGAGTGATTGCACTCATTAAAAAAGGTATGGGGTGACCTCCAGTTTTAAAAGAAAGCAGGTAATTCAGTTGTTACAAAACCGCAGACTGGGACACGTTTCAATCGAGTTCGATCTCACACAACACAGAACCAGCCTGTGGAAAAACTGGCTTCATTATGATGTTGAATGTTTAACTCCTCTTAAAGACCAAAAAAGAGCAGAGGAAACATCACAATATCATTGAGAGGCTGCTGCTGGCTTCAAGTCAAACTAACTCATCTTCCATGTCTCAGCCTAGAAGTAGAAAATTGAATACCTCATTGTGGGCCAGGAGTTGTTAGCAAAACTCTCCTCTGAACCAGGACTTTTCCCTGAAGTCCTGACCGCTTCAGCAAGAGTAACAACGTCAGCATACACATTTCTTGGTCAAACTTGCAGAATCCAAGACATTAACAAAGAATCCACAAAAAACACACGTTAAAAACATCCCAAAGGTGGAAAAAGTCTGTGTCTGAGCTTAGACTTCAACTGATAACAGAACCTCTGTCCTTGAGGCTCAAAGTCCTCCAATCTAAATTAAAAAGAGGACGACAAAGACTGGCAAGACAACTACAAGCAGCCCCACCACAGAGACCAGGAGCAGGTGTCCTGAAAGGAAGCTCAAAGCTGACACTGAGTAACAATGGATACTTATATATATGCAATTAACAGGGGCAACTTCTTTGTTGCAGGCATGTTCTGCAGCAGCCTGCAATGATCATATTCCCAGAAAGGAAGTCGCACAAGTTTTCAAAGAAAAAAGTTGACATGAAAAAAACATCACAAACTAAACTGAAATTGCTTGAAAATAAAAGATGTTATGTGGGCAGTAAGCTCAATTTTAAGCAGAGCAACCACCATGAAATGCTACAATATAGCAGCAAGATTGTGGGTTATCTAAATTGCCACCCAAGAGAAAAAAAAAAAGGACAAGGAGGCTGCAATGGTGTTAGCCAACACCACAAATAAATCTTTTCACTAATGGATTTGATGCTGAGTTAATCTTTTTACTTGGCAATGCCCTGAAAAGCCTGCTCTTTTTGCCTTCCCTTACCCAAATGAAATTAACCTATTCCAGAAAATTAAGAACAATTTGTTAGGTCACTGAAGGCAGACTGCTTGTTGGACCTGGATCTGTGTTATTCCACCCAAGGAACAAGAGAAAATTTGTAATTTAAAAAACCTGAAAGTGGCAGGATTGGCAAAGTTGCATCTGGAGTCTTGCTGCTGTTTCTTCACACGCTTTCTGGCTGCTCAGTACAATCCAGTACACAGGTTGTACAAACAACCTTTTGTTTGGAGCAAGAGCATTTGGCTCCCTCCACAACACAATTTGTTCTTCAGTACTTTAGAAAATGCAACTACCAGTGCATCAACCAAAAGGATGCCTCTGAATGAACAAAATGGGAGCTGAATAGTTCACTGTGATTTCAAGCTAACTTTACTTTCTTAGTAACACTGAAGTTTTGGGGTTTTTCCCCAAGAAACTTTTACATAGAAACCTTTTTTTCTGAACATGTCAAAACTACTGTGTTCTTTTTCCTCATGACAAAAAAAGAAGAATTTTATTGGTTTTTGGTTTGTTTTTTTGTAAAACGAATCAAGGAAATGGATGGCTTCACTCTTCACAAACAAGGGTTTCTACTGTAAAGCATTGCTGTCTTGTGCTCATTTGAGGACATGCCGTCCTACCATTGCCCACTCCCTGGAAGGAAACACAAATGACTGCATCTCAACATTTCAGAGTCTCAGGAGTTTGAAAGCCAAGAGGGTGACACTTCAGAGTAAGAACTGAAGGTCATATTTTCTTTCAGTATTAATTGGTCATATTGTGAGTTGAAGGCTGGAGCCAGAACATTCCACCGAGAAGGTAGGAAGCCCTCTCAGGCAGTACTGTGGTTTGGTGCACTTCTCCTCTCAACCTCTGAGCTGTCTGCAGGAAACAGCGAAAATAAGCAGTTATCTGTAAAACCCTTAATGCTGGTTTTTAACTTTCTCATTCTTGAGACATGAAGTAGGGCAGGAGGATATGCACTCAAGTATAACAAGATGACATAAGGGTTTTAAGTGAGAAAAAGTTTGAAGAAAACACTACAGCTAAGATGTTCCAGCCACCTACAGCAATACAATGCAGAGGATTTCCTGCTCTCTTGTGCTACTCACAGATATCTGACTGCAAAGGCTGTCATCACAGATGAAAGCAATTGGAAATGACAAACAAAGCATCTCCTCCTACTGTACTGCCCTCCTGCTGCAGAGCCAGCAGGACAATTCCTTTTCTAATGTAAGGTTGTGTTCAATGAATGGAGAAAAATCAGGAGAGCAAGATACACAGAATGGTGCTTAAAACTGCTTCCAGTTCCTTTTAAATTCAGAAACCACCCTCAGATTCAGCCTGTGATGGATGTGACAGCAGGAGAATGGTGCTCCTGCACTCCTGGGATGGCTCCAGCCTGCAGAGATGGAAGAAGGAAAACAATACCCCCTCCCACTTCTCTCCCCACTGTTTTTATATAGGATTGGGCTGAAGGAAGAGCAAAACCAGGAGACAGGTTGTGAGGCAGGAAACAAAAACAAGGCAAACACTGGAGAAGTCAGGGGGCTGGGGGACTACACACTCTCTCTGGGGACCCAAATGTTGCAGCTTGCTTTCCAACTTTGGACAAGGAACAACACAATCCAGGTCAGCTGCACAGGAGGTTCAGCCCTGCTCCTATGGACATCAGTGCAGGACAGAATGACACCTCTGCATTTCATGTTCTCCATTTAAGTCAGGATTCACTGATTTTTTTTTCCCCCCACAGTTGGCTGTGTCATAGGAAGCAAAAGCCAGTTCTCACAGAATCAGTGTGACTTCTGCAAGGAGAGGTAGCAGGTCTTGAAACATATGTTACTTCATGTCTCTATAGGCAAAGCTGGAAATTAAAATGCTCTGTTTGCAACACACAGCCCTGAGCCAGGGTGGTGTGCTAGAAACTGCATGAGAATAAGCCCTCTAAAAACAAACCCAAGTTTGCTATTTCTTGGAAATGTCAGGTCCAATGCATTAGGGCACATGATGAGAAAGATGCTTTGTGCCTTACCTCACCATGCTGCATCCTTTGACACATTCATAGGTGATGTGTCCATTTGAAAAGATGATAGTGGGAATATTATCCATGTACAGGATTTTGATGTAAAGGAAGGTAAAGCTGGCTCTTCTCTGTATTATGGATAAAAGCAAAAATGCATTGGGAAGGTAGCAGTTCTGCTGACACAAAAATTCAGGGAAGGAAAGCCCTACTTTAGTACCCATCCAAGTCTTGTGGTTGTTCACAGATTTCTTTCCATGGATGGGGTCTTGCATTTATAGCAATATTTGCAGATGCTGCAACAGTCACACAAACGTTGAGAGGACAAAAATTCAAAAGCTCAAAAAATGACATGCCTGTAATTACCATTAATGTTCATCACAACTCATCCAAGAACTCTTCCAATCCCTAATAGAAGACAAAACAGAATTCAGAATTTACCAGTACTCTGGAGATGTATTTTGGAAGCTTGAATGACATAACGTGAATTACCCACCTAATCTCCAAAACAAAACTAGATACCAGACAAAGGCCAGGTTAGAAGGCGCACATCTCTTAAGCTCTATAGCTCAGGAGGCATGCAGTCTTTTAGGTAGTTACACAGATTTCAACCCTGGCACACAATACCATGCATATGATTACTTATCTGCATTCATTTCCCAGAGACACACAGACACAGAAGCCTTAATGGAGGACACTACACTACACAACCTCATCTGGGAAAAAAACACCAACAAACACACTTTATCTTCACAAGAGATTGTTGAGGCACTGAAAGGAAATGGAAAATTGGAAGTAGCATCCATGCTGAGAACATAAATGATCTTTCTCTTAAAGAGAACAGATTTGGGCTACTGCTTCTTACTAGGAAAAACAGAAAAACATTTGCAATCATCAGTCCTATTATGAGACCTATAAATCTACATCCCCCAGTTTAGGGAGTCCTTCATCTTCTTATGTCTCTTCCCATTTCTGTCTCACTCCTTTGGTGCTTGCTTTTCTTTTTCAACAAAGGACAAGGAAAAAGCAAGTGTTGTGGCACACCTGACGTTGCTGTAGGCAAACCCACCCACTTGGTCCTTCCCTTTTCAATACTGACAGGTCTCGAGGGTAAATCCCCTCTTTCACCTTTTCCTACCAGGGCTGATCCTGACACACTGAAGTGTACATGAATGCTCTCACTGCTTCTGTCGAAGCAACATCAGGAGCATCACCTTTAAACATGGTTTTGAAGGACATATTTAACAGTGCTTTGTAAGCAACACTACAAGTTAAGAAGTTTCTTCTATTGTTGGTCTGTTCTTCACACTTTGACTCATCCTATTCCAAGGCATGAACTTTCCTTTTTTTTTTTAAAGTTTTATGAGGATAAAGTGCATCAAGCACCATAAAAACAAACACTTTAGAAAGCACTCATAAAGTAACTCTAAATTCTCCCTCTTGGTTAGGAACATACTTGCACTCATCCACATCTACAGTGGATGAATTCAAGTAGTTATTTTTAATATAAGTGATAGGCTTCCCCAGAACTGTGCCAGAGCACTAAGGCAAGGGGGGTCACAATGTATGATGTATTGGACAAACTCTAAAAAGCTTACATTCTGATTGGTTTTCTCTTGCTTCAAATCCATGTGTTTTCACCTCTCTATATAAATAATGTCTCAGACTTTCTGAATGTCACTAAAAGAAAAGAGTGTTCAGAAAGCCAGGGAAATAAGATGAATATTTACCACACTGAATTACCCTGTAGAGGTCTGTTAAGGTAATGCTTTCTTATACCTCATGGAGACCAAAATGTTGATGAACACGCTAAGTGTAAGAACAGCCACATCAAAGCAGATCTCAGAAGCATCTGGTCCCCTGCCCCATTGCCAAAAGCTGCTTCACAGGAAAGTTCAAGGATATGCATACTGGGTAACAGGGAGATAATGTGCCTTAAGGAAGTGTTGCTCTCTGACATAGCCCAGCACATCAGTCACATATAACATAGAATCATTTTAGTAGGAAAAAAACTTTAAGAACTTCAAGTTTCCAACCATTAACCCAGCACTGCCACCACCACCACTAAGTCCTGTCCCTCACTGCCATAGCTACACTTCTTTTAAATACCTCCAGGCATGGTGACAACTGCACCCCTGGGCAGCCTGCTCCAAGGCTTGACAACCCTTCCAGTGAGTAAAGTTTTCTTGATATCTAGTCTAAATCTCTCCTGGTGCAACTTGAGGCTGCTTGCTCTTGTCCTGGTGCTTGTAACTTGGGAGAAGAGACCAACCCTCACCTCACTATAACCTCTTTTCAGTTAGAGAGTGATCATGTCTCCCCTCAGCCTCCTCTCCTCCAGACTAACCACTCCCAGGTCCCTCAGCTGCTCCTCATCAGACTTGTGCTCCAGACCCCTCACCAGCTTTGCTGCCCTTTTTTGGACATGCCTGTTAATATACGTGTTATATATATTAATAAAACACAGCAGCTTTTCTAATGAAAGAGATCATTTTTAAACACTACTAAAGTAAATCTGTAAAAAAAAAAATCTCACAAGACAGTTGATGCACAAAGCTTTCACTTACTTAACAAGTTACCTAACTGGAGAAGAAAATATGCCAGAAAGCAGTGGCTGAGGCTAAGCAGGGAGGGAAGATGCTGTGCCTGGCACAAACTGATGCTCTGGGAGCCTACACTTGAATGATGGCCAGAAAAGACTTAGGACGTATTCACGGAAAATGTATGCTTGGAAATCTGACAGATCTTTACAAGTCTCCTCCAAGACAAGAAATCATTTAAACCTAACTTGATGCTCTGCAATCTCAGAGTGCCGAAACCATGTAAGAGCTGCACCAGGCACAAGGTAAGCAACAGCACAAGTGGTGGAAGAAGCCATCCGTACTTGAAGATGCCCTGCTTACCCAGATGAGATATACTTCTTGTCTAAAATAAAACCTTCACAATTTATAGAATGGTTCATTGTATGTGATATTATATGAGGAAAAAAAAAGGTCACTTTTTTGCCAAATCCCAGCCAGCTGCTCCTCCCAAGAGTGGGCTTTGCATCCCCAAGGCCTGTCTGCCTATGGGCTGAAGGAGCTTTGACCTCATGGGCAGAGCTGGTGGCTGAATACTCAGAGGCCCAGGTCCTCTTCCTAACTGTGCAGAGCTTTTAGGAACATGTGTTTTCAAAGGCAGTAGTCTTTGGAAAGTAAAGAAAATGTTGCTGCACCAAAAGGCAAAATCTTCCTGGGAAACATGCTGATATTTGGACAGAGTTTTCAGAAGCAAATGACCAAATGAGTTAGCTTGGTAGGTAAATGTACTTCAGCTTATTTCATTTCAATTCATCTGCATGCAAATATTCAGTGCTATCTTATCCATGTATTTACAGGTTTTCACATTGCAGCAGCAACAAAGTTACTTTGACACGCTGACCTATATCAGTCAGCAGGGAAATCTGACTGTTCCAGTTCCAAACACCAAACCCCAAATCTGAGCATGGCAATTCCCCATAGAAGAGAAATTAAGAAGCAAAGCCAAATACACAAGGCCAAATTTGCAATCTTTCCTTGACTTCCTCCATTCAGCAGAAAGGAATAATCCCATACGATGACATACATCCCTTATGATTGCTATGGGGAAATTAGAGGCTTACATCTAGAGGAGTATAAATCCTGCATTACTAAGGTTTCCTGAGCTGCAAGGGAAAGAAACATTGCCTCCTGGTGATTAAAAATGTAATTATTACTATTAATTCAGAAACACTTTGAATTACATGGTACGTTTTCTTTACATTGGCGCTATCGTTAGTGCGAGCTGGTTTGAACCAGTGATTTATTCACGGCTTCACAGCCCTGCTTGTTTCAGATGCTCAGCACATTTTGCTCAGTATATTGTATTACTGGCTGGTTGCTATAAACAATCCATTTAAATTTAGACAGAAGCTTTTGGAAAAGTTCTATTTCGAACAGATATGTGAATTTAAATGTTAACTACATCGATCAGTAGCTACTGATTTCTTCCAGACTCTTAACAGTAAAGTGTATGCTTTAGGGTCTCAAGAAAGTTCCCAGTTAATCAGTAGTTGAAGCTCACAGTTAAAGATTTCTACTTGGACTGATCCTAATATCCAGTCATTTAAGAAGTCAAAAGGAAATCTGACAGACAGCACTGCCAAACTGTGACATTTCTGCAAATCAATTAGAATCAGGCTTCCCCCGTGGTGGTGTTAGCAAAATACCCCCAGCCTTGCTGATTCATCTGCAGTATCTTCCTCCACCTTCTCAACTGAAAAAGTCTGGATTTACCTTTAAACAGGTCTTAAAGAAAACTAGCCATGGAACAAGAGAAAAAAGCCTTTATAGTTTGGACAAATACACTTCTAATAAGAAATGATACATTTTTAACCCCTCTGTAAATACAAATACAATGTACTTTCCTTAACTGGAAGTGCCCTTACTGAACCTGGCTTGAAGGTGTTGGATGCTGAGCAAAATGAGCCTGTACCATTGATGATGTACACAGCTGTAGAACCAGCTCCCTTTGGGTTATTTCAGGTTTGAATTTTTAAAGATATTCTGAGGAACCAAGTTCAGTTGTTTTGTTCTCCACAGTTGCTACAGCCCTTTACAAGGGCCACATGCTGTTCTCTCTCCTAATATTTCCATGTTGCAGTTTCTTAATCGGTCATCATTTTCAGGATGACAGTTCTTATTTGGCTCTTTAGAGAAGGAAATGTTTCCAAAAGGAGCATCATAGCCAAGTATCTGTAAAGCTGGCATGAGTAATACCTGCTCCATATTATACTCCTTTTATCTAGCCAAAGAAGGAGATAAAGTCAATTCTAAGTTAACAGGCACTGCCTGACTTACAACCTGCTCTAAGCAACCTGCAAGACAGTGGTTGCATCCATGAGTTTATATAAAACGTTCCACTCTAGTTATCTTGTTTTGCAAATCAGATGAGGCATAAGATTGTAGGGAACTGTGCCAACAAGTGACCAGCTTTCCGTAGGCTTTCCTGTTCCATGTTCAGGGAAGTTTTCTGAATTGGAAACCTAAATTGGAATCTAAATCAAGAGCTGATAAAGTCACGAGCCAGGAGGATGGACTGGTATCCTATGAAGGCAGCAACTTTTGTTTAACCAGCACATTTCAAGGAAACATCTGGATATCAATTAGCTTGCAAAAAGCCCACTGTTCAGCTCAAACATCTTGGTTGGCTGCGTCTGCCAGCACAAGCCAGCTCAGCTCTATTCCCTGAGAACAAAAAGTCTAACACATGCATCTCTCATTGGTCCCTTTAGCCTTTAAGGAGGTTGTTCATACAAATTCCTGGGCTGCTACAGTCATTGGTAAAACATTGTGGGTTTTTTTAGATAGAAGTTGCAACTTTTGATAAGGTGGTTGTTTAACCTAGAAAAGAGAAGTCTGAGGGGTCTTCTTATTGGCACTTATAAGTACCTGAGGATGGGGCGACACTTTTTCTGTAGTGCCCAGTGACAGGAGTAGGGGTAATGGACATAAGCTGGAACACAAAAAATCCCACTTAAACACAAGGAAACACTTCTTTACCGAGAGGGTGAGGGAGCCCTGGCACAGGTTGCCCAGGGAGGGTATGGAGGCTTTAGCAGAGGGGTGGACTGGGTGATCTCTAGAGGTCCTTTCCAACCCTGGGCAGTCTGTGATTCTGTGGCAAAGCACGTGAGTCACTTCTGGTGGTGTGTGAGTGCCCAGGCAAGGTAACCCCAGAGCTCAGCACACAGGCTCTGCTGGGGCAGCCCCTGTCCACAGTGTGAGCACATGAGGCAAACAGAGGCAAAGGACACAAAGCAAAGTCACTTGTGTTATTTCTTTCCAGCCACTTAAACTACCTCTGGTGCAGCTTTGTGAAACAGACATTCCTGTGCTGGACTGCCCATGAGACACACACACAACAGATCCTAAAAACACTGTGTAGTTATCAGCTAAAACTGCTCAAGTTTAACTCCTTTAAGACAATTACTATTTTTGCTTAAACACTTGGGAAGTCTTAAGCAAGGGTTGTGATTGGGGGATTTTTCCTTCCCTAGACAGAAAAGGGGTTGGGTTTGTGTGTGTGTTTTTAAATACAAGCTATATTCTTTCCTTCAAACATTGGATAATTAAAATCCATTTTTTTGATGGAAGTGAAAGAGAATGGGAGTCATATTAACAAATAAATATTAATTGAGTAATTACTAGGTACCACACTCTTGGTTTCAATGCAGTTCTAATTATAGGTGAGATTATGCATGGAGATGTTCAGAGATTAAGGAAAAGGAAAGAGAAGACTGGCAGAAGAGAGCAAATATTTTCCTTGCTGTGAAATCCTGCTCATTGGCTTTACATTGCTTCCCAGTGTGAACCCAACTTGGCCCACTTCCAAATCAGCATCACAGGAAAGGGGGTGACTGAGAGGATAGCAGTAGAGGTGACCTCAAAAGAAAGTGTCCTCATCACAAGGCAAACCCAAGCACCAGACTTCATGTCACCCTTTCCTTTTAAAGCCTATCTGAATTCATTCAGATGGATGAAAGGTTATTTTTCAGCACAGGTATTCAGAGCACAGATCTTAAGCTCCAAGCTGCTTCATGAGATCATTTGGACTCATCTTGCTCTATTTCTGTCTTTTTGTTGTTCACATACAGATGTGTTTTGTTGCTCAGCTAAACTGTTTTAATGCAGATCATTTACTGCTCAGAGGGAAGGGAAAGGAGAGAGCAGCTTTTGAAACAGAGGTGCTTGATCTCCTTTAGGAATAATTTTGCAGCACTTCCAAGTTCCGTGACAAGATTGCCTTGTGCTGCTTTGAATTTTAGTTGCCTTCTTACTTCTCAAGGTACTCCCAACACAACTCTAGGCAAACACTGTTAATCACTAAAGGATTAATGCAGTATGATTGTGAGGAAGGCAGGGAAATACAACAGGCGTAAAGAACATATCTGATGCCTTATCAGACATGCACATTCTGAATTCATAGGGTTAGTACATTTAAGCAAGCCAGAAGTGTTACTTTCATGTTACTAGAATAGTTAATCATAAAACACTTATTGATAGAGAATGCAGAAGAAATCTGCTCTCTGTAGTGGAGTTTGAGAGTTCCTGAATGTCAGTAGCTTTCCACAGCTTGGAAAAGTACTTAAAAGCAAAAATCATTTTAAGTGGGAGAAAGAATGAGGTAGAGAAACTACTACAACTTGGATGAAAATATAGCTCCACAGACAGCTGATCTACAGACCTCACATCCTACCACCAGCAGTACCCAAGAGAAAGAAGCATTATCCCTGATGCATCTGTTAAAATGCAAACAAGACCTTTCTGACAGAAACAATGTAAACCTGACCATGTGATGGACACAAACACATCTTAGCTTCTCCCAGGTACCACAGTGCTAAATCTCCTTTTCTCAGACAGAGAAAGCAGCAAACAGTGAGTCCGAAATGTATTTGTCCAGCAGCAGTCTCCTGGAAAGGATGCTCCTGTTAAAATAAAGCCCATTGCTCATCACCATGCTTAAAGAAATCACATCTTCTGCCTTATTTTCCCGAGTGTGAAGGAGAAGAATAAAAGTTACAGGGCCTAGTTTGGTGGCAGGGATATCAATAGCATTGGGTTTTATTCCCAGCTGCCCAGAAAGCCAGCACAAGAGCTTTCTAACTGCTCACACCTTCCACAACAGGAAATTGAAAACCATTTTTGACAAATACAGAGCCACAAAGATCACAGAGGGAGGTATAAGGGAGGGGCTGTTTTAAAGCAAAAACTACTTTAATCTCTTTTGCAAATGAATGACTTTTCAGCTTCAGGCTGTCCATTTACCAACTTTGCAGGGAACTTCCACTCCAGTCTCCCGTTGCTATTCCTGTAGCACTTCAAGGCCACTCCAGCAGATACCTCGCCTGCTTTAAAGTCGGCACCAGTCAGAAGGACAAAAGGTGCCAAATCAGAAGTCTTTTATGCAGTGTCTTTTTAGAATGATTGCAAAGTGTCTGTCTTCCCATTACAGCACAGATGTTCAAGTATTTTGAGCTCTAGGAAGCCCAAGAGGGAGACAATCATTCTCTCTCCTGAATCTACCCTGTTTTCCCACCACTCTACTCCTGCCCAGAGCAGCAGCAGAACACGATGGGCACTCGATACCCTCCACAGGGACATCACACCTGCTGCGTGCATTGCTTTTTGGTCCCAACAGTGATGTGTCAAACTCTGCAGTCCCATCACTGTGGCAGCTCATGAGGCAATGCTCTAGCACAACAGTGCTTCAGCTTTGCCAGGGCCCATAGCCTGCATGGCCCCACACACAGCCCTGGCATGGCAGCACCTCCAGGCAGCCTCCAGCTACATGTGAGGCCCAGATCATCTTCACTCTGCAAGACCAGTGCAAGCGAGGCAGCAGGGACAGACATGTCCTGGGACCAGTCCCTACTCTAACTGTGTTACTGTTAAAATTAAAACACCAGTGCTCACACTCAAGACTCACAGGAAAACATCTGCTCCTCCAATGCAACAGGGAACACGTTTATGCCCTGCCAGAGGTGTTGCAGCCAGGACAACAATGCAGCTGCACCACCAGGTATCTACACTGTTCAGTGGGCTGCCAATTTGAATCCCACCCAGTTACTTTAAAAAGGATTCAGCACACACTGAGAATCCTGCTTTGATGAAAGTCCAAGAGATAAAACAGACTCATCAGAACAAAAAGGTTGCTGGCTTTCCAAAGATAGAAGTGTCACACCTTGGCATGTGCCCATCCGTGCTGGCATCCTCATCCTGCAGTCAGCAACCAAATGCATTTAGATGCCCCAGACAAATCACCTTTTCCCCTCCCTTCCTGGTTTCCCCAGTGAAGGAGCAGTCTCAGCAGAATTGGAGAAGCAAGGGTGCATGGAAGGACAGGCACAAAATTGCTTTGCAGTATTTGGCTTCTCTGTCTTTTCTTCTTTAAAAAGAAATGCTTCTCTTGGATGATACAGTGCAGAATGAACTGGCCATCTCTCTGTTTCAAAGTGAACTTGTCCTAGATGTGCATAAGGAGAAAGCTAAACCAGGCAAAGGGCTGCTCAACAATTCCTCTTCATTGATGGGCTGTACCCTTCGGCCCCAGCCTGGGGTAGGGGATTTACCACAGCTAAAGGCTGCTTGTGGCTAAGGACTTGGCCCAAATACTCATCAGCTTTGCAGCAAGGACTTCTACAACACTGGGGCATCACTCAAGTCCTACAGTCATACAGGAACAAGCACAGAAACACAGTGCACAACAACTTTGCAGCACAACCACTGTCCCTTTAACAGCAAAACTGCCTTCATGCCAGCCAGTCACAGCCTTCCCCTTTCGTGAGTACAAACCATTCCAGCCTCACAGGCAAACCTTGCCAGAAAGGTATCTACATTGGTGAGTGACCATTAACTGAGTATCCACATGTATGTTAAATCATAGGGTAAAATCTCTTCAGGGTGGGGTCCCTTATAAAGTAGCATCTACCACAAACCAGTGAGAGCAGAGGTCTGACACACTCATGTCACCTCTGTGGGAGCCAGGGCAGTGGTGGCACATCATTCAGCAGCACCTTCATGGGAGAAGCTTCTGTAAGAGCTGGAAATGGAGGGTTCCCTCTTCATAGCACAGTTGTGTTGATTGCTAAGAATTGAAACTCATTGAAAAACAGAGAAGGGAAAAAATAAGAGGGTAGATTACAAACTAGGATCACATTCCAGGCAAAAACGTGTCAGAGTTTGATCATTTGTCTTCTTTCTACGTGGGAGGAAGAGTGGGGAGTTTTTCACAAAGATTCACTTTCAATGGTAAGAAAAAAAACCTGTGAAAGACTGCTTGGTGAAAGCAATGGGAACAGTCCAGAAGCGATCAATGAGAAGAAACCCAGCCTCTCCTGGGAGAAATTTCTCTCAAAAAAAGAAACAACAAATGAGAAAACTGCAGTCAAAATACCAGTGAGGAAGAACAGATGCTGCCACGGGAAGGCTGAAACAGTCTAGCTCCTTGTAAACCCTAATTGTTACTCGGCCACTGCTCTGTTTCCATATCTGTATCATTTATTCCAAAGTGAATTTATTATTTTAAAGACTCCATGGAGAGGGTGGTGTCTGCTATGGGACACAACGCTGATGTTCATCCAGTGGTTATTTCTTGTTCCCACACTAATCTCAAAGGCTTTGTCTAGTCTGGGATTTAGCAGGACTTTTAATTAATGGCTTCCCATGGTACATCCATCCACACTGGGAAGGCTTCTCTCATTAGCTAATTAGCCTATTGTCATAATTAGATAAGGCAAGACAGTTTTAATCCCTTGTTGCCTTGTATAGGAAACCCTGGTTTTCCCACCTAGATCTTCCCTCAAATCAGTTCCCACACTCCTGTCCTGAGTTGCCTTTTAGAAGGACTTAGCCAGGTGGTGGCAGACAGCATCACCTCACCTTTCAATGGTAATCTAGACCAGGCTGAGAATACTTTGTTCACTGCAGCTGTTCTTGTGAAAGCAGAGCCCTCTGAATCACACAGAAACACACAGAATAGTCAGGACTAGAAGAGACATCTAGAAATTATCCAGTCCAACTCCCCTGCTAAAGCAGGTTCCCCTCCATCAGAGGACACAGAACATGTCCAGGTGGGTTTGGAAACCTCCAGAGAAGGAGCCTCCACACCCTCCCTGGGTAGCCTGTGCCAGGGCTCCTTCGCCTCAACAGCAAAGAAGTTTTACCTTGTGTTCAAGTGGAACTTTTTGTGTTCCAGCTTGTGCCTGTTACCCCTTGTCCTATCACTGGGCACTACAGAAAAAAAAGACTTGGCCTGGAGGTGCTGTAGGGCTGGACTACTTCACTTGGCTGAGGAATCAGTCACATGGTCTGCTTTTATTTGAGCTGCCTTGTGTCAGCTCTGCAGAGAGGACACCAGGTCAGCATCTAGGGACCTCACCACCCACCAGCTCTTCCACTACTAAGGCAACTTGCAAAAAGTTCTAGAGCATCTCAAAGCAAAGGATGAAGAGGAAGGACCTTGATGTGTAGAGAGTGAAGAACAGTCTCTATAGCTGCAGAGACTGAAGAACAAACTAACCTGGAAAAGGTGTAGTGGTAGAGGAAAGCTACCCAGCCACTCAGCCCTGGCTCTGCTCTCCAAGGTGCCTCTCCAGTGATGTCAACATTGAGATATGACCCTGGAAATGCTGCTAAAAAGCTGCAGGTAGTCAATGGTACAGTGCAAAGCCATTGTCCTCAGACAGTGTGGGGCCAGAGCTATCGACACAGGCTATTGTTCTCCCCTTCTATTTAAAAGGTGGATGAATTGCAAGATGACTTGTCTTTGGAGTACGTGCTTGGCAACCCCAGTAGATAAACAGACAGCCATGGAATACCATAAGGTTCTGAAAGAAATACATTTAAGTTATTTTTGCAATATTATTCAATCCAGGAGTGAATATTTTGAATACGGAATAATCCATTTTCCTAGGAACCAGCCAAGAACAACAGTAGGTTTTGTTTGGAAACCGACAGCAGCGTGGGGGAAGTGCCACTTTGCTGCCATCCCTCTCTCGCTCCTCCCTCGGGGACACAAGTAGGAGCTCAAATTGCATCCCCTAACACCCCTAACCCTTTCCTCCTCTGTCAATGTGCCTCAAAATCCAGCTCCAAACAGCTCTTCCCTCACCTGCCACATGGGTGCATCCCAATCCCTCCTGACAATGTTGGTGTGACTGCTCTTCCCCAAGCCAGGGACTCTGCACTGGCCCAAGGAAGCCCCAAAGCTGAGTGCTAACCAATACACATTGGAAGGGCAAATGCACAGCACTAAAAAAGGCCAGGCAAGAGTCTTTTGGCAACCTGTAAACAGGCCTTGGGGACAAAGAATTGTGAGGACGGTGAGATCTGGATGGCTCTTGCTACTCAAACTGGCCAGCAAGGGCAAGCAGGAGAATAAGTAATGGATTGGGTAGGGACAGAAGAGTCAATCCTGAGCACAGATCATCTCCTCCCAGTCTCCAGCAGTTCCACCCCAAAAGCAGAGTCCAAGCCATTCCCATGCACCAAGACCCCAGTCTTTTACTCCCTCTTATCTTCTCTGCCTGCTGCTCACTCCATGAACCTTCCTATACAAGTCACAGGATCCATTTAAGCTGCTGTGGTCACCTAAATCACTAGGCTCTCCTCACCTCACAGCATGCAGGAAAGCGAGTTAGTCACTGGAAAATCCTGGACCAACTGGAGAACATCTCCTTTTCCTAAATCCCTCCTTGCAAATCTCCTCACAAGTAGGACAGAGCTAAGGCCAGAGGAGAGCCGTGTACCCCGCATCTTGCCTCAAGGGGTTGTGCTGTGGGCACCCCGGGGACACTGCTCCCTCCCACCAGGGCTGTTGGCAGCATTTCCCTCTGGCAGCACACACTGGGGCACCAGCCTCTGATGCATCCAAATGGGACTCTGCCATGGATTTCACCCACTCCATTAAGATTCAATTTGTGCTACTTTCTACTGCAATATCTGCAGAAATAAGCCTCTCAGATCCAAAGGCTAAACACAAGGCCAAGAGTAAGATGAAATACGTTAGACTCCATTTAACTCACGGCTTGTAGAGCCCCAGGGAACTGCAGGCTGTGTGCCTGCTCAGAACCCACAGCACCAGTGATGTACTCTCCCAGCAGACATCAGGGTCTCTGGAGCCCACCTGCCCTTAGCATCAAACAGGAATGTCTGCAGCAGGGAGAACTGCCAGCTCTCCCCACCTTTCCCCTCAGCACGGAGAACAGGCACAGCTCGGTTAGTCTGAGCATCCCACCACCCGCCTTTGTTCACTTTGGCTGTGGTTGGCACATCCCATCACTACTCCTCCTGCTGTGGCCAGATTCTCACCACTTGCATCAGCATTCCAACTTGTCTTCCTTCTCCCTCATCTCCTGCCCCAGGCCTTGCTGAATCCACTTCTACCTGGGTTCTTTTATGCTGGCCCAGGATCCACACCTGTGACACATTCATTCCCCTGCAGCTCCAGTATTTGGCTCATCTGTGCCTGAAATTCACCCAGAACTAAGCCCAGGCTCACACATGTTGCATCTAAGTCAAAGGATAAGCAGGAATTCAGGGCGAGTTGGATCCTGGGCTCCTAGACCTTAGTCCCCTGCAGCCATTGCAGTGTTTGTCAACATCATATCTGAAGGTGATGCTGGGGATTGATCAACAAAGCAAGATCTGAGGTCTCTCAACAATACACATCAAGTGGATGGTCTCAGAAGACTGGGACTCACTTCACTTCAGCTTTTGGAAATGAGAATAATTAAACATGAGAAAGCTACACCACAGGCTTCCTTTTACAACTTCCTCAAAGAGCAATCCCATCAGACCAAGGCTGTCTGGGACAGGAGTGTCCTGGGACCATGGCACAGCCTTCTCCCTGCCAACCAGCCCAAAGTATGGTCCTGTCCTCCTCTGCCCCTTACTCTCTGCTGTGGGATGGACTTGGAAGGGATTAAACATCCTGCACAGAGGGGAAAAAAAAAAAAGCAAACAAAATGCAATGAAAATGAGAAGAAGGGAAAAAAAAACCCAAAACAAATAAACTCCATCTCTGAATTAATTTCCATTTTATTTATAGGCCATCACATGATAGTTGTCTTTTTAAGCCTTTTAATTAAGCATTCCACAAGTCACACAGGGAACAGCTACTTTGGGCATGTATGCCCAACTTCTCTCTTCACAAAATATGTTCCAGCTTATGGTGAAAGACTGTCTGCAAAGTAATTAATAATTTGCTGTTATTTAAGCTGGTGCTTGGCTCTCCAGATCTTTTAGGAACATCAAGTCCTGGAGCAGTAACACTCCTTGGGGCTGAAAGGAAAAAAAGAAAAGCCTTTGCTAGACAAAAGGAAAGGCAAAAGGGTTTCAAGGCTTCAGAGAGGGAGAAAGGGAGCTCAGCACTGGGCTGAACCTGGCTTTCTAACTCTTATTGATAGGGTGGCCCACCTGGAGGAGGGATACAACAAGCAGAGTTTCCTAATAAGAGCATTTTTGTTTCAACTGCATAGAGGTGATCTGCACTAACACAAACCCAAACTTTTGTGGAACACTTTGTGAAGACAAGTATTCCTCAGTTCATAAACACCAGAGCTACCGTTTCTAGTGGAAACCTGATTCATTTCTCTTCAATCATATATTTATCATATAGTCACTCACTTCACCACATACCATCTGGCTGTGGAAGCACTGGTGTGCCTGAAACACATGCTAAGCCCTGCTCACTTACCCAGGAACCAGCAGCGTTTTAACCCAGTTCCACAGCTGCACATCCACAACTTAGTGCTGTGTTCAAGTCCTGCTCCAAATGTCTGTTGTCCTGAAAACCAACGTGGCGTGGGAGGGGAAGGAAGAGAGATTTCTGCTGGAAGTTCCACAGAGTTTCATAAAGTGTCTCCTGAGATCCAGCACTCCTAAAAATATTCCCATCTGCATGAGCTGTAAATGGTAGGGGGTGGGGGGAGGGTGTTCCTGAAAAAAACAGCAAACCCCAAAATTCGTGGCTTTGATGGAATCCCCCCGAGACCTCGTATGGAGCTGTACAAAGGACTAGCTTAGAAATATTTATAAAGCTACTGCACTCCAAAAATACTTCTGAACTGCTGAGGCTCAAGAGTGCTGGTGCTTCCCCCTGAGCTACAGGAGCACAGCATGGGAGAGGAGCAGCACAGCAGCAGGAACAGGAGCAGGAATGGGAGCAGTGACAGTCTGAGCCTCCTTTGCAGCTCTTCAGCCACCTTGCTACTCCCACAGGCCAGGTGCACAGCACAGCGCTGCTGGGAGGAGAGATGAGCAAGGGTCTGGGTGACAATCCAACCTCAAGCACCACCAAAGCTGGAGCAGACAAAAGCAACAGCATTCAGAGGCTTCTCCAAATCTGACTGGCCATGAGGCTGTGAGACAGACCAAGCAAAGTGCCATTCCTCTGTGTCTTACAATGTAAATCACCTTCTAGGAAAAAAACCCAAGACTGTCCTTCACTTTACACTGCTATTACACTTAAAGCTCACGCTTTACTTTTATCCAAAATAATTTTCTCTCAGGTTTCATGCTGCTGTCACTCCTCCCACCTCCTGTGGCCGAGAGCACTCCAGTTCCACTGCTCCCAGAGCCCACAGCTCACACAATAGACCACTTCCAACAGCTTCTCTGCACTGACCATATAGTCTGTGCAATCACTGTGCCAAGCCCCAGCCCAAGTCAGGAGGCTCTGGAGCAGCTCTGTTGCTGCAGTTAACGTTCCTATAGCCAACAATACACAGGAGCATTGCTGGCAGTCAGCTCGATGTGGCAAATTCATCACTGTTCAGTTGTGTGAGTCAATAATGAAGCTAAAACCAAACACACTCACAGATTACTCTCCATCAACAGTGGAGAAGCAACAGCAAGACCATTTGTCAGCAGCTCACCCACTCGGTGTCGCAGGGAGCTGAGGCTCTTTAGCTTGGAGGAGACTGAGGGGTGGCCTCATTAAGGTTTACAAATACGTAGATGTCAGGAGGATGGAGCCAGGCTGTTCTCAATGGTAGGACAAGGGGCAATAGGTATAAGATAGAATACAGGAGGTTCCAAAGAAACACAAGTAAGAATTTCTTCCTTGTTCAGGTGAGAGAGCATTGGAAGAGGCTGCCCAGATGGGTTGTGAAGTTCTCCTTCTCTGGAGATATTCAAACCCACCTGGACAAGTTCCTGTGTGACCTACTCTAGATGGTCCTGCTCTGGCAGAGGAGTTGGACTGGATAATCTTTTGAGGTCCCTTCTAACCCTTAAAATTCTGTGATTCTGTGAAGAGCAGTGGGGTGCTGAGTGCCACCCTTCTACATTAGAGGACCACAAGAAGCTGGGAAGTGGGTGCAGCTCGAAGGTTCCCTGGACTCCCAGCAACCTTCAAATGGCTTCATTGACAAACAGCACATTTCCCTCAACACCACAAAGCCAAAATATCTCTTGCAGAGTCCCTGACACTTCAGAGGGTCAGAGGTGGCACCAGCAGCACTGGTGGGCGTTTGCCATAGACAAATGAATCAGCATAACAGATGAGTAGCTCCTGAAGCCTCTATTCACAATGTACAGAAAGGAAAGATGGAATGTGAGGCTTGTGGCAGATGCTGGAGGGTTTGTGCTGCTAAAAATACATACATTTTAAATAAACTTAAAAATTCTCAACACACCTACATATAATGGATAACTTTCTAGGACAAGGAAATCCTGCAGTAGTTGGAAGAAAACTAATCACAGCTCTCAACTGCATCTGAGATAAGGAAACAGAACATGGTCCAACGCAGGGTCTCTGAAAGGTCAGTTCCCCAAAACTAGAAACAGTCAGACACATAAATAACTGAGAGAAAACACCTAAATACAGGCAAATGTGACAATACTCATTGGGAGATGTTTAAGAATGCCTTGATAGAG
This sequence comes from Urocolius indicus, assembly GCA_013401255.1. Lineage (NCBI taxonomy): Eukaryota > Metazoa > Chordata > Aves > Coliiformes > Coliidae > Urocolius > Urocolius indicus. Next base: position 154,702 of record WBNH01010710.1, read on the forward strand.
CCCTCCTTTCCTCACTAAAAAGCAATACTGGGTTTTTTTTAAGTTTATTTGGTCTAAAATAAGAGATTTTTTTAAAGGCAAGAGTCATATTTTAAAAATAAATAAAACATGTTAGAAACAGAAAATCCACCATAAAATTAGTAACTGGAACTCAACACAAGTTATAAAGAAAGCTAAAAGATACCAAAAAACATGTTTAGAGGTACATTAAGGAAAAAAAAGCAACACTCAACACAATAGGCTTGAGGCTAAAAAGGTGCAGTAAAATTTATCTTCTTCAGAAGTATAAGCATCACTTTTTATCTTCACAGATAAAGATCTCAGCTACAACAAAATCCTCCGAAAAGCAAGTTGGGAAGATCCCCAAGACCACGTGCTAACCATGTTTTACATCTGTAACTAGAAAAACCTGCATGTCAGAGCATGTGAAGGAGCTCACCAAATCCCTAACATCGACCTTAAACAGAAACAAAAAGAGAAATGAACAGGAACATGTGCCAGGCCAGCCAGGAAGTTCCAGAGATCTTGGAACAATAAATAAAAAAAAAAAAGCCCTCACTCCAGCAAACAAAACCTTTGGGTTGTGCCAATATTTTCAGAGGGCAAATGGCCTGAGCTGGGAAGCACAAGCTGGTTGCCCTGCCTGCAGTCACTGACAGTATTGAGAGATGGAAACACAATTAGTGCCAGTCAACACAGTTTTCTGGTTGGAGGGCTTGTCAAACTGATCTAGTATTTCTTCTAAGAGTACACATTAGGCTGACAAAGGTAACTGCTGACATAATACATGCAGACTTGTGTGTGACGCTTGACTTTTCCTGGTGTGACAGCCCAAGCACAAAATCCTCAGTGCTATGCAAACACCAGTGTATAGGGTATACCCAGAAGATTAAAAGCTGGTTGAGCCCAGTGACCTCATTAGAGTTATACCTGTGATACCTAACCCCATGAAGGTTTGGCTTACCAGACAGATGTTTCCATGAGGGAAAAAGGATCCATAAGGTAGCAGAAATTGCTCTCTGCACACAAAGGTCCAGGCAGCACTAGTGGAGACGTGAGTTTTCAGGGAAGGCACACAGTCAAAATGTGCATAAGTTTACAGCAGGTTCAGGAGAGCTGGAGAAAGGTATTTCCAGAGCCTCTGCCCAAGCTGCAGCTGAACTCATTGAAAAATATTAGTGGGTTTTATTGCAGATTTTCACACTTGTAAAGCCAGCAGGACCCACAAATGAAAAGCTGGAGGCTCAGTCAAAATCTTCACCCCTTCTCACCTGCTTCCCATAACAACATACAGACATCTCTCCTGCCAGAGGAGCAGAGTTATTCTCCATACCCTTCCCCCTCAACTATTGAGATGTCCTACACTGTGGGTATAGGGACCAAAGCCTTGAGCTGAAGCTCTCAGACCATGTGAGGAGCTCGAAGTATCCAGGTAGCTGGATGTTACTGTAGAAAAGCTGAACACCAGCAGCTCTCCAGCATGACTGACAGACAACCAGCTGTGGATGTGAACTGTCCACCTCTGAGGAAGTCTAAGGCTTTTGGTGAATCTGGCCTGCCTCTGCCCGTGAACATCACTCATCTCCTTCTAATCACTCAGCTCCAGGCTACCGCTGATGTTCTCCAAGCAGCTGACCACACTGGTCAGGGTACCTCTTGTGAGATCCTGCTTGACAGCCACACTCCTACTCTCTGCCCACTGCAGCTACAAACTGTGCAAAGGTGCTGAAGCTGTGCTAAGTGCTGCAGAGAGGTCCAAGGGGATGGACCAAAAACCCAAGCCCCAATAAACTGACCATGCACCACAGCTACCGAGGCAGTGCCAGTTTCACTTCCCAGCCTGAATCCAGCTTAGTCTGGTGATACAGTTTTAGCTCCAGCTGGGTGACCTTGTAGCTGGGCTCTTGGTAGTTTCTTTGCAAGTTTGCTCCAGAAGTGGAGGACTTGGCACTTTCACAATTTGGCTGACACATCCAAAACGGGTGTCCTTTTCATTTCTTGGACTGCCTTAGGGTAAGTTTGAGCTTGAGCAGAAAAGCTCTTTCTGAACAACTTCAACCTGGGTGCTGCACTGCAGCTGAGCCCCTCTCATTCATGGTGTTGCTCGTGTGTCAGGAGGAGCATGAACTGAGCCAAGACCCCGACTTCTCATTCTGCACCCAGGGAAGCAGACAGCCCACTTGCTTCCCAACAATGACAGATGCAAGGTATTGCCTGAAAACCCTGAACACTCATGATCTTTTCAAGAAAACAATGTGACAACAGTTAGATATTGGTTAGAAATTTTACCTTACTGAACTTTGGATCGTCAATGTCATCATCTCACTTTGCTGCTGCTGAGCACCTTGCAAAGGTGGTGCAAAGGCATTCCCAGTTCTGGCTGTTGACTAAAGGAAGAACAAGGCTCAGGTCGACAGCGCAGGATGAGTCTCTCAACACCTACTGCCACTTTGAAGCATGTGACAGTGAATTCCCTACTAGTTATCCTCAAGTCCTGTATGCAATGAGAACCAGCTGTCCTCACATCAGAGAGGTTAACAAAGATTTCACTCCTGTTGGTTTTACTCATACATTTCCAAGCTTATCTTGGTGGTCATTTCAAGGCAAAGCTGCTCTCTTCCACTTTTTCAGGAACTTCAATTCAACACACAGCAGAAGCAGTGTTATGACATGAAATACATTCAAGTGATTAACAACATGAAAGGTGATAAACCAACTAAACAGCTTCAGAACTGCTTGCTGCCCAATTATCCTGATAACATAAAACACTTGGGGAGTTGCCTTGGGAAGAAGGGAAGGATGGCTCTATTTTTCTTTCCCAGAACCGCTCATCACAAGCTCACAGAGCACATATTTCAAAGCAAAGCTGAAGAGAATACAATATACCTTTCCCAGCTACATTAAAGTTCTCATACACCCAGCATGGCACAGATGTGTACTGTGAATACTATGAGCTGCACTTCATGTACCAGTTGAAGAGCAACTCACTGGTTTGAGTTCACTGCATTCAGAACCTGCCCAAGTCAACAGCCATTTGTGTCTTATCATTAGCAAATCAAACAAACATTAAAGGCACTGGGAGGAAATTGTCTCATCAGTTTTATCCATCAGCTTCTTTCACTGAACTCTGTTGAGTTACTGCAAATTTACAGAAGACTGAGCCAGAGAGAGATTGGCATGCCCAAAATGCTTACAGCTGTCTTACCCGTTATAAACACTGGAGATGTTTCATCAGGACCATTTTTCAAAGCTATGAAACTAAAGGTCAGTTTATGTCTTTCACTATAGAAGTGGACAGTGGTGTTGTCCTTAGCAAAACATACATTTTTAGGCAATACTACACACACTACTTGAAACTCCTCACAGGGCAATTTATAGCCAGGATTATTTCTTTGCTAAAATCTATATCCAGTGCTATTTCTTTGCTAAAATAACCAGACTTTGAAGGCAAAAGCAATTACACCCTCGGAATATACAGCCTTCTTAAAAAGGGGTACTACCAATATCAACTTAGCACTTTTCCTAGGTGAATTCATCGGGGTGATCAATACAGAAAAGCTCCAAAACTGACTTTCAAACCGCCCAGGGAACAGATAAAAAAAAAAATCTTCACTCCGCTTTCAGTCAGTCGTCTAAAGCACGGCAGATTTAAGATGAAAAACATGAGCCAGCCAGGCTAGAACATAAAAGCAAGTGTTCAGAAGTGTAACACGCTCGTCCGAAAAACATGAGCAGTCTCCTCTGCACCTGCCCCTGAACTTGGAGTTTTCCCTCTCGGCTCCCGCTTTCCTCGCTCTTTCCTAGCGAGGCCGGAGCGTCCCTTCTCTCGAAAGGATGAGAGTTTTACCTGAGTCGCGACGTGGGTCCGAGCGTGGGTCCACGATTTGCAGCTGCCTCTGGCAGACAGAAGTTCCAAGAAGTTGGAGCACAGAAGTAGCGAGATGGGACAGACAGACGGGGGTCGGGAAACCCCCGCGGTAACACGTCGCACCGAGGAAGAGGAGATGAGCGGCTGCTACTCTGGCTCATCGGCAACTCCCCCGCCCTTCCCCCGGGACTCCCGGGGTGTCCCTCACCGCTGCGGTACTACCGCCCGCCGACCCCCGCACGTTCCAGCCCCGTCGGGAACGGCGAGAACAGCCGTGCGGAGCCAGGGTCAGCGGAGCGCCGGGTGCGGTGCGGTGCGGGGCCGGGGGGACGGCGGAGCCCCGAGCGCGGTGCGGGACCGTAGGTGCGGGACCGCTCCGCTCCATTCCGCTCCGCCCGCCGCCGAGTTGGCAGCGCGGCCGCGCCGCCCCCCACACCCGCCCCGCGCTCACCGGCGTTGCGGAGCTTCTTGTTCCTCAGCACCGACAGGATGACCAGCGCGTTGCCCAGCACGTCCACCACGATAGTGAAGATGAGCACAGCCGCCAAGCCGCTAGCGGCCCGCGCCGACGGACCCTCCTCCAGCCGGCAGCCCGGGCAGCTCCCGTTGCTCCCCGGCCGCTCCATGCGCGCCTCTGCCCGTTACCACCGGGGCTCCTCCTCCTCCTCCTCCTCCTCCTGCCCCGACGGCAGCCCCCCGGGCCGCGGCGCCGCGGGGAGGAGCGCTCCCGGGCACCCACCCGGGGGGCGCCCGCCGCCCCCTCCCCGCCCGTTGCCGCCGCCCTGCCC
>WBNH01010710.1:166157-191947 GCA_013401255.1 Urocolius indicus
GCAGCCTGGTTGAGTGTTCATCTCTGTTTCCAGTGAGACCAAGAGGCAATGAAAGCTGTAATTTCTCAGCAAGTGGGCCTTTTGACTCAAACAATGGCCTTTGGGAGAGACACATAAACAGACACAGAAATGGGGCTAATAAATCTTTGGCCATGAGGTTCATGCCTTGCCACAGTCCTAGGCTCCTTGAGCTGAAAAAACACAGCTAAGAAGTAATTTAGTCCCTCTGGGCATCATGTCCATTACCTTTCAACAGGAGGACTGTAGTGGGTTTATGTGGCCAGGTTTTGGTAGCAAGGGAATGCAGAGATGGCTTCTGTGAAAAGCTGCCAGAAGCTTTGAAGGTACAGATCTGACAGGGCTCTGAGACGGACTCACCCCTGACCAAGGCTGAGACAATTAACAATGGAGGTAATGCCTCTGTGATTAATGTACTTGAGAAGGGAAATAAGTTACTGCCTAGTTGCTAAAACTGCAGCAGAAGAAGGGAGTGAGAATGTGAGAACAACATCTCTGCAGACACCAAGGTCAATGGAGAAGGAAGAGAAAGAGGTGCTCAGGCACTGGAAAAGAGATTCCCCTGTGAATTGTGGTGAAGACTGTGATGAGGTCCTTCCTTACCATGCCTGTGAAGAACTGTAGCCCCTGGGAAGGATCCACGTTGGGGAATTTCATGGAGGACTATCTCCTATGGGGAGAACCCCACACTGTAGCAGTGGGAAGTGTGACGAGTCTTCTCCCAGAGTGGAAACAGCAGTAAAGATCATCTGTGATCATAACCCCCATTCCCTGTCACCCTGTGCTACTGGGGAGGAGGAGAGAGAAACTCAGAAAGAAAGAAGCAGGTGAGGGTGTTCTAAGATTCAGGTTTTGTTTCTTGTTTCCCTACTCTGTTTTGATTGATTGTTAATAAATCAAACTGCTTCTGCCTAAGCTGAGTCTGTTTTGCCCATGACAGTGATTGCTGAGTGATCTCCTGTCCTTATCTTTTGTTATATTTCTCTCCCCTGTCCCATTTAGGAAGGGGAGTGATAGAATAGCTTTAGTGGGCACCTGGCACCCAGACAGGGTTAAACTACCACGAGGAACAACATCATTTTTCCCCCCTCCTGATCTGAATTCTGCCCTTAAACCCAGCATATGGCCAGAAGACAGAGTTATCTCCAAACCACTGCCAAAGAGGAGATCACCAGTACCTGCTTGCAACTCTCCAGCCAAACACAGACAGCAGTAGTTCCTCTCTCCCAAGTACTTTTTGCTTGTCCATCTGGTCTGTGCAGCTCTTTAGTGCAGAGGCAACACAGCTGTACTGTGCACAGTGTGGAGGGGTTGGGGGGGAAACCCTAGTTGTTTCAGTTATAAATAGATGAATACAGCAGCTTGCCCTGAACTGCCACCACAGAAGAGACCAACAAACAAGAGGCTCTATTTATGCCATCGCGTCTGTATAGAGACTCCAGACAAACTGACAAGCTGGTGTTGAGCCCCATCCCTGCTGTGTGTCCACGGCAGCCGCCTCACGCAGAGCGCACAGCCCGTAACCGGCTGGTTTGTCCATCACTCCAAGTGCCATGGACACAGGCCCCGTTCATTCAGCCCTGCTGCTTAACCTCCCAGCCTCCCTACAAAGGGAAAGAAGGCAAACTTTGTATTCCTTTCATACCATGAATATTAAATGGCACCAATCAATGTTGCCTTGGGATGCAACACCAAACCACTCCCTTTGCTCCAAGATGGGATTCAAGAATGACTTTGAGGCTGATTTGCCATTTCAAATCTCCCATTTCCCCCCATCACAAACTGGAGGATGCAGCATGAATGAAATCAGAATTAGCCTCATTACAGATGAGCGAGGAGGGTGACCTAGATTCCCTTTGCCTCTCAGGAGGAAGCAATGGCAAAAGTTTAGAACCCACCATCCATATGGGACTGTCGGCTGTGGCACATTTAGGTCAAAGTTTGTTGTGATCAAATTGCTCTTTCTGAAAGGGCTTTTACCAGCAGGATGATTTGTATGGCAGTGGCTGAATTATGCATGGGATTTGTACAGCTTCTGCTAGCAAACAACTCCAGCCCTTCCAACACGTGCAGAGAAACTCAAGCTCTTCCCTGCAGACCCTTCAGCAGCTTGAACCCAGCTCTGTGACCCAGGGTAGCTCTCACTACCAGCCACGTTGCGTATCAGCATCCTGTGCTGTGCCAGGCTGGAGTTGGTCTTGCTGCAGCTCTTGAGGCACTAGGGCAACATCTGTGGGTTTTTTTCAATGATCTAATTGAATTCTGCCCCTCCCCAAAATCCCAAATCTGTGGGTCTGCTCCCAGTGAAAGCAGCCTGGTTGATGTGTGGGCTGCTCAGATGACAGCCTCTGAAAGTCTATGTGACATCTCAGAGGTCAGCATCCCTTGCCTTGCTGTGGAAGGAATTGAGTGAAATGGAAGCTGCCAAGATGCTCTGCAGAGTCCTTCCTCTGCATTCCTCTCCTTCCACATCTGCAGTTTGCATTGTGGTTCACCTGGATGCAGACCTACCTGTGAGCATTTTGCCTGCACTCTTTCTTCTTGCCCAGCAGTCTCTCCAAGCTGCTTTTCCAGCTGATGCCACTGTCTTGTCACCCTCGCTCCATTACAATTAAGAGCTGCTTTCCAAGGCTAAGAGTGGAATTGCCTTGGGGAGAAATAACAGTCTGAAAGGAAACAAGGAGGCTTCCTTTCCCCAAGCAGCCCTTCCTGCAGCCACATGTGTGGGAGCTGAGACTCAAACAAGCTCCAGAAGCACTTGGCACTGAGCCACTTCACCATGAGCCCAAGGTGCAGGAAGGACAGCATGACAGCTGTACCTCAAATATGGAGCTCTTCATTACACCCCAAGCGGCACCTCTGTACCTGCAGTGACGAGGGATCAGCTCCAGCTGTGGCTGGGAGCGAGGTCCTGGTTTACTTCATCCTCATTACAGGAAATAGCTGCTCCATCCAGCCGCTGCTGGACATGCTTCCTCTTGTGAAAGCAGATTGCTTTCTCCTGTCAATTATGAGCAGAGAGCTCAACAGCCCCACACAAATGGATGGGTGAAAGCATAAATAGAAGTACATGGGAACCGATTAGAGGCTTGGTGGCAGCTTTGCTTGGAAATGGCCGGTGGAAACGCAGAGGTCAAGAGAAATAAAAAGCATAGAAGTGATGGTGCTGATGGCTGTCAGGGTAGTGTCATGCTGGAGGGAGATGCATGGCCCCTGCCTGCCCCTGCAGCAGCATAGCCATCTACAGCAGTGGTGTGGCAGGGGTTAACACAGGGAATTAACTCCAAAGCCACAATTCTTTCCACAGTGAAGAGATTCCCTTTTCTCAGGCAGCTTTGGTATGTATCAGCAATGTGCATCCCACAGCAGGGAAACTCAGCACTCTGGCGAAAGGGAAACAATTCTCAGTCTCACCATAGTCCCACCAAAAGCCTTAATTTCACCAGATAGGCCAGCACACCTGCAGAGCCATGTGTGACTTCTCAGGGCTGATGGAGCAGGTCTCTGGGCTGTGGTTGCACACCAAGCCTTTACCCTGTGCACAGCATCAGTGCTCACACTGCTAGCAGCAACTCTCCCCACCTAGAGAGGCCTAAGATGGTTAAACTTCAGCTGAGAATTATGAACAGACTCCTGTCCTGATGGGTTCCCATTTACAGAGTCAGAGTCACAGACTGGCCAGGTTTGGAAGGGACCTCTAGAGATCACTCAGGCCAACTCCCTGCTAAAGCAGGTTCCCCTCAATCAGAGGGCACGGGAATATGTCCAGGCAGGTTTGGAAACCTCCAGAGAAGGAGACTCCACACCCTCCCTGGGCAGCCTGTGCCAGGGCTCCCTCATCCTCACAATAAAGGAGATTTTCTTCATGTTTAAGTGGAACTTCCTCTATTCCAGAGAAAAGGATGAGACAGCCTGTGCACGTTTTAACCAATGACCTCAGAGATGGTTTCTTCAGCTCTGCAGCCCTTGCTGGTTTCTCCTAGGTCAGGTTTACAGTCCACCTGCCCCACCAATCCTGCCTTTACCCCTTACTTTGGGGAAGGAGGTAGCCACGTTCCTTCTGCGGGTTGGTCCTGTTCTGGGGCTTAGAGAAGGGACAACTTTCCTGCCTGTTGCTGGCAGCAAATTAGTTGAGCACTTAACTAACAGTGCTCACTTTGCTCTGCCCTCTAATACATCACTGCTCATGAACTTCTACCGGTCTTCAACCCACCTCCCATTGCCTGGTCTGGTCTTCAGATGTCCCCAGACCTGCAGCCCGTCCCTGTAAGGTCCACACCAACACCCAACATAGGTGTGAAGCATCACTTGTTCTTGCTTCCATCCTGCCCATCTCTTCAATAGCTCCATTCAGAAATCCCCTACTCAGCATCACCTCTGCACACTCACCACTGTCAGTATTTTTGCAGGCTCCGCAGAAAGATATTGATGCCTGCTCACAGAGCCATTGTGTGTGCCTGAGTATCTTTAGAAAGCTGGTCCCTGTATGCTGTGCAGAACCCTTCACCTTTCCAATCTGTTTCTGCACAAACACACTGGGTTTGCTCACCTGCTTCACCCTGGACCTTCCTTTGCTTTCCTTCTAAACTCCACAAGCAGAGCTGCCTAGGATTTATTTCCATGTATTTAGCACTGCTAAGTCAGAGGCACCAGAAATCTGCAGCTGGCAACTTCAGGCTGCTTTCCAGCTCCTCCATCCAGACCTGCCAGCAGACGTTTTCAGTTTTGGTTCTCAGATCTCCCATTACAGACTGATTTCAAAACAGCAAATCCAGCAGCCCTCCAACTGAGCACATTCAACTCCACAGCCTGAAAGCTGTTACAAACGAGCTGTGAGTTCCTCCTGCTTCTCCTGAGAGATGGGTATCCCTTCAATGCTTCTGCCTTTGCCAGAGAGCAATATCCTTCAGATCTCTTCAGCACAGTTTGGTGCCTGCTTTTCCCCTCCTACCCAATTGTAGGCTGCTAAACAAAAACAGCTCCTCAGATCTGTTAAAACTCTTCTTTATCAGTAAACTCCACTTACCTCCACAACAAGGTGAAAAAGGGTGCTTGAATTTCTGTAGCTTTTGTGGGGGATGTAAGCCATGCTGAAGTGTAGGTGTGCCCATCCTGCTGCTGCCTCTTGCTCAGCACTCTGCTCCTGGGTATGCTCTGCCCTTCCCACGGGCATTGCTGACCTCAGGCTTTATTCAGTCATGGAGGAGGATCATAGATTCACAGAATGATAGGGGTTAGAAGGGACCTTTAGAGATCATCCAGTCCAACCCCCCTGCAGAAGCAGGTTCATCTAAATCAGGTCACATAGGAACACATCCAGGCAGGTTCTGAAGATGTTCAGGAAAGGAGCCTCCACATCCTCCCTGGACAGCCTGGGCCAGGGCTCCCTCACCTTTACAGTGAAATAGTTTTTTCTTATGTTTAAATGGAACTTTTTGTGTTCCAGCTTCATCCCATCACCCCTTGTCCTGTTGCTGGATATAACAGGAAACAGTGATGCCCCAATCTCCTGACACCCACCATATATTTGTCAATATTAATGAGATCTCCCCCTCAGTCTCCTCTTCTCCAGACTAAACAGCCCCAGTTCCCATAGCCTTTACTCATAAGGAAGATAAGAAGTGAGAGCTGTGGTTCACAACTCATGTGAAATGTCACTCAAAATTGAAGTCATAACTTGAGAGAAGAGAGATGGGAAAAGAAATTTGCATGTCTCAGATTCAACGCTCTCTCCTACAATCTGCCCAAAGAGAGCAGATTGGGAGATGTTTAGTCAGTTCTGAAGTTTAACAGATTTATATGCACTTAAATGAAACCTCTGAGAGATGGATTGAACCACCCCCAAGTCAGGGTCTCTCTGCTCCTCGGCCGGTGCCCGAGTGCTCTTCAACAGGCCTGGCACACAGCAGGCACAAAACAGCCCAAAGGAGAAGGCAAAGCTTGCTGAAGTAAAGCTCAATGCAAAACTTGAGGAGCAATATAGATCTGAGATGCAAAGAGCTCAAAATTAAGCACAAATTCAACAACAGAAAAAGTTGCCAGGGATATTTAGGGTTTGTATATGTTGTTACACATATATATATACACACACACACACGCATTATATATAAAGAGCAACAAATCCGATCCGTATGCAGTGTGAGCAAGATGTTGCTATAGTAATCTTAGCTTTACATTCCTTGCATTAGGAAGGAGATTGCAAGTTGTTTGGCACCCAGACTGTCTTTTTGTTATAGCATGTGCTGCATTTAACCCAGTGGGACTCTGTTCTCTATTTCCATAGCTCTAAGAGGCAGAAATAACTAACAATAATATCATCATCACTACATGGCAGCCTTGGATTCAGTTTCCTTTTGGAAAAAGGAGAAAAGAAAGAAAAATGCAGACAGGAAAAGAAACTGGCTGTGCACGTTAGCATGGAGTTTAGGCTTGGGTGAGGACACACCTGGGCAGTCAGGGATGCAGGGAGCAGCAATGGGAGCTGCCAGGGGAGAGTCATGTGTGGGAGCAGGGGCAGGAGAAGCAGTGTCTGATCCACAGTGGCTGTAAAGCACAGAATTGTTTTGGTTGGAAGAGACCTTTTAAGGTCATCATGTTCAACCAGTCAACTAATCCTACCAAGCCCACCACTAAACCATGTTCCTCAGCACCTCAGCTACACAGCTTTGCATCATCTCCAGGGATGATGACTCCACCACCTCCCTAGGTAGCCTGTGCCACTGTCTAACAACCCTCTCAAGGAAAAAGTTCTTCCTAATTTCCAATCTAAATCTCCCCCGGTGCCACTTGAGGCCATTTTCTCTTGTCCTATCACTCATTTCTTGGAAGAAGAGACCAACCCCCACCTCACTACAGCCTCCTGTCAGGGACTTGCAGAGACTGGTCATGTCTCCTCTCATCCTCCTCTTCTCCAGGCTAAACACTTCCAGTTCTCTCAGCCACTTCCCATCACACTTGTGCTTCAGAGCCTCCCCCAGCTCCACTGCCCATCTCTGGACACACTCCAGTACCTCAGCATCCCTCTTGTAAGAGACCCAGAACTGAACACAGTATTTGAGGTGTGACCTCACCAGGGCTGAGTACAAAGAGACAATCACTGCCCTGGTCCTGCTGGTCACACTATTCCTGATCCAATCCAGGATGCTATTGGCCTTCTTGGCCACCTGGGCAAAATCAGAAGTGTCTCTGCCAAAGCCAGCAAAAGCACAGAGGTACCAAAAAGAATGGAAAGCAAAGTGAGGCACCCATGGTGCAGACATGCTGCCCATGCCAGGGTGGGAGGCTTCTCCGAGACCTGACGTTCCGGTGCAGGATGAGGGCTTTTCCCCACACTGAGAGTCTCTGCCTACAAGATGAGGAACTAAAGATTAAAATGTTTCTCTCAAAACAGGCTCCCTCTCTGGTAGGAGCCCTGTGCTAACACTGGCTGCACCCCTGCCAGCTCCACGTTGCCCTATGGCCCAAGGCCTGGCTATGCCATTTATGAGCTCACATCCACCCATCACTCTCACACAAGATATCTTTTAAGAGGAGAGAAGGTCACGTTCAGGGCTCTCTGTGTCCTCAGCAAGAGCCGAACCACTTCATGGCGGTGGTGAAAATCCCCAGCACAAAGTGCCCACCCAGGAGCTGCACCTACCACTGAAACAGGAGAAGCTTTAGTCCATCTCCCTTGAAGAGCAGAAGCAGTAGGTGCATTAAGGCCATCCTGCAACGTCTCTGCCCCACAGCAGCTATCCCACTTCTTGAGAGGGGCTGGGGGCTGCATGGAGGGCTACCAGCCCCCAAAAGCCAGGGACATAAACTGTCACAGAGAAGAGGAGAGGCAGCACTTGCCTTCCCTGGAGCTTCATGCGGCAACAGACTCAGAGGAGGTCTGAGGCTGGGGACACACGCAGCCTGTGGGCACATCCCATTTTCTGCAGAGGCAGCTGCTGCCTTTGAACACCCTCACCTGACATCAGCTCCTGAGTGCACTTGTTCCCTCCAGATTGATGGTGTTTACAACTCCAGGCATCTTCTCAGCCATCTCTGATCTCCAGCCGGGAGCAGGTCTCTTTGGGACATTGAGTGACAAGTATTGTTACGGTGCCAAGGAGATGGGAACTCTCAACTGCCTGTGGCAGGCAGATCACTGTGAAATCATGATTTATCTGGAGCTAAATTAAGTTATGTCTCTTTTCCCTGACTGCCCTGGCAGTGGCTGCACACAGGTGTGCTGTATTTCTTCTCTAAGGAGGAAAACACGGGGCCATTTACCAATGACAAGAGATCAGAAGGTGCTCTCATGTAAACTCCAGGACAAAGCTCATCTGAGCGTGTGTGAGGGAGGGAGCTGACAAGTGACAAACAGCCAGAGCTGAGTTTGCTCTATTTTGCTTTATACCATTGCTAGGGGAATCGCAGGAAGGGAAAACAGGTGAATTATTGTCACCTCCAGACTTAAACAAATGGAGGCTTCAAACAAAATTGCATTGCTTAGACATTCAGCAGGGGAAATATTTACCTCGCGTGCAGAAATAAACGTTAGAGCTTATGAGTCATATAAAGCCTTTTATGCCAAAAACTCCCCTCTGGATGAGGATGGAGATATTTCTCATTGTGGTCTTGATCCATCCAATTTATATGCCAAGTTAAAGGATCAGTGAGAGCCTTATTTTCTAGATTTGGCAGTGAGGAAAGTTCTTCCAGTGAGGACTGGATGCTCACGTTCCAGCTTTGCCTCCCCTGCTCATGCAGGTCCCCTCAACCACACAACCCCCATCATCAGTGAAGGCCCCTTTGCACTGAGGGTTTTGGAGTGGTGGGTGCCCTACCTCAATGGGATGTGAGATCCCAAACACTGGAACTCACTCCTCTCCCCTCCGCACATTAGAAAGACAGGTGTGTGCAGAGAGGCATGTGTTGAGGATGGGTAATCGTAGCCCTTGGGGTACACTATGCCCCACATCCTGGGGAGACAGCCAGCAGCAGATCCTGGGAGCAGAAAAGATAGGAAAAACTCACCCGTGTGAAAGGGGTTTGGGTCTTGGGGTGACTGGCCGTGAGTTGAGGCAGTGCAGAACAAGCCTGCCCCAGTTCCCTCTGCCTTTTGGGTAAGGTGCTGCTACCACCATAGCCTCCTGCCTTCTGAAAAGGCCCCATTCCCTCCATTGCTGATGATTTATTTGGGAAGAAGCCTCATTTTTCACTGATCATATTAGAAGCACAGAATGGATTACAGCGTGGAGTAACCTTGATAGCTGAGAAATTCAGTGTATGCTAATGTGAGCCTTAAATGGCTCTTTCTGTGAAAGATTGCCTGTAGTGGGGACGCCTTTGCAAGACAGAACCAATGAATAGCCTGGTATTTAAAAGCAGGGATTTTGCCACAAGCTACGATACAAGGTCTACTGACATCTACCAACAGCAGCTTTTCCCTGTGAGCACAACTCATATCTTTGCTCTGCAAACCTGCTCCTTTCACTGTGCCCTTTGGGGGTGCCTGATACACCCACCAAAAAACATGCCAGGCTGCCAAAAGTAAACCACTACACTTGCAGCACCCATAAGCTCCTAGGCTTACCCATACTGTTCCCTCATACCTAAACTGGAGCCCAAGGGCAGTCAGGAGAGAGCATCAAGAGTCTGTGGCTGTCTCATCCTCTCCCTCCTTCCTCCAGCCCCTCATTGCTTGGGCGTTAGATGGGAGCAAGCGCAGGTATGAAGAGGGATGAGGTGACACTCATGTTTTCCCTGGACTGATGCTGCCCGTTGCCCGAGTCACCAGGATGCGGCGAGCATCATCCCTTGGGCATCCCTTGCTGCACCCAGGCTGGACCTGCCACCTCCAACCGGCGCAGGGATGCGCAGGGCTGATGTGCAGTGCGTGGCATCTGCCTGAAGATGGCAAGCCAACACTGCTGGTTTTAATACATGCAAATAACCCCGCCGGAGGAAGAAGAGGGCTCCCCACCAACAAGAGTGCTATATTTTCTTTGCAGCCCATGTAGTGCCAGAGCAGAATTTAAATTGCAGCGTTTATCAAACCAGCTCTGAGCCTCTTCCCCTTCTCTCCTCTTTGTTAAACCTTGCCTGCCTCACCGAATTTCAAGCAGTGCTGCTGGGTGGTACTGCACCAGTCCTCAGGCCCAAATGCAAAGTGTGAGGAAGGAATTGCAATGCATCCTTTGGCACCAGGGAGCCATAGAGCTAGTGTGCGCATGCAATAATTTATCTTAAGCCTTCTAGTGGCATTTTATGTCTTTTTGCTGTAGTGCTATTACAGCTTTGATTACTCCATTTTTATGTTTGTCAGCACAGCATATGGGCAAGATAATTTGTATTCAAAGAATTAAACTGGTAATGTAAATTATTAAAGACCCAATTCATAAAAGCATTACACACCATATGCAGATCCCTTCCCCTGAACTCTCCCCTCCTCCTCCTCCTCCTTCTCCCCATTTCACAGACTGTTTAAGTGGGACTGGGCCCGCTGCCAGCTCCCACCCCATGGGCATCAGGTTTGTCCAAGGAGATGTCAGATGAAGACCCAGCACCTTCCTCTTCCTGCTGTCCCCTGCACAACTCGTTTAGCCCCGGGTGCCTGTTGCCCATCAGCTCAGCTCATTTTGGCGTCTCTGAAGGTATAACAGAGAAGTTGTTTTCCTGTTTTCACACCAAGTCTCGTTTGCTGCAGAGCACCCTCAGACATACACCTCCGAGTGCAGCTCTCACAGGGAGGCCTTGGAGGGAGCACAGAGGGAGGAGAAAGAGATGATGGCCATGGTGATCTCACCTCATTGCCCATCTCGGGCTCCACGCATGCAGCATGATGGCAACTTGCCTCTGGTTCCGTGGCTGGGGCTGCCGTGCCTGTGAGCAAGGACTCAGCCCTCCCAGGCAACAGGTCAGGTCTCCTCACGCTCAGCCTCAATGGGATTCCAGCAGCCGCTTCAAAGGGCTGGAAGCAGCGAAAGCTACTGATCCTATAGGGAAATTGGGTTTTCCAGCTGTAACCCCCTGCAATAACAGGCAACTCATTTCAATAGCTGTTTACCAGACCATCTACTGTACCATTGTGTTGAGCAGATGCCATCTTCTGTTTTTCTCATTACCAAGATTTACTGTCTTATAAGCTTATTATTGACTGAGGCTTTAGGTTTTCTTCAGGGCTGAAGCCAAGGAGAATGCAGACTCACAGCAGCTCCTGATCACTGGAGCATCCCCTGCCAAAGCCATCAGGACTGACCCGGTGCTTGGGGCTGGGTCCAAAACCTGGACACCTCTACCTCACAGCAAAGGCTTTGGCAGCCCAAAAGGGTAGCAGAGAGCTGCAGCGTGCCCTGTCACTGCCATGGGCCCCCTGAAGCCCCTGGGCAACCCCTTGTACTCTCCCCCTGGCACGAGGCAGTTCCAACACATGGCACTTCTGAAAAATTACATTGCAATGGAGCAACAATTTGGGCCATAACAGTTAACTGAACTCAGTTTGTGTGAAATCAGCAAGTCTCCTAACCTAGAGTCCCCCATAGCACACAAATGCTTTTCTGGCCCCTTTTTTTTTTTTTCCAGAGAAATACTCCTCCTTTCACCCTGAGGGGAAAAGGATGGGAAAAGGAGGACTTTGTATCCAGCTTCCAAAGGTTTCCCCTCTGGTGCTTTCCTTCTGTCTCTAAACTTGCACACCTCTGCCATGGCATGGTTACGTGTCACCAAGTCAGCACTTTCAGCAGATGCTGCCACACAGCTGCAATGCGCTCACTCCTCAGTCCTTTTAATTGCCTGGGCCATCACGTCCAGCAGCCACTGGCATGTGCCCTTCAACCATCCTTTACTAATGCCCTGCCCAGGTCTCTGCTGCCCTGGTATCTGCCTCTTTTACAGCATTGATTATTTTTCTAAGCTAGAAATCCCCTTGGTTTTATCATCCCAAAGCACGACTCAAAGCATATGCACCTCTCATGATGCATTTGTACATGGAGGTCCACGCTTTACCTTCCCCTAAACCTCTACCAGATACAGGGCAGGCTGGGAATCAACACTGCCCATCTGAACAAGGCACCTGTCCCAAACCTCTCAGTGCCAGCTTGCTCAGTAGGAGGTTTCCCAGCCAGGGCAGATGTGATGCTGTTCCGGCAGCAGTGGATGTTTGGTGGGAGTGCTGCAAGCCTCCAGCTCTGCACAGCCATGCTTTGATATTGTAAAGCTGTAGCCCAAGTTGAAGCTGCCAAGGTGGGTTGTTCAGGAAGGAGATGGAGTGAAGTGCTGGAAAGGAAGAGGAAAAACTGAGTGCACACTGAGAGGCTGGTAAAGAAATTTACTTTTGGGGGAAAAGCAAAACCAAAACAAGTCACTATTCAGCTATTTCTGTTCACAACATATTTGGAATTCCTTCTCCAATATTGTGTTTTCAAAGACACAAAAGCATTTGGCAGCTGGCTGCTTCTTCCTCAAGTGATAAAAACCCCACAACTGTCTGCGCCTGCTGCAGCCAGAGCCCCAGTTCCCGAGCCATAGCCTGGTGCCTGCAGAGGGACAGGCAGAGGAGCAGTGGGACAGGACAGTGCTGCCCATGGTGGCAGAAGCAGCACTGAGCTATAATAACAGCCTCAATTTTAGGAGAGCCAGTCTCCACACATGGGAAGAGTTCAGAAGCCTTGAGTTTTTCTTCTCTGCTCCTCTCCCATGCTTTGGCTTTTCTTTTGGGCTCTGGCTGAGTCTTGCCTGCCCAAAAACACAGGGAGTGCCGTGAGAGAGAGGGTCTAAGCATCTGCCATCTGCCTAACACCGGCCACAGGCATACACCATGTGTGTCCCTAAAGCAGGAGGCAGAGGTGACACATACAGATATGGTCACGAAGCCCGAGCATGTCCTTCCTGCCTCAGAGCATGAGCGTCTCTGGCTCTGCTCCTTAAATGGGTTTATGTGGGGCACACAGAGCTCTGCTGAGGAGGGCAGGAGCATCTCCTCCCCTGCTGCTGCCTGGGTTTGTGTGGGGCACACAGAGCTCTGCTGAGGAGGGGGGCAGGAGCATCATCTCCTCTCCATAAATAAAGACCTCTCCATAAATAAAGTCAGAAATTGTTATTTCAGAACAGACCCACGGAGAGCACCCAGGCTCCTGGCATGCTGCTCGTTCTCGGGCGTATAACCCATCTAATGAAGACATAACCCGCCCCGACAGACAAGCTAAACAGCAGGCTTCCAGATGTCCATCCCGCTCGCCCATCTCAGACTCCTAATCCCCTACTTTGTCTGAGCTCTAGCTCATTTCTGATGCATTCAGATTATCCAGTGAGCATAACTGCTAGGGAACATCTGAATATTTCCCCCACTTCATCTCACGTTTCACCTTGCAGAAGCACTTCACAGAGCCCAGGCTCTTCTTTATCAAGCCAATTAATGTAACACAAAAGCAGTGAATAGGACCAGGCAAAGCTCAATGGCCTGTGAAATCCCCAATATTTCCAGACAGGCTGAGGCCAAATATGACTATTTATTTTTTTTTAATGAAGAAAAAAAAAAGGGAAAAGCTAAGGGTGAGTAAGCAGAGCACTGGTCTCTCCAACTGCACCGAAAAGAAAACCCAGTAAATTCAGCTAACATCCAAGCTGGTTCATGGATCATAAAGGAAAGTTTACAAACAGAGTGGCTACAATTCCTTCTATAACGTTAGAGGAACAAAGTTAGTGAGGAACAAAAGGAAATGATTAACAGGGGAAATATGCATGGTACAAAAAGGACTTTTTAGTCCAAAAAGGGATGTCCATATTTAGAAACACTTGATTCCGGTTGTCAGAGCCCTGCTTTTTCCTGAATGTGTTTTCCCCCCCTCCTCCGTGAAAGAAAGTCACAAAGGGAGTTTGTGCACAGCCATGTCACATGCACACAGGACACCAGTGACTTGCCTCCAAGATTAAGGGGAAAATGTGAAGATTCCACAGCGAACAGATAAATAATCATGTCCAAATTTAGGAGACGGCTTCTAGCAAAGCAGCAGCTCCTCTGGGAGGATCCCCTCTCCTACCACAGGCACCTCAAGCCCTTGTTGGGCTTCCCTCGTGCTGCAGGGCTGGGGGCAATCCTGCTCTGACTCACAGAGATTTGCGGCTCTGCTTTGGGAGAGGCTGTCACCTGACAGCTCTGCAATGTGCTCCAGCACAGCCCTGCCACCTCCTGCCCAGAGCCGGTGTCTGAGTGTGGCCTGGAATGGGATAGATGGGGAAAAAGACTCTACCAGAGCACCTCTGAAGGGAGAAAAACTCAGATTTAGCAGGATGAGAACGTACATGAAGGTCCTTCCCATCCACACTTTAATTAACACCTTATCTAACTCCACAGCAGCCATAAAGTTGTTTCAGTTGGAAAAGACTTTTAAAATCATTAAGTCCAACTACTCATCTCACACAGCCAAGCCCACCACTAACCCATGGCCCTCAGCACCTCTTTTCCTAATCTCCAATCTAAACCTCCCTTGGTGCAACTTGAAGCCATTTCCTCTGATCCTAGCATTCATTACTTGGGAGAAGAGACCAACCTCCACCTTGCTACAATCTCCTGTCTGGTAGCTGTAGACAGTGACCATGTCTTCTCTCAGCCTCCTCTTCTCCAGACTAAGCAACTTCAATTCCTTCAGCTGCTCCCCATCAGACTTGTGCTCCAGACCCCTCACCAGCTTTGCTGCCCATCTCTGGACACACTCCAGCTGCTCAGTGTCTCTGTTGTAGTGAGGGGCCCAAAACTGAACACAGTATTCAAGGCGTGTTCCCTGCCATGAGAAGGTCTTCCCAGACCAACAAGCAAACTACCTAAACCCAGCATGCCCGTGGTACAGCCTAACATATTTCATTGGCCATAATGACCCCCACTAGAGACCCAAACACAACCAACAGCAAACATCTTTGAGATCACCCTCTCTGTTTCATCTATCCTAGCTGATGAACCTTATCTCTCAGGGCCAGCTGTGAAATACAGCAACATATGGTCCTTGACACAGAGAGAGACCCTGTGGGCTGGATGCCGTCTGCTCAAGACCTGCATCCCTCAGCCACCTCTCGCTCCTATTTCTGTTCCCCCCCTGCATCATGACCACTCAGCTCCAGATGTGCTGGCCCAGCACTTCTACTCACTGCAGCTCTTGCACCATCCTCACTCTGATGCTGCCATGAGCACTAAATCTCAGGGGAACAGCAGCAGTAGGTGGGCTGAGCTGGCACAGAGCACACACCAGATCCTGATCACAGAATCATAGAATGAACAGGGATGGAAATGACCTCTAGAGATCAGCCTGTCCAGCTCCCTGCTAAAGCAGGTTCACCTCAATCAGGTCACACAGGAACATGTCCAGGTGGGTTTGGAAACCTCTAGAGAAGGAGCCTCCATACCCTCCCTGGGCAGCCTGTGCCAGGGCTCCCTCAGCTCAACAGCAAAGTTTTCCCTCATGTTTAAATGGATCTTTGTGTTCCAGCTTATATCCATTATCCCTTTACCTGTCACTGGAGACAAGAGGAAAAAAGTGTCACTCCATCCTCCTGACATCCACCCTATAGGTACTTTTAAGTGTTGATGAGGTCCTCCCTTAGTTTTGTCTTTTCTAAGCTGGACAGCCCCAGGTCCCACAGCCTTTCCTCATAAGAGAAATATTCCAGTCTTCCTTAAAGCAGCCAACTAGGAGGAAAACACAAGCCAGTCTCCCAAAATTTGAAAGTAAGTTACACCACCTCAAATAAGCCATTGGCCCCATTTTGCTGACAGTGGCTGCAGATGGAAAGCTGGGGCCAGGAATGGGAGGAGTAAACAAGACAGGTCAAAAAAGGGTCTTTAAAAGCTAAGAGATCTGTGAAATAGCACTTGTAGATAAGCATTGTGAGGGCATTTATTTGAAGAGTTTAGGAGAGAACAGAGAGAAATGGGTTTGAGGGCTTCTCTCCACTTCGCACTTGGAAAGTATCAGCCTGAATCTCTCTTGGAGGGTTGGTTTTCTAAGATGTCACCTTCCAGTAAATGAGGAGCATCAAGGGCAGCATTTCTTGGTGCTCCTCATAAATGAGTTAATGATGTGTTAATGGCACAGGCTGACCCTGTGAGGGAGATGCCTTTGCTTCCTCTCCAGGCAAAGTGCTCAGAGGGGACAGTGACACAACTCTCTCTAGTAGAGGATCATCAAGGAATGAAACACAAGTGACAATGAGGAGGGAGAGATCCTGAATTAGACAGTTTAATGCTATTTGGTTAGGCTTTATTCCACTTCCAGACAAGCTCTTGGAAGAAAGAGTTCTCTGTAAGACTTTTACTGACATCTTAATTTTTGACCTTGGTTTGAAAACACATCCCAGCAAAATTGCAAAAATTAAGTTACCGTATGAAACAACAAAATAAAGCAATAGAAGACCTAGTGCACGTTTCCTTTTGCTCTCCCTGCTACTGCTTCAACAGGAGCTGCAAGTAGCGATACCTTAAACGACTTCAGGAGCCAAGTCCAGGGAAGATCCCCAGCCTGAGCTCTAAAGCTAAAGAAAACACAGCTTGACCAACATATTTTTTAAGAAGACTGGAGAACAAAATGCCCCTGGCTTCCACCTTTCTTGAACCTCTTTGCAGGACTAAGAATTATTGCTGGTGTATCACAGGTAATGCATAGTAGAAGAGTAATCACACAGTAACTAGCATCAGGCTAGAGGCTAGGTTGTCTCAAGCAGTCCCTCAGACCAATTCACCCTTCTCCAGGTATTAATTTTCTAAACATAAAGCAAATATTAAGCTTCACAAAGCAGCAGTTAAAAACACTTAGAAGAAATAAGATACTACAACAAAATAAAACCCAGGCTGTGTTTGACTCATTTTTTTTTTAAAAAAGAGCATTTTTCTGACTTGAAATAACAGAGAGAGGTTTACAAGGGGAGAGGTTGGGAAAGAAAAAACAACTCTGTCATTCATAGCATCCTACCTGCCTCTCTCCTTACACAGGCTTGGCTACAGCATTGTGCACACCAAGACCAGGTGGCAGGCAAGGGGCAGAGCAATGGTACTTTACACTTCAGGGGCTCAAAAGTCACTCACAACCACAATCACACCGTCAAAACACCCAGTCCCACAGCAAGGCTCACCTCCTAGCTATGATGTCCCTGCCTGCTAGATTCAGCCACGGATGAAGCCAATGATGCTTGGGGGGACACAGTTACAGGACAAGCACCCCCTCACCACAGTTAATGCATTTTCATCCCTCAACAGCAACAAGACATGTCGTTCCTTTTATACAAAGGTCTTAACCCCGCCGCAGCACCAGTTTGCTGCTCCACACAGCACACAGGCTCCCCAGTCCTGGGGCGGTCACTTGCTATCTATGCTCCGCACCAACAGAAAGGCTAACCCTGGTTTAACTGCTTCATCTGCATTCCTGTGGGGCTGTGCCAGTCCAGAAACAAGAAGAGGTACTCACCACCCAGGAAACGTAGCTGCCAGCTCTAGCAGGACTGCGACTCCTCCCTCCTAGCTAATTTAGGGACTCAGTTGCAGGAGGGCACTGGGGAAGAGCTCTCAGCAGCAGCAGACTCCAATCAAGATTGTTAGCACAAGTAAGGAGCCATCCCTCATCCCCTTCCCACTGTAGCATGTATGTGTCAGACTTATCAGGAGGATGAGATGTTTGCAGGGCTCTCTGAACACAGGTTACCCAGGCAGGGATGCAGGGACACAGGTACACACCACACGCCCATCAGAGCCCCACCTGTCAAAAAGGGATGAAGGCATCTTGTAGGGCATGCAAACCCCCATCAGGTGTGTTACTTATTCAGGCCCTTCTCCACTGCAAGCTGAAACACATTATAGAGCAACCATTCAGTAACGAGGTCTCCAACACACTTTGCTTTGCAGTGCAGCTGCAATTTGCAATTCAGTTTATTGCATTAAAATGTGGTGCAGCCTTAGCAGAAAGAAATATGTCACTTGTCACAGTTCCTCCTGTTATCTTTTAGAGAAGAGTGAGCTCAGGCTAACATTCATGGAAGGAAGCACGGGGTGTGACAGAAAGTGTGGCCATAAATAATCTCACTCCAGCAAAGCCAGTCCCTTTTCTCAGCCAACTTTCCTGGTCCAAGCCCTGCTTCCCAAAACCCTCAGTAGAGGAGGGCTTGCTTGGGAGATGTTTCTCTGCCTGAGGAGCAGAGGGAATGCATAAACTCAAGGTGGCTTTAATGCTGGAAGCCATTCACCTGCCACCACCCCAGCCGGAGCCAAGAGAAGCCCTCATACCTTGCTGTTGTTCCTGCAGGGGTCATTAGGAGGGAATAAAACTATCACAAAATCTGCCCTTCAAAGGGAGCAGATAAGAGCTGTTTAGACTCTGCCTGTATCCCCAGCCCCATCTCTAAAGCAGGCTCTCACCTTCCTGCAGCCCTCTGTTAGAGCTGCAGCCGTTTGCTGCTCATTGAGCCAATGTGCATTTGGACTAGGATTTTTAATTAATTTTATTACAGAAAAATTAATGCACTGCCTCCCCACAGATGCATCAGGATACCAACACAAGCAGTAGGAAAGATCTCACAGCACAGGGCTCCTTGTGACTGCTTGGGGTAGGGGGGAGGGATGTTAACCCCAAACCCGTGCTGGGGCTTCCCTGAGGCACTGCCTCCCTCAGACCTCCCCCCTTCCTCCCAGTCTAAGGGCTCACCTTCAGCTCACACTAAATATTTACTACTTTTCAGCTGAATTTAGATATGAATCAGCTAGAGTGTAGCAGGAGGGCAACGCTCCTCTGCCTCCATGGGCCACGCTAACAGACTGACAGACTCAGTATCAGCAGAGGCAGGTTCCAACCTGCACAGGGCAGCTCCACAGATCCTCTTCACCTCCTCACCTTCCTCCCTCCTTTTGACTTCAGGAGGATTTGGTGCATTTTGGTAGTGACTGTGCTCTTATGATTACACATAGTCCTGAGTGCAAATCAAACGGGACCAACCCTAGGAAAGAGCCACTGCTTTAGGCACCTGGAAGGATCACCTGCCCACAGGAACCATCCTAGAGCAGCAGAGGCTTTAACAGCTGCAGTACCAGCATCATCCCCATCATCCTCCCAGCCTGCCTCAACCTAACCTCAGCAGGCAGAGGGGGATGCAACAAATCAGATTTTGGGAAGATGCACAATCTGGAAGTCAGCTCTGTCAAATTCATACAAGGAAGTGTCTCTCCCTTCCCTTTCCCCCCCCATCTATTTTATCTTTGACCTTCTTTACATATAACGGAGTTAGTAAGCAATAGATTTAGCTGTACAGGAGCCCAAAGCAGAAGTGTCTGCTCTGGAACGTCATAAACATTTCAAAGCAGAGAGGAAGAGCACTTGGAGAGTGTTCTATCAAAAAAAAAACAGAGCTGGGTCAAATTAAACAGTTCCCAATATTTAAGATGACGTCTCAGAATAGAAAAGCCAGTAGGGGGAAATCACATGCTATTTATATACATTTACACTATGGTATTTATCAATGGCAGAGTACTGGGAGGAAGAAACATCATTACTACGTTTGCGACATCCAAACTGGAGTCCCCAGAGTCCTACACTAGCATTGTATTGAACAGCATCTGAGGCTTGCCATATTTCAGGAATTTGCAGAGCAGGAACAGGTAGTGCATGGTAAGGTCCAAGACCTTAATCAAGCTCTGCAACTTGATAGATTTCCAATACAACAAAGACAAAGAGGTGTCAGCTCTGGTTCTTATTTGCTAATACTATCAATAGGGGCTCAGCTCACTAGCAGTTAATTCAAAGCCAAGCTCGATTTGCACAGCAGTGATCTACACCAATTCCCATTTGTGGCTAAGGGGAGATTTTTGCCAACTAGACAATAGAAATAGTACTACAGCTCCTGAAATGATGCCATAGCTTCTCTCTTCTGCTCCACCACTTCCCCATCAAATTTCCACGTGCTGGAATCTCCAGTCCTCTTCTCCCTCAGAAGACATGCAGAAAGGGCAGCAAATACAAAGGTGCCTATTTCTTTTCCAGATGCAGCTTTATTGAGGCTTTTAAAATGCAGCTTCCCATAGAATGGGGACCAATTCCACACTTTTTTTTTTCACACTAACCATTTCCATAATTAAGCACTTATAGAAGTCTTTCTACAGGATCCAGCTGTAACTTAGCCTGAAGAAAAAAAAAAAAGTTGCTACACGTTGCTGTTTCATAAAAGTTTATTGGCTCACTTCATCCAACACCAAGTTGTGCTTGGTTTTGCTTTCAGGTGCTAGTCCATCTCAACACTAAAACAGACCATTTTGCCAAGATACTGTGGTTGTTGCAAAGTCACAGGAAGCCAGATGTGCTACCCAGTCAGGCAACAAAGCCACTTCATCCAGTGGTTATTGCCTGTTAGTCTGGCCCTTGCTCATCTTCATCTCAGATCAAGTGAGGCCATGGCAGCAGCCTGTATCCACAGTTTACACCCATGGGTTAACCTGTCCTCTTCAGTCAGCTGCACACGGCAGCCCCCAACTTCAACCTGCTATTAATGCAAGTATCCTCACACCTCCTCCTCCTCTTCCTCCTTCCTTGCTGCCACACTGCTGCTAACTACAGTGAGCACGAGGAAGGAATTCCAGGGTAGTGAGGGAGTGCTCTAGTTTTCCCAGCTCGTAGAGTTTCCGTGCTAAGAAAAAATGAGGTTAGAGTTGCCAGCTGGAGACAAGGTATTACCTTTCCCTTGCAGAGGCTGCAAAACATCCCCAGCTTGGAAATGAAAAGACTGCAAAACCGTGACCCAACCAGCTGGCCACCGAAAGGGGCAAGAGACCTGTGTCGCTCCCCCAACCCACCTCACAGCACCCAATTCCTGTTAGAAGTGGCATCGGCAGAGAAAGGACACAGACTAAAGTACCTGTGCCACGCTCCTACTTCAGCGGGGAGTTAAGACTAGGCGCCTGGCTCCTGCCACGAAATCAAGATGCTAGAAAAAACCACAAGTCTGAAACAGTTTAACACAGGACAAAAAAGGCACATTTTAATATGTACAGCAATGCATTTGGGCTATCAATTTACCCAACACAACCGGAAAAAAAAAAATCCAAACGATGCTTTTATACTTAATCCATGGTGTCAGCCTCATTCCTAGCCACCTACCTTTCTCTGCATCTCTGAATGCTGCTATATACACACACACACAAACAAACAATTACGGCATGAATGTTCATTTAGGCTCCCGAGTTCAAGTAATAAAGTTCAAACTTGCATAGCATCTTATGCCACTCAGCCATAAACAGTTACGATTGCATATTAGCTGGAGCAGCCATCTCTTTCAATTCAGCCAGTTTTGGCTGGCCACCATTTATTTACTTATTTACTTATTTATTTTTTTTAAATCCTTGAGTCAGAATGTTTCCTAAAAGTCACCAGCCCTGAGGGATGCCACAGACTCGAAAGTGAACCTCTCGCTGTTGTTAAAAAGATTCCTTTTTGCAACCAGAAATTTAGAGTGTTGTCAAGAACAGTTTTAAAAATGTAATACTGTTTATTTTTGCTTCAAAAACATTTCAGCATTCTAAACATACAAAAAAAACAGAACGTTGCAAATTCGTTTTTAAGTACAGAGTGTTTTTGAACTTCAGTTGCTGCACTGGCTCTTCACTTAGTTGACGATGAAGAGATGTCTACAGTTTTCAGTTTAAAAACTACCGCACTTAACTAAAAAAATCCATACACTTCTCATGCCAGCTGAACCCCCTTTCCACAACTAAGAATGGCAGCAGAATGCTATTTCACTATATACAGAAAGACAACTTTAAGCTAAATGGACGCCCACTGTAGTGTAAATAGATCTACCCTCACAGTGCATGCTTCGGGCCATGGCACCCCGGGGAACGTACAGCCTTTTTCCAAGTCATCACTGCTCCTCTAAGGCATCATAACTCTAAGCATGTACCACAAGAATCTGTCTAGTTTTTACAAACTATAGATATGTACAGTTTATAACCCAGGATTTTCTAGCCAATAACCATATAGTAACACCACCTTACAAATTAAAAAAAAAAAAAAAAAATGCTTGAAACATTTTTAAATGCTTTGTTACACCAACAGCAAAGTGCACAGAGTTAGGAGAACACTAGAGCGCCTTTTCATTTTAAAAATGTTTGGAAATATGTACAACTTTGATACAGTTTCAGGGTGCTCATTACACCCATGGCCACTTCATGTAAACCAGTTACAATTTCTAGAGCACTTTTTAGAAACTACAACGCGATCGGAATCCAATTTTTTTTTATTTCTGTGTTTTTTTTTTTTTTCTCTCTCTCTCTCTCTTTAATTAAGCCTAATAAGGGCAAGAGGCACCATCTCAAATAAGAGGTGCTTCGTTTACGGTGTTTCCCCTACTCTATGGTATTCACATGGAGACAAGTATTGTACAGTTTTATTCATCATCATCATCTTCATCCTCCTCTTCTTCATCCTCCTCCTCCTCTTCGTCTTCTTCCTCTACCTTTTTCCGAGCAGCTTTGGTCGCTGCTCCCTTTGCGCCATCAAACTTTCCTTTAGACTTGTAGTCTGCAACATCCTGCAAAGTCAAGGGGATGTCTTAATTTGCTCTAAGCAGCAAACACACACAGCATTTGTACAGCAGCGGGCAGCAACATGAAGGGTCTGATTGACAGACCTTGCAGGGCTGCACCCCTAAAGAGTGGGGGTAACAGCAGCGTTCCAGCACACAGCTACGCACACACCTACACAGGCTCAACCGCCTCTGGATGGCCAAGGCCTCGAACCCTGCGGTCACACTTACTTGAGGAGGAGAAGAGAACTCAGCCTCTCCTAAAAAGTTCCTTGCTAACAGGACAAAGCTCCTTTAACAGCACAGCAAAACCCTTTTAGCTGGAGCAACACGAGTAGTCGCTGCAGGGCATCGTGGGGGGAAGCTCTCGTCCCCTCGCTGGAACCTGCCTGCGGCTCCCTGACCTACACTGTCCCAACATATGCAACGAGGCACACGGCAAGAGCAGAGCTGGAAGCTGGAGATGCTCAAATCACAACGGGGCCACCTCAGCTGGCTCTACGTTCCAGAAACACATCAACACAAGAGCCGCTATGGAAAAAGCACAAGTGGAAAACCAGCCTTACCTTCTCGTACTTCTCCTTCAGTTTAGCTGCCTTGTTATTGTAAGGCTGCTTTTCACCATCACTGAGGTTGTTCCACATTTCGCCCAGTTTCTTTGCTACATCCCCGATGGATATGCCAGGGTTTGTGGACTTGATCTTGGGACGGAACTCTGAACAGAAGAGGAAGAAGCCAGACCTTGGGGAGAGAACACCAGAGGACAGTCAGCATGGCAGCAGCACGCCCAGGGAGCACTCCCTTCCTCTCTCCCTCACCCACAACGTTTGCTCACATGCTGAGTAGAAACACTTTTTTTTCCTCTCCACTTAAAAACAATCCCAAACCACAAACCCAAACATGTTGTGACTGTACTAAGGCCTAGAACTGTAGCCTTCAGCCAATGCTGGTTTTAATAAAGTGTTGTCTATCCCCTCCAGCCAGTTTCATCTTACACGCACAAGTCCCACTGCAGCCTGGTCCATGCCTTCTATCACTACGAGTCTGAAGGTACCAAGTACTGAGAAGTTCCTGGAAGTGCTCTACACGCTGAAGATTATAAACTAGGTAAGCCATAAATACTGCCAATACTGTTACACCAACAGTACACCCCATCTAATTCCTCTCTGGAAATAGATCAGCTGTGTCACAGGGTGTGAAAACAAACCAAAGTGCTTGTCGTTTAATGCCTCAAAGTTACTTACGGTGGTCGTTTCGGGGCATTGGGGTCCTTCTTCTTCTTGCCACCCTTAGCTGGTCCATAGTCCTTCATTTCTCTATCATATCGTACCTTATCAGCCTTTGCCATTTCATCAAATTTAGCCTTCTCCTTGCTTGACATGGTCTAAAAAGCCCAAAAAAACAAGACACCGAACCTGTGATTACCCAACTGTTCAATAGCTGGCAAACTTTAAGTAAACAAGCCAACACATACTGACATGATCAGGGAAGTTCAGAAATTGTTTGTTTTCTGACTGGACCACCTTGGGGACGAAGGTCCTGTCCCAGGGACGACAGCCACAACAGGCATACCCAGCTAGAGGGAAGCAACAGGAATGGGGCAAGCACAACCAGAGTACTCCTGGAGGACACAGGCTGGGAGGGAAGCAGCTGAAGGGCACTGCTTGGGAACAGGGAGAAAGGCCAGCCTGTAGTGGAAGCACCTAAATGGGCAGACAGGCCCTGCTGAAGCCTTCAGAGCTGTTGTAGCAGGACCTGACTGATGTCCAAGATGCTCTGCCAAGCCCAGTACACGGGCCAAACCAGCACCCCCCCCTCCCTTGACACTCAGGCACATACACATCACCCCAGATGACACTGTAAGGAGTTATGCCTTCAGGAAGTCATGAATTATGGTACCTTCCACCTCTCTGAGCACTTCTTGGAAAACTCTGCAAAGTTGACTGGAACCTCTGGGTTCTTTTTCTTATGTTCCTCACGGCACGTCTGCACAAAGAAGGCATAGGCAGACATCTTGCCCTTGGGCTTCTTCGGATCACCTTTAGCCATCTTGACTCTGTGTGGAGAGGGGAAAAAAGGGGGGAGGAAAAAACCCCAAGTGAACATCTGCACAGATGAATATGTATACGTATGGCTGTAAACATCTATGGTGTGCATACACTGACACACACACACCCCAGCATCCTCTGAAAGGGATATTCCATCAGCCACACATCCCGTTTTTCCCCCTTCAACACCTCTCACATTCCTCAACACAGACACTTAAATTATTCTTCCTTGACACTTGGGCTGCAGAGCTGAGCCAAGTGAAACGGGTCGCCCGGATGCAAGTTTTACACTGATATATATTTACATCACCTCTGAAGGCTGGAGACAGGCTATTAAATACACACACCTCTGCCCATTAAAGAGTTATGTATGAACTAATACAAAATATTTGGTTTAGTTGGCTCCCACACTTGGGGATCAAGTGGCACACAGAGTGCCAGGCTATGACTTACACCTCTAGCAGCTGTAGCTCACGTGTTAGCAGCTGCTGTCCAGGTAGAGAGGCAGGGCAGATTACTCTCCCCCTTTCCCCCTACAAAATTGCAATAACCTTATAAACAGATAAAAGAAGCTGTGCAGCTACAAGCTAGTTTTAAACACAATAGGAGCCGTGGAGCTCTGTAAGGGGAGCAGCGCTCGCTCGTGCTCCACCAAGTGACACATGTTCGGAGGCATAGCGGTCAGCGCGAAGATGCGATTAGCAAGTCACCGAGAGGACGATGCTAACTTTTGGGCTCTATTTCTTCATCCCTCTTCCATATTATTTTCACCCCCCCTCCCCCTCAGCGACACGAAACCCCCGCTGCAATGTTTCCTATTTACGGCCGCTCCAGCCTTTGAAAATTTAATTTTTATTAGCGGAACGTTAATATTTAATAGCTCCGATTAACCCCCTCCATGTGCGGCTCCGAACCGCGCTCTCCATCCCCGGCGCTCGGCGAGACACCCGCTGCCGCCCGCCTGCACTCCGCGGGCGCGGAAAACCCGCGGAGCCGAGGGTCGGAGCGGCGGGACAGCGGCGCGGAGCGGAGCCGGCTCCAGCTCCCGAAGTTGGGGGCGAGCGGTCCGCGGCGGCCGTCGGGGCTCGGCTGCGCTCCCGTGTGTGTGTGTGTGTGTGTGTGTGTCCCCCACCCCCCTCCCCGCCCGCCCCAAGGCCACCGCGGCGCGGCGCGGGGCGCGGGCACCTGCGGCGGGGCCGAGGCCGGCGGGCG
>WBNH01010710.1:193200-308706 GCA_013401255.1 Urocolius indicus
CGCCCCCCGAAAAGTTGCGGTGGGGCTGCACGTACCTGTATTGTTCGCGGTAGTGTGGACAGGAGCTGGAGCGCAGGGCACGACGCGGGGCTCGGCTCGGCGCGGCTCAGCCTCGCGTTGGCTGCCTACGAGAGCGGCCTGATTGGCTGCGGGGCTCTGCCGTTTAAAACAACCTCCTCGCCCCTTCATTGGCGAGCCGCCTCATGAATATTAAAGAGCTGCCTCGCGGCGGTTGGCCGGCTCGGCTGAGGTCATTCATTCAAAACTAGGCGCCCGCCGGGGAATGGGAGAGCTCGGCGGTGCGCGCCCCGCGCAGCCCCCCGCAACCCCGCGCCAGCGCCCTCTCCTCATCCTCCTCACCCTCAGGGTTTGCGCCTTCTCACTGGAGCCCCCCCTCCCCCGACCCCTTTACCGCGGAACGGATCGGGGCCCCCCGTGGTGCTCCGCTCGCTGCCCCAACACACACCCCCCAGCTTTCCGCGCTGCCCAGTGCAGAGCCACGGTGATGGGCAGCGGGGGGTCCGGCGGTGAAGAGCGGCTGTGTGAGCCCCCCTCGCTCCCCCGCGAGTGCAAGGGGAGGGATGCTCGAGGGGAGCCGCGGAGTGAGAGCGACGAGAGACAGCTTCCCCGGGGGAGAGGGTGGGAACCCCCGGCCTACAATAGCCCTGTCTTGTTAATTTCTGCCCCAAAGGCGTAAGGGCTCCATTCCAGATGCGAGGGCAGCAGTTGCAGAGCCCGTTACTACTGTGCGCACCACAGAGGGAATCGAGCCCAAAACAAACTCTGCTGACAGTCCCAGCACACGATGGATGGGAATGGAACTACAGAGCAAGAAAGTATGTGGTTGTTGGAGGGGAAACAAGAGTTTTTACCCACTCACTCAT
Source organism: Urocolius indicus (assembly GCA_013401255.1). Classification (NCBI taxonomy): domain Eukaryota; kingdom Metazoa; phylum Chordata; class Aves; order Coliiformes; family Coliidae; genus Urocolius; species Urocolius indicus. The sequence continues at coordinate 194,085 of WBNH01010710.1, forward strand.
CAAGTAAAACACCCAAACAACTTGAATTACTGTTTCTAACCTACTTCTACAGTTCGTTCAGCATTCACTTTCTAGGATTTGGTTGTTATGGTAGAGGCTGCACACAAGAAACCTGTAAACATGCCCTTCTGACTAAACCAGCCCAGCATGGCTCTGGGGCTGTGGGCTCCTTCAACTCTCTCAAAAGAGCTATTTCCTACAGTGCAGCTGCCAAATGGTTAAACTGGTATTAGTGGCTGACCACAATTGTTGGTTGGCTCAGAAAAAAAAGAGCTGTTATTTTAAGGCTGGAGCGGTAAGGCTCAGAAACCACCCCATACTGTTATGGGCTGGGCGTAACTGCCACCCTTCTTTTATGATAGCCAGAAGAAACAGTTGCCCTCTTTAAGGAATAGATAGTGAAAAGAAGCCTCCACCCTGGGCTGAGACACCGTCAGGCAGCAGTTTACCAGATAGTGCCCCGTGGAAGCGCTTACAGCTATAACAACATATGGTCACAGGTTGCCGTTGCCGGAAGGGATCAAACCAAAACAACTGATGAGACCTAGAGGAGTGCCAGCCTCCTGCTGACAGATCCACTGGGAAGCGTGCAGCATTTCACCCAGGATCTTAGCCAAAGTCCCGCCTGGATTTCTCCCTTAGGATACACCTCAGCTGGTCTAGCAAGTGCCTAAATCCAATTGTCACCCATTAAGCAGAGCTGCTGAGGCTTATAGAGACCTTGGGCTTTCCAAAGTGGATATGGTAAAACCAGTTTTGCTAGCCTCTCGCCCTATTTTTCCCTTCTAAAACCAAAAACATGAAACAAGGGGTTCATTCATAAACATTAATGAGGCTACCTGAGGGACTATATTCTGTAGCATCATCATAAAATAAGACAAGCAATACTACTTGCAGGATAATCTCTTTGTAGCTGACAAACATCCCTCTCACCTATTTTTAGGGATACTTTAAAGAGTTTCAAAGTAGTTGAATAATTAAGGCTTTTCTTTTTTTTTTTCTTGTGAACTGGAGTTGCACATTTTTTTGCCCTGAAACATTTTCTTCCTCTAATCACAGTCTCATCCTACAGAGCACACTGAGTGCTACATGGGTGAGTGGTGGCAGCTCTGACGGACAAGCTTGCTTAGAAACTCCCTTAGGACAGGCACCCAGCATGGAATGCACAGCTCTGCTAGTCATCTCCAGAGCATCCCTCCCATTTCTCATAGGCCAAGGGAAACACTCCCTGAGACTCCTGTTCTAGGAAGGCCAGGAAAGTTTTGACAGCTGGTCAAGGGGCAAAGGAGATATTTTGGTAGCTGAGAGGCAGCTGGGTTGAAGGTTTTGTCCCAGCACTCACAGCATGGTTTTGAAAGCAGCGGAAGCAAATGGATGAACATAACCCCCATAGCGAAAGCTTCTACTCAGCCCCAGAACTGCCACTGCTGAAAGCAGTTCCCCTGCAGTGCCCTCTGCCCTGCACACTGCACCTGGCCCCATAGCTGAGCACTTTCCTGCAGTGCCCCAAGAAAACAGCCTAGAAAGCTGCTGAGCAAATCTAATCTTTTACTGCAACCTCTTCCCGGCCATGCAATCCTACTTCCTCCCACACCCCAGCTCTGGCCTTCACCTGATCCTGCTGGGAGCCAAGGCAGCTCACCAGCCCAAGAAAAAATAAACAAAGCAAGCCCCAAATTCAGCCTTCTGGTTTGTTAGGTTAGCTTTCTGCTGGATTAGGTGACTGAACCAGCATACCAGTCAGGAGAGTACCAGAGCTGAGGCGAAGGAGGGTGAAGGAGAGTATAGCCAGCAGCAGGAACACACTCCTGAGAACTGTGGCTTTGGCACATTTTAGGGATCTTGTTTGGTTGGTTTTATATTGCAGATTGCTGTGTATTTATGCTATGGGAAACATGAGAAGAAAACCAAAACTAAAAGAAACTTCATAATGCCTGGCTCTGCCAAAGGCAGCAAGGTTTGTGATGATGCTAAGAGAGCTCAATACATAGTCTTGCACCTTCCCTTCAGAAAGTTCTGACTTAGGAGTTATTTTGCAAATAAATCTTCATTTTTAATGTTTCCTTTTTTAGAAACTGTCAGCCACACCCTGAACCCCACAGCAGAGACCCAGGCCAGGCAGCATCTTGGATATAAGGACTAAGGCATAGAATGTGGTTGAAGGTCCCATAGAAAGCAGACATCTTCCAATACTTGCAGTAGGTTGCTGCTGAGAAGATTGACCTCAAAGGCCTGTCCCAGCTGGAGTCACCAAGCACTGAAAGCTTCTGGCCCATAGATATCATGTTGGTGCTGTCCAGGAAATGGCAGAGGTGCAAACAACTAAAGCCACATCATTATGTGCCAAGATGGAAAGACATCTCTTCAGCTAGAGGTGATAGAACAGGGAGGCTTTGAAAAAATCTAGAGTCACCAAGGAGTCCTCCAATAAATCAACAGATTCCATACATACATTTTAAATTCAGGAAAGTCATCCATGGTTACAAATGACATTTCACCTCCTGCTGCCTTGAATTGCCTGCAGTCCAGGGTAAGTTCATTTATTCTCAGCCAACAGCCAAGTCTCACCTGAGCACTGACAGCAGCTTGGTGAGGTTGTCCTTCTCACAGCTCTGTCCTGCTCCAGTTGTGTCAGATGGCAGGCAAAATAAGGCCCACTGTGTATTTAAGTTGTTCATAAACCAGAAGTGCTGAAAAGGATCAAAGAAACCCTGGTCTCTGTGGAACACCATACAACGGGAGTAGTAAGGGAACTCTATCCCAGCTGCCACACTGATCAGCTCCACAGCTCATCCAGCCATTCTCACAATGTACCTCAACCCTCTTGTTCCCCTTGGTGAGACCACGAATGCCTCAGAGGGATCCTGGAAGAGCATAGTTGTGTGTAAAAGATAAGTCCCTAAGACCTTTAACAAGCTTCCCAGTCTGAATCCAGATTGTCTTGATGTAGAAAGCTAGCCTGACATTAGCTCATCCATGGCTTCTTGATAGTTTCACCAGTTTGCTCAGCACTCAGGATGATTTCAGCCAAACAGGTGATTTGATTTTGACATCTTGTCCTCACTGGGTTTATCCAATACTGGTCAGAGTGCTTTGGGCTTCTTGTGTTGGCTGTCTTGGTCACAGATAGCATCATCTATGAATAGCTGGGAAGAGGCTGGTGTGAACTGACAGGTTGACATTTCAAAGCACCTCAGTGAGTTAGAAACGCACCAGTCAGAGGGAAATGACTAGTGCCCTCGATGCAATGATATCCTCAAAATGAGCTACTGTGTCTGAATATCTTCCCAAACATACATGACCGTTTCCCGGAGGAAGAAATCAGTTACCTGGTCCTTATTTTGAAGGAACAGCTCAAACATGCGGTGCACTGCCAAAGCAGTTTCCTTACTGAGGAGCTTCTCGGGCTCAGATTCAGCAGCGTCACTGGGAGTAGCCACAAAAGTTCTTTTGGTCTGTAGTAGACATGCTTGGAGATGTGCTATTTCACCCCATTAGCCTTTATTTTGCAGTGTTAATACCTGAGTTTCCATCTTTCTATCCAGCAGCAACATAAGTATCAGAAAGCCGAAAAAATCCATGGGGGCATAGCTGCAATGAGATATTGGATACCAATACAGCATCAGTCCTTTTGCCCTTCAGTCAGCTTTAGAATATGTTGAGCCAATGACTGTGTGGCTAAATTAAGAGCACCCATGTTTTTGTGCTCCTGACCACTGCACTGGGGAGTTTATTCAAGGCAAGAAGTGCAGGACGTGTCAAGAAATCTCACTGCAAAGCGTGGGGACACCTGCATGCTGTCCTCCTGAGCTAAGTAGTAATCTTCTGAGACCTTCTAGGCCACAGAACACTGTTGGTCACAGGAAAAATAGAAATCTCCCAAAAAAGAAATGTGCTTGCTTGATGAGGAAGCTCAGGAAAACATTCCTGGTAAAGGTTCAGTTCCATTGGCTATGAACCCAGCTCCCATTAAACATTTTTTTCAAGCAACCTGAACATCCAATGTCAGCACACCAAAGATGTGCTCAAAGCCCTGGTAGCAACACCAGAGAGGAAGCTACCTGCCTGCATTGTGAGGGGTTAGCTACAAGGCAGGTATCAGCTGGAGGCTCCTTTTCACCAGCCTCATTCTCAGCCCTTCCCCAAGGCTGGGACTGTCCAGCACACCAGCTCTGTGAAATGGAGACAGTAACCCTAGCACACCCTCATATGTTCTTCACAGCAGCATATCAAACCCTCCTGCCCTTAGCAAAGCCAGTGCTTCCATTGGGGTGGCTTTGAATAGTACAATTACAACTGTGCCTGGCACTTCCCCTTGTGTCAGGATCACAGCTCTTCACAGCCCTCACCCACCAGCAAAAGTCTCTAGTGAAGACTTGACCCGAATGAAAAGGCTGAGCGAAACACATCCATAGGGTTCTGCTAGCAATTAGGAATAAGGGTGGGGGGAAATCCCTCCCAGGAATCTAACAAAGCCAGGAAACCTTTTTAAGCAGAACCAGCCTATCAGAGTGACAGAGTTGACGGTTAAGGTTGGATGGACAATAGCGACGTGAAAAGTGTTAAATGACCTGTTCATCTCAACGGCATATTCATTAGGCTAGTTAGGGGGCTGCTTCAAAAGCCTTCAGTTTGGACCTAGCTTCTCCCATCATTGACCCTCTGTGTTAACATGCAATGGAGACCAAGGGGCTCAAATAACTCATCTCAAACGAGTATAGTTGAGGTTTGCAGAGGTTTGATTTACAAGCACAAAAGCTTTTGTATTGTTGCTTTCCCTTCCAATCAAGAGCTTGACTTCAGTAAAGATGAGGAGGAATCCTTCCCATACAAACCCCTCTCTCAGCCTTACAACAACCCATGGGATTGCCACGCATGGATTTTCTGATGCCCACGGGCTGAGGCTCAATTCCAAGTCCTGGAACTCCAGTAAAATATTTGTGATTGCTCACTGGGATCTCTGCCAGTGAGAATATTTCCTCTTTAACCTATGAAACAAAAGAGTTATCTTAAATACGTGCTGAAAGTAGAAAATGAAATTAGCAGCGATGTTTAAGGAGCTTGCCAGCATGCGAGTTCAGAGAGACACTGGTTAATCTGATCCCAGTTCAACTACAGGAAACCTAATGTTCCAACAATTAAAATATTAGTCCAGATGAACAAGAGACTCCCCCCACCCCAAATACCCTAATGGGGTAGCACAGCCTGTTATCCCCTGTAGCCATATCCCATTAAGCTGACACCTCTGCAGGAGTAGGATACACTCCCAGTTGCACACACCAAATTAATTATTGTCAAGCGCATTTCATGGGGACTGAGGTGAGAAATACAAGTTAAAATAATTGACAGTCATATTAGGCAGCAGTTCAAAACCTCCTTGCAGTATAACCACAGGCAAGATAAACATCAACTCACAGTTACCTTCACAGGTGGGCTCTCCCCGCTTCTTGTCATGTTTGTCCCCACTCCTCTTGGGGTTTTTCTTCCTTTCTCCCCCTCCTGGTTTGGCTTCCCTTCACACCTCGGCCCTGGCTCTTTCCCAGCAGAAGCTGCCAGGCTGCCCAGAGGGTAGCAGGGAGGCAGTTTGCCCCTGCACACCTGCTCCAAGAGATTTGCCACCGCAGTGTAGCACCTCCTACGCTACCAGACTCCTGGAAAATACGTGTCCCCTGCACGCTGCCTCTTTACATTCCCAGCTCTGCTCTCTCATCTAACACATCCTTCCTGCCACAACACACTTTCTTCAGGCGTCTACTTCCATGATCAGCTACCACAAGACCATCTGCTTCCACCTATCTTCTTTTTAAAGAGGTACTATCCCAAACCTTGTAAACCTCAAGCGACCTGGCGTGTGAGCAACGAGGAAAATTCAACTTCAGAAGGGCATTTCTGCTTCCATTTAGCATGCAGAGAACCACACTCCAAAACACTAAAAGCACTGGCTAAAATAGCAAAATAAGAAAAATGAGGAAAAATAAATTAAATGGGGGGGAGGGGAAATCCATTCTGAAAATCTGTTCATAATCTGTTCAGAAAAAGAATAAAAAGGGAGGGAAGAGAGAAGCAAAAAGGGAGGGAAAGGAGAAGCAAACCGGGGGGGGGGGGGGGGGNGGGGGGGGGGGAAGAAAAGCAAAAAGAGGGAGAAAGAAAAGCAAAAACAAGGAGGAGAGAAAAGCAAAAGGGGAGGGGGGAGAAAAGGTATTTTTCTATCTACTCTACCAAGCCAGATGCTAAAAGCTGGAAGACAAGTTTTCTATAGGCTTCAGAGGGGATGGACACTAGATGTAATTTTAAAGAAGATTGGAAGTGTTTTCCTTGCACTTTAATTGGCAAATAATCAAGACCACATTCAATGCAACACAAGTTCTTGCAATCACGCTGTGACAGCAGACCAAGAAACTCTATTAGGACACCAATGCAATTACAACCCAACAGCAGTCCAGCAAAGGACGAGCTGTAAAGGGAGGCATGACCCCACATTAGAAAGACACTGGTGATGATACGGCCAAAGTGCAATTCAGGCACCATCGAAGTGACATTAACAATCAGAAGGGCGAATGCTGGGACAGAAAGTTTTCATTGGGTACTTATTTCACAGTCCTGAAGTGTTGTTACAGGCAGAGCTGCTTTCAGATAATGCAGTAACTGTTTCTAAATCCAACCCTCTCCCTGTACTCAGCAATATCTGAACACAGGCGTCTATCCTTTCCTCTTGCTGCCACCATCCCCACTTCAAAACAGGACTAGGGCAGCACACAGCATACAAACAACATTCAAAGTGTTCGTGTTCAAATGAACAAAAGAGGACAAAGTTCTGCAAGAAGCATAATCTTGGTGCTACACTGTCTCACAACACATTTCCAAATGAAGCTTTGTGTCTGGCCATGGTTTGTAACTGTTACAGACAGGCAGGGAGCAAGATACAAAGTCTGTGTCTGGAGAGAAGAAAGAGCAAATTTTCTCCACAGGAGCTGTGAAGCAAGAACTCAGTCTATTCCCTCCCTGGCAGGATGATGGGCTGTGGAGCATGGCTTCAGTAGGTGGAAAGTCTGGGTGTAAGAAAACAAGGAGAGAGTTGGGTGATTCCAGTGTGGTGGGGAAACATGCTGCTAGCAGGACAGGACTTTAAGAGGTGTTCAAAATCTAATTGTCAGAAAAGACATAAACAATATAGGTTCTGCAAAGGTGGAGACTGAAGCAGGTTTTCTTGATCGGTGACCTGCACTATACTGCTGGGACAGAAGGTCTCCAAAACTGACTGCAAAGTAGGAAATCAGTATCCTCCCCATATGCACGTAGACTCACCAAAAGCAAGGAGGAAACCGCAAATTGAAGTTTTAAGTGTTTACAGTTTAGGAGAACATTTAATTGGTTGTAAAACAACCCCACGAGGGTGACACTGCACAAGATGATTCTCGGAGCGTCCTCAAAGGGTGAGATGGACCTTGAGTTAAAAAGAGAACAAGAAACACAAGCTTGGGAAAGCCCTCAATGTCCCTTAATTTTCCCCCACTCTCCTCTCTGATCTCTCTGTCCTCTACACATTTATTTTCATCATAAATCTGTTCAGAAAAATATTATTTCCTTTTTGGTATCAGTTTGGTGCTATCACTTCACCATAGCAACAGACAGCAAACAGCAGCTCAACAACTGGAAGTTGTTGGCTGCCTCAGGTAGGCTCTCCCGCAGCAGCAGGCTTGAGTGACTCTGCTTTTGGAAAAAATGATCAGCTGCATCATTCTAGAATTAATTCCACTGAAAGAGAATATACACTAGTAACTAAATGCCAGTAATTAAACTATCAGGAAGGCAGGAATATTTTCAGTCCCTGCACTTTGTGTGAGCCTACCCTGTAGTTGAGGTATGACAGCAACTCCTAGAGACACACCAAGCTACTTTTAAAGTAAGTATTGCAAGTCCTGGAGACAGCTGTTGTTCAGTCCACAAACCTCACTGGGGCAGCTGGGCCCATCTCAGGCACTTCCCCTGCACATCCCTCTGAGCTACCACGGGCCAAATTGCCAGCAGTGCCCAGGCTACCAGAGCCTTGGGGGGAAGATTTTGTGAAAGCCCCAAAGTCCAGGTCACTCCTAAGCAATGCCCAACAGTGAGGATGGATACGAGCTAAGACCAGAGTAGTGAAGCAGGTGAGGTTAAATTCTGCTGCTAAAGCAGGGAGGTACTACACCCGGCAGGAGAGAAGGGAGAAGGCAACAGGATGGGGAAGCAATGAAGGAGAGAAAGGCAAATGTTGCAAGGTGATTGCCTTTTATGTTACTGCCTGGACATGTTCGTATGTGACCTGATCTAGGCTGACCTGCTTCTCCAGGGGCGTTGGACTAGATGATCTCTAAAGGTCCCTTCCAACCCTACCATTCTATGATTCTATCTTTACATTACTGAAAAGCATGGAGAGTCATATTCTGAGACAAGGCATCCAGCTCAGGTTGCCACTCCCAGATGCTTCCATCTATCCTACATGACGTGGAAGGAACAGTTTATTGGGGGAGGAATTTGATCAATAAATGGTGTAGCTGTCTTCCAAGTGCTCCTGGAGAATCCTTGCTTTACATTTGTTGAACATCTGTTTTGTTAACATCTTTAATCCCTGCTTTGCATAGGGGTGTAGGAACATTACAATGAGCGAATAGCAAACACAGTTACAGTTAAATTGTTTTTTTAAACTATACTATTTATGCAAGCACATATTCTTTACAGAAACACACAAATATATACATACATTACAGTGTTTCTTGAGATTGGGGTGTGTATTGAATACCTGCCCTCATAGATTCCACTCAAGTCAATTAACATCTTTTTTTTTTCTAATGACAACTTCTCATGTCAAGACAAAAGTGTTTGCTAAAATTCTCCCCAAAAAGTCTCAGCTTTGTGCTTTTCCTCAATAGACACCTTCAATCACAAAAAAAAAGAGCAAACACACTGACATTAAAACAACAAGAATCAAAAAGCTACCAAACTTCCTTCCCTGTATCACCAGAGACAGAACGTTTTCAGGATGTCAGCAGCAGCCCAGTGTATCTGGCATTTAAAAACATCCAGATAGCTTAGACCCTTTGCTGTTCTTTAATTTATAAAGCAGTGTCCGACTCCTGACCTCCAATTACAAAACCCCACTGAATTCACTGGAATTTCACAGATGAAATTCAGGACAGGATTTCACTTCGTATTGCTCAGGTATAATTGGCACAGAGTAGATTGCTCAGTGAGAGATGGGTTTTTTTCCCAGCACTGCATAAACTGATGGGATAAAAATTTAGCAGCTAGAAATGTTGTTCAGAGTCTTATTTTTCCTGGGAGTAAAGTAAAAAGTGTGATTATACGAAAATGGCAAAGTTATTTGGTCTTACTCCACACATGGTAACTGTGGTTTCTGGGTTCTCTCGTGCTTCTTCTGCCTTTCCATCAGCTCATTTGTTTTCCACGTGGCTGCTTGTATGTATACAATTGTCTCTGGTTATCATATGCTGAACGTGATTGTTACACGCTCAGATTTATTCCCAGCATGAAAATTACTTGAAAATGGGTGGAATGAGAGGGAGAAACACAGCCATCATTTGAGGAACTCACACAGCAGAGTGCTCAAGAGCTTCCTTTCGGATTTGCCTTGGCTGCCAAGAAAAGGCATTGTCACAGTGACAGCCAAGAGGCGTGTGTTACAACAGGAAAATCACATGGGATGCAAAATTAAAACCTCCATCACAGGTGAGAAATCAAGGCAACAGAGGGGTTGCATATACAGCACTGTTCTCCCTGCCTCCTAGAAAAAGTTGCAGTGCTTGTTCTTACTGAGGGGACATCATAAGGTGGCCAGTGCCTAAAGCAGGGCAGCTAAGCACCTTCCCAGCACCTCATCCCTTCTTAGCAGAGTGTAGCCCTGGGCTCTGTGTAGAGCAAGAGAGAAGTGACTGTCCCATCGCCGAGTAACTTCAGTGCAATGAGTGCATGCACCCACCAGCCTGGCTCCCTGCTCCTGCCAGGGCTGCAGCCCTAGGCCAGGTATCACCCATCTGACCAACTGCTTGTCTGCCAGTGCTTCTGTACTGCTCAGGAGTGAGGAGAGCAAGTGGAAGAGGTCACCCCTCTGCCAGGGCAGCAGCCAACGGCCTTTTCCAGCCCTGTGCTCACGGAGGCCTCCCCAGCCAGCACTCCCAGACCTGCAACAGAGCCTTTCCAGTCCATCCCATCAAAGGAAGAGCATCACTTCCCAATGCCCCAAGCCATTGTGGCCACAGTGGCAGGGTGTTGCAAAACAGCCCAAGTGCCTGTGTGACCTGTGCATGGTGTTACAGCCTCCAGAGGAGCACAAGGGCCAACATCTACATTCAATCAAGGATTTGAATCACACCCAATGCCAATTTAAGACAAATTTGTCAAGCTTGTGCAGATCCAGACAGAAATCAAGTGGGACTTCTCCATGCACAGACTGCTGTATTTCTGAATGGCAGATTATACTCCTCAGCTTCCTTCACTCCCAGCTACTCAGCATTTCTCCCCTGTTGTAGTAATTCTGGCCAGCAACGCTCACTACTACTTACCCTCTTTGGATAATCACACCCTTACAGTACCTCTCACAGCCTAATGTTTTACAATGAAATCCGAGAAGGGCTGAATAATCCTAATAGCAGCTCGGCAGCGGCACTCGCACAATTATGATATAAAAGGTAAGTGTGCTCCTACCAGCTCTCCATTGAAATTTATAGTGATTGGTTCCATACAGTAACGTGGCAAACGAGCAAAATCCCCCCAGCCTTCAGTCAAGAGGTTTAGGGTAAATTTAAATAAATAAGTAAAAGGCAAAGGTTGTGTGTTGGCCCCCAGTCTGTCAGCTCTCTGTGCAGGAAGGGAGTTGAGGCTCTTTCCTAGGCAGGCATAAAATGCCGGGTGATATACGGCTCTGCTCCGTGAGGAGCGCGGCTGCAGTGGGAGCCAGAGGAGCTCAGCCTGCTGGTCCTAAGGAAACCTTCTCCACAAGCCTGGGCTGGAAAGGCCGGTGGTAAAAAAAAAAAAAAAAATCACTCATGTTCTCCTGCAACCTGCTTTCCCAGTGACCCTCCAGTATCTTTTCAAGGGCTGGTGATGCAGTGTTTCTCAGGTACAAGGGAGCTGAGTTACCCCGATCCATGCGGTACGCAGTGCCCTGACTGTCTCAGACAAAGGCTGGTAACTTTCAGAGGCAGCAAGGAGCCTCTGGATTATTTTTTCCCCACAAGGAACAGAGGCCTTGAGAAGGTTTTTAAGCTATCTCCAGAGGCTGAAGGCCGCTCTAGTGTTCTGAATTTAGCCTGCAGGGAAGGCAGGTATTCACTCGTGAGATGTTAGTATCAGTAGCTGCATGGGTAACTTTAGAAAATACACCTCAGGTCTGATCTGGACTCATACTGAAGTCAAAGGCCATGATCCTGTGCAAGTTAATAGGAAGCAAGGTGCGATTCTACTACACAAAATGAGGAATCTAGAGGATGCTCAGCCCTATCCTGCTGTGAAGTTCATAGCTCCGGGGTGAAAACACCAAGCTGCCTGCTCTGCCCTGCTCCTCCCAGCTGCAGCCACCCTGGCAGCCTGCAGGCTCCCTTCTGCCCCTCATCCCAAGATCTCACACCACAGCCTCTAGAGGAAGAACAGCCAGTATGAGCCATACTGTCCCAAATTTTGTTGTACATATGGAAGGCTTCGGAAGCACTGATCAGTGAGAACCACCAACAGGTGCTCCCCCAGGCCAGCTCTGAGAAGGGTCCTGAGTCAACCAGCACAGGCACCAGAGATCTACACCACCTTTACACTCCCTATATCACTTCTGCATTGCCCAGACCTTCCTCCCTTGCCATGAGACTTTCATCTCTACTCCTGGTGAGAAGGAAAGGCATATCCTTCAGTTTTTCACACCTCCACCAAGCTGTTTTTCCAGTGGTACTCGAGACTCTTGCACTGACACAGTGTCTTGGCCAAGAGCACTTCCACCACCCAGACTGACTGCAGCTGCTGGATGGGATGTCTCAGAAGCTGCCCCTACATGGAGCTTGGCCACCAGGACCCACTGGATGAAGCCCTCAGCCCACATGGGTGCTCAGGAGCAGGTCAGCATATGGTAGGATCTGCCAACTTGCTCATGGGCATCAGGGCAGATGATTCTTTCCCCCAAGACATTCCATGCTGTCACACAGCAGCACATGAGCTCTGGCTCAGCAACAAGGAGCCAGAGGTGAGTCAAGGAGTTAATATATACTGGCTAGGAGAGAAAAATCAGTGTGTCTGACTCCAGAAAGCTGTTTTTCCACTAGTTTAGCAACTGCAGTAGGTCCCAAACTCCTTGTTTTTGTCTGAAGTTGCTCGTGAAGGTGGCAGATCAGGGAGATGCTGTCCTCTCCTTCCTCCACCCGATCTCCAAGATGGTGCAACCAAAAGGACTTAGAGCCATCACCCACACAGGGGCTACTTGAGCAACTCCTAGCTCTACTGCATCCCTCACCTGATGGATGGCACCATGAGTACACATGACCAGGTACCTCTGTATTGGTGTGGGATGTATCATCCCAGCTAAGAGGACATACCCTGACAAGGAGGAAAGAGTCTTCCCTGTTTTCTTCTCATGTTCTTCCTCATCCATTTCCTCCTTAAAATAAACAAAATAATGCCTTGCTGGCTGAGTCTTGGCCCTACACAGCCCACACTGCTCATGGGTCCCTGCCTCTCTCCCCTAGAGCTGTCAGACGCAGCACACTCTGATCTGCCTCCCTAACCCTGCTGCAGCCTTTCCCCTTACACATCTACACAGGGAATATTGCCTGTCTGGGATTTCACAGCAAGAAATGAATGCCAGTGCTTCAGTGGAGAGGAAATGTCACCAGCCAGTGACAGACCCCAGCTCCTGGGGCAGCTGGCATCTACCTGCCAATCCCTTCCTTAATGCATTTCAAGACTCGCTCCATACTTTGAGAAATTCTCATCTCCCTTTGAGAGGACACAAAGCAGAAGCCTCCAGTTTGCATCTCTCCAGGTATCCTGAGGGAGTCAGTGGTGTGAGTACAGGAAGGGGTCTGCAAAAACTGCCTTTGTGAATCCCTCAGTGTGAGAAGTTACAGTCTCCCCCTCCCCCTGCTTACAGGATCTCTAGTATCAGGGGTTTTTCACTCCAGTGGCAGCTCCCAGTGTGCCTTGCACATCTGCTGAACTAAGGTAAAACTGGACACTGCAGAGCTGTGATTTATATGGCCGGGGGAAGGCACTGCCGGGAGGTTCCTCCCTGCTGCAGGAGCAGTACTGCTCACTTTTCCCCTTTCTCTCCTCTCACATCCCGCCCTTGTGACCATGTACAGCTGCAGAGGAGAAGCCTGTTTGGGAGATTGTCACCTCTCATTTTCCATTTGCAGCATCCAGAAATCCTAAGGTGTGTGGCTACTGTGCTACCCTGCAAGGGCACTGGGCAGGTCCAGGTATCCCTGCTACAGCCCCTGCTGCACAGCAGCCCTAGCCCTTGGTGCTCTGGAGCAGCATAGACAGCTTTACCTTTCACAAGGGCTCCCTGGCCACGTGGACAGCTCAGCTGCAAGAAGAGTTAACTCTGTGGAAGAAAGCAGAGGAATAAAAGGCCTTCCTTTCTCCTTTTGTCAGGCAACAGGTCACACATGCTTGCAGACAGATCCCAAAGCTTGTCTCTACTCTCACATTTCCTCTCTTCCTTTCCCTGACGCTTTCCTGACACATCTTCTTGTGCACTTTGCTCAGCTTTCGAAGTAACACTCCTCCCTCCTTGTTCTCCTTCCCACTCCTTGTCACCGGAGTCCTGCTGCTGTCATCACACTCCCATCAGACTTCTCCTTTCAACTGTGCATTTCCACGCTGTCTCTCCCAACTGTCACATACGCTTCTGGTTCAAACATCTGTTCCTCCCCCTCCCAGGGAAGTTACTCCAAAACATGCTGCTCTCTGTTTGAATGGCAGGAAGGACACATTTGGTTGTACACGTGGTGCTACACAGCCATTCGTGCTGCTGAGCAAAAGGCTCCTCTTCTGTGATCTGATCACATCAACTCCCAGGGCTACAGGCTCAGTCCTTCCTTATTGTACTGGGATGAAGAACAAGAGGCTTGTTCCTTGCATCTTGCAGGGAAGGTCTGCACGATTATTGTCTGTAATGGGCTAAACAGATGCCACTGCAAGAATGACTCAACTCAGTGGCGTTATAGGGAGGCCATGGATTTCACAGTGCCAGCAAGAAATGGCTATTTACAGGAGCAATGTGACCACACAGTGCCAAACAGCTACTGCTGCCCAACAGTCTCAAAGGGCTCGAGATGAATCCAGACACAGGAGTTAAGCAGGGCAGCATGCACAGTCCTGCATGGTCTGCAAGCATCTCAGAGCCCAGAGGCAGAGTGTGTTTCCAGGTCTCTGCAGCAGCCTTGCTGCCTGCTCACCCAGCACTCTCAGCACCCCTGGGACTACCCAGACTCACTGAAGCTGCGGGAAGGTAGGGGAGAGATCATGAGGGCAAGAGCAACTTGCCTCTAGCCTCCTCTGTGCTCTGTCCTCAGGCACTAGCTGGAAGCAAGGCCATTGAGAAGGAGCAGCATGCCTCAGCAGCATTACTTTGTCTCCACAGTTAGACAGACAGAAGCTCAAACCATAGCTTGGTGTAAAATCTCAGAGTAGACAACAACAGTCAAGTCCTTGGGTCCTTCCATCTTTCTCCAAAGTCACTCAGCAGAGACAGCAACTGGAGCTCTGAGGGGTCCCTGGTCACACATCACCTGTGACCCTCTGCTTCTGAGCAGAGGGAGGGCTGCAAGCCCATGCCAGACATCCACCATCACACTAGCAACAGCTCCTTTGACACCTCAACCCAGCCATGCCCTCGTGCTGGGCACTGGTAACCAGCAAGTTCTCATTCACCAGGCACACCACCTGGGAGTGCCCAAAGGCCTCTCCATACTCAAAGGAAGCCCCTGAATGAATCGTGAGCCCCTTGAGTTAACGCAGGTAAATTGGTCTGTTCCTCCTCAGCTCAGCCACTGAGAGTCCCTCTTCTCATGGGAAAAAAATTGGTCTTCAGGCACATCCCAAACCAGGCATAGGAACTCAGAGAAGAAGGTTCAGAAGGCTTCTGTTACTGGTGGTAAGTTCTGCCCATAGTTGCAACTCCAGTGAAGAAAGTGAAATGTAGTTTTTATTCTATTCCCTTTTCATCTGCTTATAAGTTTCTCAAACAGATTCCTATTCAGGGTGAAATGTTCAGTGCTTGGTCTCAGCTCAGAGATGATTTCTTTTATTTCCCCCTGCAGGAACTGTGAGCAAAATACTAAATGCAGTAGATTTGGAGTTTGGGGAGCACAAGCAATCAGATATTTCCCCCTTGTTCCCTCTGATACCATATGTTCCAATTGGAAATCTTACACTTGCATACTGGTAACTCATAAATGGTGGAGATGATAGACCTCAAGTGTTCTCATTGAGAGGCAGAAAACAAACCCCGATTTAACAAAATAATTGGTTCAATACTGTTAAGATGAGTTTAAAGAATTCTGATAATGCTTTTCCTTTCCTTGATATCCCAGGAGGGACAAGTACACACGTTTTATTTTAATCTATGTGCTGTAATTTTAAGGACAGCTGACACAAGGTGGTCTTTGTTCAGATGTATCTATTTGCTTTGAAATCCAAAGAAGTTCAGTGCTTACAGGCTGCCAGAAATCACAGACCTATTATTCAAGGAACTTTTGAGCTCCTCTGTCAAAATCATCAGAAGTCTGTGAGCTGAACAGCTCCCATTCAACGCATTTTTGTGCTCATTTGCAAACTCTACAGTGGGATTGCTTGGATCTTTATTTCCCCCACCCTCAAACTCACCTAAAACTAAAGGCAGAGAATCCCAGTGTTCTTGTGATTACATGCTTGGGAATTCAGACTTCCAAAAGCAATAAGAACCCTGTGATCCTGACCCCACAACGTCAGGTAGGTCACCTTACGTGTCACACACTTGGGTTGTTCTTTACTTCAAAGTCAGCCCTGCAAACCCCATACAAGCTTTGGATAACCTATTCATAACTCTACATATTGTTACAATACCGAAGTTGTGAGACACAGTCAATGAACTTTAAGCACAGGTACTTGCTCATCACAATTACTCAGTCATTATCAAATTCATGTGTGCACACGAATGATGACATACATTACTTTTTTCCAGGGGCAGGCTTACTAAGGGGATGGAGGTGGGGCAAACCTACCACCATTACACCTGCATGGTATAGATGTCCTTTTGCATGCATCCAGGGACTTACTGAAGAACTGCCCAGACCATCTTGCTTCCCTTGCTCCATCCACAGTCCTGTTTACAGCCAAGAGCCACAACTGACAGCTCACACGTATTTAACAACTTGGGCAGCAGATCACTACCAAAACACACATGGTGCTGTAGTAAAACAGCATATAAACCCACCCTGTTTGGACAAGGCCGACTCATGACCTGGAACTCACCAAACACAAGGGCTGGCAGACTATCCAGGAGGCAGATGATGGCTCTCTTCCAATCCCACTGACCAACACAACACAGCAGCCACCTGGAACACAGCAAGAGATGAAACCTCCCTAACAAGCAGCTCCCAGCCTGTCCTCTGCCTCCACGGCATCTGGCACAAGCTGGTTTCACATCTACAACTCTTGATGGCTTTAATCTCTCAGATAGTTATGTACCTTAATGATTCATGATTGTGACTCAAGTCCCACCTGCAAGCTGGGAAGCCTTCCCACCAGCCTGCTAATGCTACAGGGGAGCTGTGGGCTCACTTCCCCAACCTCCTGGGAACTACTCTGTTACACTAGTCTCACATCATGGTGATTCTACTAAGTGCTATGGGATTAATCTTCATTTATGCCAGTGGGAGGGAGAATAATCACACACTGCACCCTCACTTTCTGAGCTACTGGTACCGCTCTGATCTTCATACGTTGAAGTGCTTTATTCCAGTCAGGTTGGTAGAATTACTTTGCTTCTCTATCCTTAAGCTCCAGTCATTCTTTGCTGTAATTCCTTGCAGCAGCTTCTGGAAAGGTGTTTTTCTCCCTCCACTCCCCACAATAAATGAGTTTGTCACTTGAAATATACTGCCAATGTGTTACACATCCCACAGTGTTTGTGGTTATATCAGAAGTGTTTGTTTATAGCACCATAATTCAGCAATATCTTGATTAAGGAGAGATGGTGTTGTAATTCACAGTGGCTAGAGAGAATATGATTTTTCTTTTCCTTTAATATAAAATGTTGATTTTCAGTCAATACACTGAAAGAAAAAAAGTGCAGTTGTTGCCCTAGTAACCAGCTGCCTTGTAAACCATAAGATGTTGGGAGCACAAGGTGTTAATTGTTCCAAGTGCTGCTTGTGGTCAGGGCTAAAAGCTAGAATGGGAGAGATCACAAGAAACAGCTGGGAAGATAAAGTCAGCTGGTCTCTGCTTGGAGAAAGCCTAGACAACAGCAACTAGAGAGCCAAAGCAGGGAGAAGTAGTAGCGTCATCAGAGGAGCAGAATGAACTGAATGATGACCATGAGAAAGAGCATCCCTGAGCAAAGACTCTGAGAGCACAACGTACTTCTGGAAGGCTGGCAGGTTCTGAGAGCTCAGTACCTCCACCACCAGATGCAGCAGCTTTTTCTGCCACTGCACATTCCCTCCTGCTGACCAGCCCCATCTCCATTTCCCCTTCTGCTCCTGGCGTTTCCATGTTCTGTGCTCCAGGAGGCTTCTTTCCCCATGCTTGTCAGTGAGTTGTAACCTGGCCTGCAGAAGGTGCCACCAGCTCTTCTTCCCCTGGAGCAGTCTGGAATAGAGCACCCTGTACGTTACATACCTGCCTGTGCTGCAACACAACCCCCTTGCCCTGCTCAGCAGCTCTTGCCTTCAGGGTGCTCACACAGCACGAAATGCTCATCCCAGCCATGCTGCCTGCTGAGAGGTGAGAGCAGGGAGGTGCCCAGAGGGCAGCCCCAACTCCACAAAGCATCTGTGTTTCTGCCCCAGGCTCATAGGAGACAGAGCCCTTGAACTGCAGGAGGCTACATTCTCAGGGCTGGGCAAGCAGAACCAGAAGAGCTCCTTCTGCAAGAGGCCTCTAAGAGAGAAAGACTGCACGAGGGTTTCTCCCCTCCATCTCTCCTCCTTGTAAAATGAGAGCAAGCTGGTGAGACAGCAGCCTCATGCACTGCAGCATCTGCCACCTCTCCCCTCCCTCTCTGCTCTCTCAGTCCCTCCAAGCTGCAGAGCCAATACAGATCATGGTAGATCTAGAGGAAAGTTTTCTAATTTAGCCCTTTTAAGCCATTTACCTGCTCGGGATGCTCGCTGAACCTACATTCTCTTAGGAAATAAAGGCAAGGAAAAGAAAGGTTTTATAGGCTAAGCCCCTCCCAGGGGCAGGATTATGCTGATCAGGGAGCCTCTGTCCCAGCATGGATCACAGATTGTCTATACAAGGCAGGAGCATATGGAGAGGAGGGTTCAGGTTCAGCAAGCCACCCTGGCACACACGACTGGAGGGGTTCATGCCATGGTTAGCATTAGCCACGGGCACTTCTGGACAGAGGGACTTGAGGAAGAAAAGGATAGGGCACCAAGACTAGCGCCCACTTGGGCTCTAGTTTAATTCCTGATGTCTTATTGACTTCTAGGGGGAGTTTTTCCTCTTGTTTTTATTTACTAACTCTTGGTGTTTATACTTGGTAATAAAGCCATAAGTCACAGTGAGCCACACCACACAGCCCCGTGTGCAGCCTAATGACATGTCACACTGGTGATGAAGACTACATTTAGCTTCATAGCCTTCATATAAAATTAGAGGGTTTTTTTTCCTTTCTCTCCATCCCCCTGGTACAGGTGTCTGTGATAATGGACCAATCTCCCTCTCAACACAGCCTAACATAGACCTCTGCTACTGACCAGGGCTGGGATTTCTGCCATGCATCCGTTACAGTAAGAAAGCACAGTGTGAGTGAATAAAACAGAAACCATGAATTTTTCTAGGCAGAGAGTGCCTGAGCAGCACTTCATGTAGCAGGGCTGCATTTGAACCGGGGTCTGTGGCTAAGACCAAAAAATAAAGATGAATGAGTTTGGTTGGGTAATTAGATAATAAAATTGAAGGCTCTGGAGCTCAGCCCAGAAATATAATCCAGTATATGTGGCTGCCTAGCCTGCTCCCTCTCCTGCTGTTAGCAGCACTGCCTTGACCTAGCAGGAAGATCTGCCCTTCACATGGAGTCCAAGAGAGAAAGGCGTTTGGGTAGCACAGCCTGTGCACTAGCAAAGGATCAGAGAATCATAAGGGTTGGAAGGAAAGAAAAGACAAAGAGAGGACCTCATCAACAGTTGTAAGTACCTAAAGGGTACTGTCAAGAGGATGAGGTGATACTGTTTTCTGTAGTACCCAGTGACAGGGCGAGGGGGAATGGACAAAAGCTGGAACACAAGAAATTCCACTTGAACACAAGTGGAAAAGCCTCTTTGCTGTAAAGGTGAGGGAGCACTGGCACAGGCTGCCCAGCAGTTATGTAGAGTCTCCCTCTCTGGAGGTTTTCCAGACCCACCTGGACATGTTCCTGTGTGACTGGATTGGAAGCACAGGGTCAATCTTGTCCTCTGTCAGTCTCCCAGCAGCTGGTTTTGTTCCCCGTGTGCAAGGCAGGGCTGCTGGACCCAGAACTGTTCAGCAGACCAAACCCCATCCCAGGGAGGGTTTGCAAGAGGGTATGAGTCTGGGAGGAGCACAGGTGAGGTGCTTAGGGACTGATAACCTCTTGGAGGCTTCACTCAGTTCATTTGGGCACAGTGACAGTCATCCCATGGGTGGGTGCGAGGGAGATCTCTGCTCAGGGCCCACGAGGGTAAAGATGTCTGAGGCTCAGAGACACGAAAGAGCTGGAGCCAACTCTTATGCATAGCTAGTTGTTCCAGTAAATACTAACTTAGCTACGTAGAGGATGATGTCAAAGTGTGGAAAGGACAGCACAGCCAATCTGAAAGGAAAACTGAGGCTGGTTTTGCTTTCTGGAGCAACTGCTTTCCTACATTCAGCTTTCAAATTGTGACAGAACTGAAAAGCAACGCAGAGACAAGTTCTCTTTGACTTGGGAAATCCTTCAAAAATAAAGCAAATGTGTTTTGAAAGGCAGACTTTGTCAGCTGCCCTATTTTTAGGATTGACTCCTACAGGTCCTTCCTTCAATGATAGCAGTTTTGCCTGAGCAATGACTAGGGACTGCAGGATTTAGGCTTTTAATAAAGCAATTGTGTAATTAAAAATAAATGGGTCTCTAGTGTCACTATTTAAAAGAAAAGAAAACTTAGATCAAATAAGGCATTTCTTTCTTTTTGGTTTAGTCTGCTTGGATCATGCAGAGCTTTAATGACGCAGTCACAAATGTTGTATTTAAAAGGCCTCTTAGTTGCTGAGAGGAGCCCCAGGAGAGGGCTATTAACTGGCCAAATTAGGCTATTTATTTTTGTGAGTTTTGCAAGTTTGAAAAAGAGAGGCACATTTTCACTTAGGAGAGTGATATTTCAAATAGGTCACAGGAAACTCTGGCAGGCGGGGAGCAAAGCAGAGCGTCAGTAGGAAAACATTAACCAGAGACATTTTGCAAGTGCAAGTCGACATTTGGGTTCCTAATGGCTTCTGAAGTCCATTCAAAAATCTTTCAGTGGATGTAAAATAGGGGCAAGGCACCACAGCTGTGCAGGAGCCTTTAAAGGCCTAATCCTGAAAGCCTTTAAAATGGCAGGGCTGTGCATCTGGGTGCTGCTGTGGGAGAACCCAGTGCTCCAGCACAGCTGACCAGCTCATTTTGGGAGGAGGTGGACTCTGCCTGTTGGTTATGAGACAGCTGATGCTTGCACAGATGGCTGATCAGTCCTGAAATTTCACTGAACCTTTCCCTCCTCCAGCTTTTTGTTTCTTCAGACAACCAGTGAACTTCATTTTTCTCACATAATCCCAGCAGCAGAGCACATAGGGAGCGGCTTCACTCTATCCCACAACGCAAGCTGCATGCATACCTTAAGAATCAGGCCCAATCCTTTTCACATGCATAAGGCTGATTGTTGTCCATATCACCTCAATGGGCATGGCATACCTTTTCCTCCTTTTCTCATTTCAAACAGAACCTAGTCCACTCTGGAATGATTCACGTGAAGTTAGCAACTGGCCCACCTCCCATCAGCTTCAGCAGCTCAGGGTGAAGCTGCTCAGGAGCTGAAGAAGCCTCTGGGGCAACATTGGGCTGTCACTGGGTCCTGTGCCTTGTCAATAGGTCCCTTGAGCTGCTGCCACAGAAGCGACAAAAGCACCACTGCATCTGTCTGTGATGGAAAGTCTTTGTAGGATCAGGATTAAGATGAGAAAATAAACCATATAATAAAAGCAGTGTTCCTAGAAAGTGATGCCTAATGGGTTCCTCTTGGTGGACTATAAATCCACCCGTCATACAGGTCATAAACCAACCCCAAAGTTAACAAAAAAGTAACCACACATCTATTAGAGCAATCTTTCTCTTCCTCAAGTTCTTTTCCTGTATAAACCAGGTAACTGAGAACTCTGAGGACTGATATGCCTGAGGCTGTGACTGTGACAGCAAGGCTTTGGCCAGCAAATAACAATCTCTACAAAGCACCTTTTCCGTGACTGTGGTGGGTAGGTTGTCACTGCCACGTTCTCTTCTGCTTGGGCCACCACATGGGTAGACTTGCAGGCACCTTGTGCTCAGTATTTCCATGGCACTGCAGGGTTTCACTGTGTGGATGAACCAGTGGTTTATTGGATCAGGATGAACAAACTGGCCCTGCAGTGAGAACTCAAAGGGAAACACAGAGCATGCAACCACCAAAAACCTTGTCAATCAGCACACAAAACTTCCAATGGACCTGACCTCTAGCTTTTTTCTTCCTGTAATTGTGCTCTGTTCTACTAACGCAGAACAACCCATCCCATACTGCACAAAACCAAACCCAGAGGGGATTTCTGGCATCGTGAGGCCATGGGCTGGACTGTGAACACCACTGTGTGCTCAGCAAGAGAAAACCAGGGGTAGAAAAGTCCCTCCAGCCATGCCACAGAACAAATCCCTGCTCTGACCTGTGTCACGGGTCGCATGTGACAGAGACAGGCGTTAAAGCACTCACTGGCAGAGGTGAGGAGGGAATTTATGGGAATGGGGAAAAGACAAACACATTGCTTGTCGATTTGGCATGAAAGGAGCTATAAATATTGTGATAATGGTCTCCAGGAACTCAGGACAACCTCTGCCCTGACTCGCAACCACACACTGTCCCTTTGGACTTTACTGAAGCTATTTAGGTTGCAAGTCACCAGCTCAGCTGACTCAATTGTCAGTTATTCCCATTAAAAATACCCCAGCAAAGGCAGTCCTTTCTGAGGAGATGTGGAGGCCAGTTCTCTCAGACAAGCCTAGAGAAGCTCCCGTTTTGCACATCATCCAGTTGTACAGTGCTATTCTCCAGCTTGATCTTGTGTCTGCTCCAGCATGGTGATGCCTCCAGATCTACTCTGCATATTAGCTTAGTCTGGCAATATTTATTTAGCAGATAAAACTTTGATGCTGCTTCTGTAGAAATAGTTTGCAATATGTTAACAAGTTCATCATATTAGTCAAAAACGTTTCTCATATGCCCTCAAATGTTTGGTGTAAAAGAAGCAGCAGATACCAAAGGTCACAAAGAATTGAGTCCTTATGAGAAGTTAACCATTAGATAAAGAAAAAAGATGAGGATGATCTGGAGTGCTGTAAACCACTCTTTCCTCCACGACCTTGCAACTCACAGTGTGCTGTGTATAATACATGCAAGGTTACCACTTAAAACAACTAAATACAGGTCCAAGTCCATCAAGACACAAAGAAATAATTAATCCTTTTTCCCAAGGATGGGCACAGAGCAAACCACACTGTACCACAGTACAGGCCCTGCACAAACACCCTACCACCCGCCAGCTGCCACCTGCCTTTCAGGAAGCCCTGCAGGGATTTGGGATTCCCTAAACCACCAGCTCCCTGCCAAGGCACCGGGACACCTTGTCCTGCAGCCCCTCACCAACTCCAGTGCCAAACAGGCAGTTCCTGGCACTGCTGCCATGCTGGGGGCGAGAGGGCAGGTCCTGCCAGGGGGCAGGCTGCCTTCCCCAACCAAGGGCAAAGTCATTCCTCGTAGCAGTGGGGGCCTGGCAATGCCCACCATAGAAGCCTCTCCTTGGCCTGTTTTCTTTTTGTCTCTGTTTCCCCATTCAGGAAAAAGCTTCTGTCACAACAGCTGCTGATTCATTTTCTGACTTGGTGCCGAGCATGCCAGACATAGCATTCGTTTGCTGCCAAAGTGGTAAAAACAATGACTTACCAGCTCATTTTTTTCTTCAGTTGATTATGTTGGGGGGGGAAGGGTGGGGAGGGGAGAAAGGATCTTTAATTTAAATTAGATAAAGAAGAGGCAAGACAGGAAAGGGGAGAGCATCTGAGGCAGTAGGAATACCCATTGCCAAACAGAAAAAGACAGGGGCCCATGCTCAATGTCGAGGCACTCTGCAGTCACTTACTGTCCTCTCCTGACTATGCTTTCCAGCTTTCAGGTGTCAACAGTTTCGCTGGCCAGTAGCCCTCAGGTCCAACACAACACCTTCCAGACTGAGAGAAGCAGCCTGAAGATGGCTCTAATAAGGGCAGATCAGTATATTGGTCTTCAATCCTTCTCATCTTTCTTTCCTGACTTCGTGGGATGGAGGAGCCCCCCCATCAACATCTATTTACTTCTTAAAACACTAACTAACAATTTGCCTAGGAGACAGAATTAACATCCAACCCACATTGTGGAGGTGCAGAGGACTGGACTGAGATTTTGTCTTGCCTATTAGACATCAAAGACAAAAGAGCCTGAAGAGTATTTGACAGGGTGCTTTGGACACATAGAAATTAAGCTGATCCATATCGCCTGACCTTAGTCATATGCCACAGGTTGTATTTGGAAGCAGCTGACAACATCAGTAACTCTCGCAGCAAACACTCCAGAAAACAATGGCACACCTAGCCTGTTCACAATATTGTCCTATTCATGTTTAGCAACAAACTAATTTCCTGACCCACCTGCAACCAGCACAGAGGACACAGCACCCTGGCTCAGTTCTGATGGACAGAGAACCATATTAACTCATGCATTAACTCAAGTTCTTACTTTTTCTCTTATGAATTAGTGTAGAACATAGCACAGTGACGCGCTGACCCTCACCTGAAGGCTTTTACTCCATTGTCATCAAATAAGTGCCAAACCAAGCTACTGTCCTTCCCCAGGAGATTACTTCACATGGGGCTTGTTTCAGCTCTTATTTGGAAAGCAATAGGAGTCAATCAGTGCAAGGAAAGGCCTGTGTCAGAGTGAGGGCCACCTTTAGAAGCACCACCCAAAGCCAATATGACTGTTATCATTCAGTATGATGATAAAGAAGAGATTAAGTCATTCTGAGCACCAGAAGCTACAAGAGAGATTTTTAAGGCAGCTGCAGAACTGTCATTTCCGCAGGTCTCTGGCTAACTGTGTGGTGAGATAATATGATTCAAACCAAGGACTCATCTAATGCCCAGTAACCACTCCAAACATATGAGGAGGAAAAGCCTTTATCCTTAGGAAGCTCTGGCATTCTTTGCTTTAAATGGTTGTTTGCTGTCTTTACTTGAGGAGAATATGAAAAATAACTATTTAGGAGCGTAAACTTCAAGATCAAGAAGTCATTCTTGCTCACCAGAGAACATAAAATATATACAAGAGAATGTCTTAAGCAGGAAAGAAGGATTTTTCAAGAATGTCAAATGAGGCACTTAGTTACCACCATCGAACCACCAAAAAAACTGCCCACCTTCTTGCTATATTTTTGGAAGTCCACCTCACTGTGCCAACTTCTATTCAGAACCTGAAGGGAATATTTTCACCACTATCCCCTCACAGAATGGGGAAGAGGGGATTTAAGACATTTCTTACATTCTCCACTCTTCTCTCTGCTACACAGCTAAACTCCTTTTTGCTTGATTTGATCTACCTGCATCATTTCATAAGGCCTTGTACACACTGTCCCTTGGATGACATTGCTACATTACTTCACAATAGTAAAATAATAGTATTCAAGAAAATCTGCAGCTCAACCATGTTATGGGAACACCCTTAAGAATGACTTCTCCTTCCCATTCCCTCTTGCAGATTCAGATGCTAGAGAATACAAAGCTGAACTGCAGAGCATTGCTCACGTTGTGGATCAACAAGTCTGACCATCCAGAGACACCCTGCTCTTCTTGGCTTCAGCTGGACCTGTGGTTTCTCAACACCTTTGCAAATTAAGCCTAGAAACTAAACCATTAAATTGTATTGCTGCATAAGGACCTTAATTTCCAGGCTTTTATCTGCAGGAATGATATTGGCATCCTATACACTAGACCTGTTTTTGTAGTACTATGTTTCATCAGAAGTTTTTATGTTAATACCGAATCAGAAATAATACACATGTGATTCATAATAATCTAACTGAATGGCTGCATTGAATGCATCGTAAGAAATTCTGGTTGGGAAAGAAACTCATTAAAGAAATAGTGACTACTATTATCCCACTGCATATATTGTTCCACTGGAAAGTTTCCTTGAGTAGTTTCTTTAATTAGCAATTTGATATTTTGAAATAGTGTGATCTCCACCACACACAATTTGTAGAAGAGACTTGGCTGGCAATACAGAGGAAAACAAGCCATCTTTTCAAAGTTTGCATCTCTAGGGCATATCTTGTCATTTTCTAACTGTTCAGCTGCTGTGTATTTGTGTATAACACGCTGACACTGTTCTTGTGGGATTTTGATTCTTAGAAGTTACATAGATAAAGACCTTTTTTATTGGAACAGAATATATTGCCTTTCCTCTTTTTTTTTTTTTTTTTGAGCAAATCCACATAAAAATATTTGCATAACTTTGGGCTGTTCAAATAGAAGGTGTTGACCCCAGCTGTGTTCTAGTGAATGAACCATTTATGTAGGAGCTCATTGCACAGAACGTATGGTATTTTATCTTTGCTGGTTTTCTGCCAAATACAGTCTGTAAGAATTTTTCCCCTCTGCCACATTTGATGCTTGATATCCTTTAAAATATATCAGCTCTGAGTGTAAGAAAGCAAAACGGATTCTGAGCCCGTTCTGGTTGAGAGCTCTTTGTATGGTTACTCCTGTGCTGGCACCGAGGCACCTTGCTTTTGGAGAGCATCCATTCCAGATCTAGGATCTGTCTCCTTGCATCGAATGCTTTGAATCAACATTGATGTAAAGTTCATTTCAATCTGCATGGAACTGCAAAAGCCCAGGAGCAACCGCAAGAATCATGAAGGTTCTTCTTCATGTACAAATTAGGAGCTGTCCCGAAGCAGAGGGACAAACTACCTGCACCTTCCTAAGCTCTGCATCTGCAGAGAAGGCAAGGATGAGTCTGACACAGCTCTACTCTTTTATGACTGTCCTCCAGGTATCACTTAAGTGGTATTTTGGCAAGACATATTTCTACCCACAAGGGCAGGGAACAAGATTGTTTCATTAAGTGACTGAGACACTGCATGGCCAATGCCACTGCTACTGTGGCTTTGATTTGAAACCGTAAGCGAGAGGTCAAACTCTCTCAACACTGATCTCTCGAGGGAGAAGAGATAAGGTGGAGTGCTAAGATTTCCATGCTCCCACATGAGTAGATAAGGTCTGAATGAGGATCTTCATCTGTAGGCTGCTTCCCTAAGCATTTTTTATAGCTTACACTGGAAACCCTCATACCTCTTCTACACTGAATCACATAATTAGGGTTTCCACAAGAAATTCAGAGCAGGATCCCCTCCCACAAAATTCCCTCTCACCTGCACTCTTTTCATCACCAAAGACAACTGTTTGTCAGCACTACTTCTACTGCTGACGGAGTTCACATGCAGCTCAATTTAGCAGCCCACGGAGGCGAGAATATTCCTCTATGTGCAAGCTTCTAAAGCGCTCACCCATGATTGTGTGTGGCATGAACATCTCCACGAGGAGCCGTTTGTTCAGGACACACTTGTAGTCTCAGTGTGTTCTCCTTGCTAAGCAAGGAACTGCTTTTATGAAAGACAATCTCCATCGTTGGGAGATTACCTTTCAGTTTCCCAGGAAAGCCTTGCTCAGCTGGAGATATTGCAGATGGGATGCAGCCCCATTAATCTCTGTCATCTCGGCTTCCTCATGCCGGAGCTGTTCTCTGTCATAGGAGACTCCTCTTCATTACACCTTCCCTCCCACATGCAACAAAAACAGCCCAGCTAAACCTGACCCTGGGTAAACATTGAACATAGACAAGACACTGCTCTGAAAGTCACCAGTTAATTCATCTTCCATAAGCAGATTACTTCTGATGAGAAACACTTGCTCCTATCCCCTCGAATCAGCAAGCTGGGGTTCACATACAGCTCTGCAACGAGGGGCTTCCTGAGAGTCACCCAAAAACTGATATTGACACTTGTGCTGATCTTATAGGCAGAGTTGAAAGCAGCCCTGTAATTACAGTTGACTATTGTATAACTCCAGTTTTTGGTTGCTCATAACTTCATCTATTATTAATTGTTTGAGCTGAACATTTCTCTGGCTGGGTTTGGCCTCAGGCTAAACTTTTTCATTTCAGCTGGAATGGCTCAAGTCTTTCCCAAGAACACGTTTAAAGAAGAAGAGCTCACTTTTGGCCTTGTGAAAAGGATCTTCTTGTCATTTAGTGAAATGCTCTCACACCTCCATGCTTTTAAAAGCAAGACCTTGAAACTCTGGCAGACTCAACTGTTGTGAAATACTTGTCTCTTCATATTCTCTGGGGCAAAAAAAGGATCACAATTTGGCTGTTTTCAGCCTCAGACTTTATATATATCTGCTGTTTACATACCTGCAGTAGAGATCCAGTGGCTGTTTTGACCATCCTCAGTGCTGAACAAGCTGGATGCACCAGTGAGGCAACACACGCAAGCATCCAGCCGTGAACAAGGATGCTCCTGCAGCTGCAGGGTTTGGTAGGGCTTTCATTTCAAGTGTGCCTTTTAACTGCAGGGCCTCTGGGGTAGCAGGCCAGAAGAGAGCTGGGAGACAGTTCAAACTGAGCAGGGATACAGACACTACATCCCAGTGAACACTGGGGAATTAGCTACTGAAAAGAGCCTGTAATCAGCCTACCTCCACAGCCAGGTCTGACCCACAGAAAACGAGGATGGTCCTGAGTGCACACAGAGCAGAGAAGACAAGCCAAAATGTTTAGGAGTAAATTGCTGCTGTCTACTCTAGTTACCCAAAGAGGTGGAGGTGGAGAAAATGAGTCCATGTGGACACATTAAAAAGAACACAGCACGGCTCTATGAGTCTGGACACAATCTACATGAGCAAACTTTTGAGGCCACACCTCAAATACTGTATTCAGTTTTGGACCCCTCACTACAAGAGGGACACTGGAGTGCTGGAGCATGTCCAGAGACATGCAATGAAACTGATGACGGGTCTGGAGCACAGGCCTGATGAGGAGAAGCTGAGAGAGCTAGGGAATAGGAGGAGAATAGGAGGCTACAGGGAGACATGATCACTCTCTGTAACTGCCTGAAACGGGGCTGTAATGAGGTGTGGTCAATCTCTTCTCCCAAGTAACAAGTGGTTGGAGAATAGAAAGTGGCCTAAAGTTGCACCAGAGGAGGTTTAGATAGGAGATTAGAAAGAACTCTTTCAGTAAGGGTGTTGTTAGACACTGTCCCAGGCTGCCTAGGGAGGTGGTGGAGTCCCCATCCCTGGAGATGTTGCAAAGCCATAGAGCTGAGATGCTGAGGGCCAGGGGTTGGTGATGGGCTTGGCAGGGTGAGGTGAATGGTTGGACTCCATCTTAAAATGTCTTTTCTAGCCAAAATGATTCTACAATTCAATGAACCTTAACCCACTGTTTCCTTCTTCTGGAATATCAAAAGGTGAAATCTTATGACAGACTGGAGATGTTACACCCACTTTCAGAGGGAGTACACACCGAGACACTTCTGGTCATGCAGAAAACAGACAGAAAGCACAGCCCACTGCAGGGCAGGGAAGCATTGAAAAATCTCAATGAAAAAATGCAAACTGCTTCATTAAAAACTATACCAAGCCAACAGTATCCAAAGATGTCATTAACAAAACAGAAAACCCAGTGCTCAAGTGGCCAAGAGCTAACTGGAAAGGCAAAATGGGCCCAGTCTAACACAGAAATTAAAACAGTTTGAGAGAGTTCTTACTACTCTGTGAACATGAGTCAGTACAAGTGAAAATGGTGCACAGATGGGCCAGCAGAGAGGCAACAGAAGTGCCGTGATATTTACAAGGGGAAAAAAAAAATCATCTTCTTTTACAAGTGTAAATATACCAGAGAAATCATCCTCTTGCAGCACAACCCAGGGCTTTGATGCAGCAAACACTCCCACCAGGGACAGCCCTGGCTGCATCGGGAGGAGCAGGGATGGCAGACGCTGCATCTGGAAGCCAGTAGGCTCAGGGCACTGAGCTCTCCCCAGGAGTCACAACACACAGCAACATGCCAGATGACAAGGGGCCATTTTATAGTCTTTATGCAACCAGCAGCATGAGGCTAAGCGCTGTCCCAGGCCATGGAGAGACACTCAGAAGGGATGAAATGTAGTGAGTGTTGGCTCTAACAGATGCACACAGCCTGTGTGCTGCAGCTCAAGGCAGATCATGGCTGCTCATGCCACCAGCAACACAACAGCTTAGAAATGTGTGAGCCAAAGCTGATCTTGTTCCACAGGGAGGCAAGCAGGTGCCCTTTTTTGGGTCCTCTAGTCTCTCTCAGAGCAGTGATAGCAAGTGGGTTCTCCTCCAGCCTCTCCCAGATTGTCCCATCAGTGCAAGCTGCTCAGTTCACAGCATGGACACAGGGGTTCGGCTCTCTGGGTAACTCATGTTTCTCCCCACTCATCTTCCCCTCACCTGTGAAACGGCAGTCACAGTATTTACACTTCTGCAGTTGGCTCGAGATGGGGAAATGAAAACTTAATTATGGTCAGTGCTGTTGGCTGAGTAACAGCTCATGGCCTGACCACAGCAGGAATGGCAATGGACTCAGAGCAGGGTGAGCTCCCAGAGCAGAGCTGCAGGAGACAGCACAAAACTCACCTCAGCGTTAAAAAGTTCTGACAGTTTTACATGCGAGAGAAGCAGCTTTCCCATCACTTATGGACCTGCTTATAATGAATTATCATAGAATTTCATGATGGATTTCCAAGCAAGTCAACCAAACTCCTCCCTGCTCAGCTGCCCTGCCCGCTGACTTTGCACTGCCACATGCACTTGTGTTCTATAGGAAAACCACTGTTAAACAGCAAAACCAGCTCCCAGAACATCTCACCTCCCCTGGGTCCCTCTAACAATTTTTGTGGGTTCGTGCTACATTGTCTCACTCTCAAAGACTTCTGCCGGTGCTGTGTGAAAGACCAGAGCACAGCAGGAGAAATTAATTAACTGAGCAGACAGCAATTCCACCATCAAATGAACAAAATGAAGGAGTAACAGAGACTGACACTCACAGTCACCCCTAAGTGTTTCACATGACAACAGCAGGGAAAACACAGTCCAGACTGTTGTTTTAATGTTGATAATACTCCAAAATCTGCAGCACTTACTAATTTCTCAGTGGAAATCAAACCTTTGACATCAGTGGGGATTCTGTCTGTGCATGGAAGGTGGTTGTTAGGTTACAGCCTAGCAGTAAGAGTCTATTTTGTTGGTAAGATCTTTAGCACAAAGACAGTTCCTCTCGGTGCCTGCCCAGAGCAGCTGGACTGACAAGCAGAGGACAAAACTTCATTGGAAGTACGTTAGATCCGAATACATCCATGCACACACA
This sequence comes from Urocolius indicus, assembly GCA_013401255.1. Classification (NCBI taxonomy): domain Eukaryota; kingdom Metazoa; phylum Chordata; class Aves; order Coliiformes; family Coliidae; genus Urocolius; species Urocolius indicus. The sequence continues at coordinate 225,047 of WBNH01010710.1, forward strand.
TGCTGTCTGCCAATGCCTGTGTCAGTGGAAAGTGTGTTCTGTTCTTTGCTGAAGGCAGAGTTTACAGTTTGCCAGCAGCAGGAGGTCTGCCCGACTCGCCAGCTCGCTCTGCCGGGTACCATTCGCTCTGTGCAGCTCAGCGGTGCTGCCACATGTATCCCCTTCAAACCCACACCCTGGCTGGATGAAACAAGGCTATTCAACTTCCCACAAATCAAGAAGATGTTAAAAAACATAAGAGGGGAAGGAAAACTCTATCATCACAGCCACAGTAAGAGGGAAAGGAAAAGAGTTAAAGTGAAGACAGGGAAAAAATTCAAAGCCGTACAAGCGTAAAACAGAATCACTCCAGGCACATGTCAAAATAGTGTCAGATCTTGTTCTGTTCATTAAGTCAGCAGTTAAACACCCACCAGCTCCACTTCTTCCTAGCCCTGGAGTTTTGCTACACCTGGAGATGCACTCTATGGCATCAGCTCTAGAAACCACTGGCTTTGGAGGCAAATAACCTCATTTAAGAGCATGTTGAGGGAACCCTTCCACACTGAGTCACGTTGCCATGAGGGCTACCAGGAGAGGCCAGATCATGTACTCCAGCCCATGGAGATCAGCCCAAGCACTGGGACCAGAGAACAACAAAAACCATGGGAAAAGGGCTCAAATTTTATAGATTCTTCTTACTTTTAAGTCACACTTAATAATATTTAATATATGTCTGCAGAGTCTGATAAAAGAAAATTACCCCCATAACACCAAGTTAAAAACATCGAATTCGTATCTATCCATCTATTGTAGTGGAGATCAACAGCCTGCAGCCTGAACAGTCCCAACAAGGAAACAACTGTGCACCAGCCTGAGAAGAACTTGTCCATCTCCAATACCTGGGGTTTTAACTCTCTTTCTCCAGGAAAGTCTCAGACATGAAGCACTTTTCAGTTGGGTTCTCAACCTGTAACTGTGTAATATAAAATCCCTGCCCAAATAAAAAAAACATCTATGACATGGTTAAATAAAAATAAGGCCAAATCAAACAACCCACATGTAACATCTTGAGAACAATCCCAAACCTTTTGGACTTTATGAGCATTATTTTTCCCCCCCCTTTTTTTTTTTGGTATGTAATTTCTGTTACACTTGAAGGAACTTTTCCATTACAGGTAGAATGATGTATAAACAAGCAAAGTCTCCTTTACAAAGGAGGGATAACATTGTACAAGACAGAGTGCACATTAGATTAAGACCAGAGTAATTTCCTAAGACTGTGTTTAGATGAAAGAGTCTGGGCTATTTAATGGTTTTGGCCTCAAAACCTTTGCCAAGTGACATGTACAATTTAAATGTGCTAAAAGTCTCCTGTAGGTTCAGGAGCCAAGAAAAGAGAGTCATCTCTCTTCTCCAAGAGCCAGCATCCAGGTTTTGGCAACAAAATTGCTCTCCTTCCAAGCAGTATCAGCCCTGAGTCATACCTGCTCTTTGCCAGTGCCCACCCCACCGTACCTAACTCAGCCACAGAGATCAGCCCTGTCTAGTGCAAGGGGGAAAAAAAAAAGCAAGCTGAGACCTTGATTGCCAACACTACCTGTTCTGCATGCAAATTTCCACAGTTCTCAGTCCAAATAAGGCCACTTTATTTACCATTTTATTACTTCAGGTAATACTGCACACTGTCAGCAACAGGAACAAAGACTTTGATGAAAGCCAGTTTGTTTGTTTGAGGGTCTGGGGTTTTTTTTCCCCCTTGAAATAAAACCAATTATCCCTGTTCATAACTATGAACATTCCTCCCCAGTCCTTAGTCAGCCAAAAAACACATGAGATCTTTCTGAAAAACTGTGCAACAAAGTTATTAACTGCAGGGAAAGGCAGGAAAGCTCTTTTACAGCTGTTCATTGATCCTCTGAATGTCACCTTACACTCTGTAGCCCTGTTTGGATTCTGCAGACTTCTGGAGTAGGCTGAGGACAAAAAAAGAGAAGTAAAGAAAAACCTTGGCCAGAGCAGTTAGGCTGCTTCTTGAGACATGTTTTCTTTGGGTTCAGGCCTCAGATTCTCAGCCAGCAGCTTCTGTCCCTGGTGGAAAAGGAAAAAATTATGAAAGCATGGGATTTTTCTGCTTTTCAGGAATCCAGAGGATAAATGTGAGTTTCTAAAGTGTTGATGAAAGACGTGAATTGACCCCGATGTCCTTCCATCTGAGCTCCCAGATGCTGGGATCAAGTCTTGCAGCCAGCGGTGCTGTCAGGAGGGTGATGGGCTGCCCAGTGCAGGGCTTGGTGTGGGGCCTGACATGGAGCTGGGAATTGAGCAAGGAGTAGCTCCAGCCTGGCTCCCATCTGGCCCAGGGAACCCTCAGGCACCTTACAAGACACAGTCCTGGGCACACTCTGGTTGGGGAGGGGAGGGAGCACATGGCCCCCGTCCCTGTTGCTGACACATGAGTGCATCCAGACGACGGCTTTAACGACTCTTGGGAACCCTTTACATAGGCACCGTGGCTTGTGGCAGTTACTCTGGTTTCAAACAGGTGCACACGGGCCTTGTTTTAAGCGATTGGCTATCATCCAGGAACAGACGAGGCCAGAATTCATTCTATTTCATTTACAGTTCAGCATTTTGGTTCTAAAACTGTCCACCGATGCTCAGGGAGCAGCAGGTGCAATTAATAAGTACATAAACCATACCTGAGCAGCTCTGTTTCTTCTCATTCCTGCACTCTCTAGCACCAGAACACCACTCCTCACGCCCGATCTGCTGCTTAGCTTTCTTTCCTCTTTCCCTTTTAAACGGCACAGACAGCTGATGAAGAGCCCAGCACTCACCTTGACCCAGCTCAAAGCTCCATCAGACTTTCTCAGCAGGAACAGCCAGGCTTGAAATGAGAGGTAATGCTTGGCAGGTGCTCTCAGGGGACTGGCCAAAAATAAATGCACTCTCCAGTTAATTTCCATCCGAGTACTACCAACGTTTCTCCTTTAAGAGTGCAGCTAGAGCATTTGATTTACACAAGGCAAGGAGGTTGTGTATTTGTTTGCAGTAGCAGTGGCAGACCCAGCACACAACAAGGAATATTCAGAGCCATTTTAAGCACCTATGTAAGGTGTCTGTGCTCCTCATACAGACAAGAGATCTTTTAGGGCATGATTCAGAGCAGTCTCATTAGAAACTTGCCTCTCACCTTTGATTATAGCAGGACTCTAGATGTTTGATTTAGGCAGAGAAATGACATACTTAAAATTAGCTTGTACAAATATCTCCCAACGCATCAGTTCTGCATGGAAGCAGACTGAAAGCTCTCTGGGATGATGGTTAGGGTGACTAGTACTCAGCACTTGGCAGGTGGTGAGAAGCAGAATGAGTCTGTTTGCAGGGAGCTCTACCCAGCCGTGACTTCCTCTAGGAGAGAGCCACTGTAGCCAGCCACAGCACGCTGCAGGCTGGGGGAACCCAGCTCCAGCCACCCCCAGCCACTTCCCCCAGCTCAGATGCTGACTCTGAAGGAGGAAAAAGCTGTTGGATCTCAGCTCTGGCATAGAACCAGAGATGGCAGCACAGCAACCCACCAACCCAGTCCAAGGGAAATCTCCTCCTTCCTTCCTCCTTCCCCATGGTGATGCAGCTGTGACGGAGGAGACTGGGAATATCCCCGAGTCCCTCAGCCACAGGGCTGCTGGGGTGCTGCGGGCTGTTTGCAGTGTTGCCATCTCATACTACTGCTTGCTTTGCTTCCTTGGGTTTGTTTTAAAGGAATCACTTGGATCATAACTTTCATCAAGACTTCAGAAAGCAAGGGATTTAGAAAAGTTGGTTGGATGCACCCCAGTTTCACAGGGGAATTGAAAATAGACCCAACATTAGCAAACTTTTAACTGAAAAAAAAAAAATAACTGTTGCATTTGGAAGAAGGGTCATAAAACAACATCACCTCAGGCAGGAGATGGACACAGGTGGGAATGTAATTTAGCCTCTGAAATCGCTCGTTTGAAATGGTGTGTAGTATTTTCCTTTTCCACGGCAGATAACTGTGTGGCAGGGCTATGCATTGCTACATGGCAGCTCATTCTGCTTTTAAAACAGCAGCACTTCAGGAGCAGCCAAATTGACGCTTTTAATGTGTCCATCACTTATCAAGGGTAATTGATTAGTGCCTGCGAGGGGCTCTGAGATCTAAGGGATTATGTGTTCTGAGCCTGCTGAATTATTTGAATAGATTTAGGAAGAAAAAGATTGTAAATCAGATTTTTGCCTGACCCAGCATTTCCTTTCCCAATCAGCGTTTCCCCTTCCCTTTAAACATATTTTTGCTCAGAGACACAAAAGCATGCTAAGCCCAGGGAGCAGATTCTCAAAGGCAGCAAGAACAGTTAAGCGTGATACCTGTAAAAACAGAATGGGAAGCAAGTATATTTTCCCCCTGCCAGTTTCTCCGACGGCTGTTTACTCCGCTGTTTACAGATTGCAGCTTTTAATCTAGCTCAAGAGAAGAAAATGAAAAGGTCGCAGTTCCCCTGAGCCTGGAGGAAAGCGATCCACCGGGCAGACAGCACTGCAGTCCCGGGCAACACCACACGTCTGAGGCTTCAGCCTCACCACGGGCACAGCCTCTGCGGAGCAACTGGGAGTGTTTAAGCCTGGGCTGCCTGCCTGCCTGCCTTAAACACACCCCGCACCGAGAATAGCCCGGGCTCCCGGGCACAGGTCAGGCGATGCTGAGTCACTCGCTGGCCAGTGCCCAGGCTCTCTCCAGCTGCCTGGGGCTCGGCCTGCCTTAAAGCCACAGCCCGTGCTCACCTCACACGGCCACAGCCCTGCCCAGGGCACGGCTGCCCAGGGACGGCACCCGCGGCCGTCGAGGGGTCAGGAGATGAGTGATTCCGATGTGAATTCCCAGTTCGTACCGCCCCGTTCCCCTCCAGTTTCGCCGTGCTGCCCATTCAATGCTCCACTCGTACATTTGTTGGTAATTATGAATCAACTCACAAGCGTTAGTGCGCGCCCCAGGCTCACAGAACGGCAAACAATGTCCTGTCACGGGTTGCATCAGCTGCTGCGACGCTCTCTCATGCCTTCAGGCTTGCTAAAGCTGATCTAACTCTAATATAATAGCCCTTTTACCCGCCTCCTCCCCCAACAATTACCAGAGGCTTTGGAAAGCCATTGAAATGCAAATAGCCGATAGAGAGGTTATTGGGAGAAGCAGACTGGGAAGGTACGAATGCTGCCCTGCTAGTTTCCTTTAGTTTGAACGGGACTGTAATCCTGAATTCCTCTTTGTATAAATAAGAAGAGGGGCAATATTGTGAATACACAGATGGCCTCGTGTTAGCAGCTGAAGTGCATCTTCTCCAGCTCAGCCTCTCTGTAATCCGCACACCACCACCCCCCACCCCCCCCCTTACTCCCCTTAGTTGCTGCAACAGCAGAGAGAATTGCACAACACACAGGCATCTGCGACTCGGATGGCATGGATACAAGCACCCTGGACTACGCTAAACTACCGAAACCTTCTCTGCTGGGGATTTCAGAGACCTTCCCATCAGAAAGTTTGTGGGAAGCAAGGCACAGGCAGCTGTGGAACTTGCCATCTTTTCGCGGCTGTAGATAAGAATCCGCAATAGAGCCCCATCCTGTCCCACCACGTCCCTCAACCCAGGCACTCCTAAAGAGCGCTGTGACTCCCCCACGCTCTGTTTGCTAGCTAGCTTTTAAAATTATCTATCCACCAAGGACAAGAAGGAGCCGAGGCAATCCCGACGCTCGGCTGGAGCAGCCAAGGCAGCAGTATCTCTCACCTGCTGTAAGGTGAGGTGGGACCGGGACAATCTTGGACTCTTTAGGGTTTAGAAGTTCCTCCTAAATACAAGTTTCATTCACACCCCTTTTTCTGCAGTGAAACAACCCATTAATACCACTAAAGAAAATGTTTGCTGTATTTAACAGTCCCTGGCCCAGCTTAGAAGAGGTGGAGAGAAAAGGATCCAGCACCTGGTGCACATGAACTACAAGGGGCAGCTTGCTTGCTTTGGGAAGGAGGTGGCTGAGGACAGATCTTAGTCGCAGCTCACAACTACATAAAAGCAGTTATTAAGGTGACACAGCCAAACTCTTCTCGGCAACGGCAAGAAACACGACGGGGAGGGATGGCCAAAGAAGCGGTCAATGGAAAGGTCACAGAGGACCCAGGAGAATGTCCTTGGCCAGGCAGTGGGGTAGTACTGCCTCAAGTACAGGGAGCTGGGGGAGCCTCCGCTCCCGGAGATTTTGAACTCCTCGCCAGACAAAGCCTTGGCTGATGTGACCTGTTGTCCGTGGGTCCCGCTCCGAGGGGGTGTTTGGAATAGAGACCTCCAGAGGTCGCTTCCAGCCAACATTTCTACGGCTTCGGCACCTTCGCCTTGAAAACAGCACCAAAGGGTGAAACCGCAGCAGCTCCCTCTCCTGCACTTTAGCGGAGCCCCTTCTTGGGAGCGGAGCAGAGCAGAGCACCCACACCATCGCTGCACCCAGCCACCACTGCTGCCCCCTCCGCTGCTGCCCTGGGAGTCCTGCCCACGGGGACCCTTCCTGCCCCCCAGGGTCCTGCCCGCCTGGCACACACACGGCTCCCAGGGGTCGTGTCCGCCTGGCACACACGGCTCCCGGGGGTCGTGCCCGCCTGGCACACACAGGGCTCCCGGGGGTCGTGCCCGTCTGGCACACACGCGGCTCCCGGGGGTCGTGCCCGCCTGGCACACACGCGGCTCCCGGGGGTCGTGTCCGCCTGGCACACACAGGGCTCCCGGGGGTCGTGCCCGCCTGGCACACACACGGCTCCCGGGGGTCGTGCCCGCCTGGCACACACACGGCTCCCGGGGGTCCTGCACACACGGCTCCCGGGGGTCGTGCCAGCCTGGCACACACGGCTCCCGCAGCCCCGTGGGTCCAGCCCACCGGGACCCAGGGCACTTGCAGCCCCCAAGAGTCCTGCCCGTCGGGGTCTCCCCGCCTCGTCCACATCCCATCCAGCTCCCTAAAGCCCCGCAGATGTTTCCTTGCGCATCTCCTCCTCCTCCTCCTCACTATTCGCAGCGCGGATTCTCCTCATTTCAGGGAGTAAACTCGGGGCTGAGCCCGGTGACTGGACGGCGTTTCCAGCGCGACGGGCAGAAGCGAGCAAGCCGCCAGCAGGCAGCCGGAGCCGCCGGGAGCTCAGCAAGCGCCGGGGCCGTGCGAGGGGCGGGGGTAGGAGGGTAGGCGGTGGGGCCGTGGTCCCGCCCCGTCCCGCCCCGTCCCTCCCCGTCCCGGCGGCGCAGGGAGCCGTGCCGGCGCAGCCCCGCCGCGCCATGGCCGCCCGCCGCCTCCTGGGGCTGCTGCTCGCCTCCGCCGCGCTGCTGGGCTCAGGTAGGGCGGCTCGGGGCCGCGGGCGGGGGGTTTGTCCTGGGGGGTTTGGAGGGGGCGCGGGGGGAGTCCCGCGGCGCGCAGCGGTTTGCGCATGATCGCGGCGCCGGGCCCGCGGCTCACCAGCTCTTTGGGGCACCCCGCGGGATGCACCCCCGGGGGGAACCGAGCAGAGGTTGCAGCTCCGAGTCCGCCGTGGGGTGGGGTGGAGGGGAGGGGGGGTGGTCCTCGGGGTGGATGCGTCCCCCGGTAGAATATNCTCTTCCCGGGGTGGGGGAGGGCGGGGACGCGGACTCACGGGTCGGGGAGATGCGCCTCTGAGGAGGGTCCCGTCGGGGTCTCCCGGGAGGATGCACCTCCCTGGGGATCGCCCTTGGGGGCGGCTGTATCGACCTCCCTCCCCCCGGCCCCACCCTGCGCAGAGCACCCCGACACTGCAGCAGAATGCGGACCGCAAGCCTGTCACCGGGGCCCGGCTTGGCCACAGCCATCCCCTGTTCGACCCCCCTCCCCTCCAGGGTCCCCACGCCTGGGTCTTACCGTCCCCCGTAGCGCCTGCCCCTTCCACCCCGGCTCGGCGGCTGGGGATGCTCCTGCACAGGTACGATGGCTCTAGACTCATCATCTGTCTATCCTGACAGATATGATGTCTCTAAACCCATCATTAGATGACAGTACCGGTGATTAAAGCATCTCAGAATGGAGCGTGTTCCTCTTTGTGAGAAAGTGTCACAACGGTGTTTAAGCAAAACATGCAGTGCTGCAGGTAGAAAGCTCTGTAGCAGCCCATGTCTCGGATAATCCAAAACAGAGGAGTCACAGTGGCGTCATGGAAGGAGTTTGGTTTTGTCTCTCTGCTTACTGAGCCGTTGGATTAGCAGATTCTCTGTATGACCCAAATTTCTCAGGCTGCTGGTTATAGCCTTGCTCTTTTTTTTTTAAGTCTCACGGTTATTTCTTCAGTACAGCGTAGTCTAACCCAGAAATCAGTCCTAGTTGGACAGTAACTAGGAAGATAGGGAAAACAAACATGCTCTTTTAGGGGGAGGAGGGGAGTTAAAGGCAATTTAAAGCTTGCCACAACCCTCTGTTTCCTTTAAAAAAGAAAAATAAAAGCTACTTTGAAAAAGCTGTTTGCTTGTTTGAATGGAAAAAAAAACCACAAAAGCCCTCTTACAGGCTGGTCAGAGAAAACAACAATTATGTAAAAGGCCTTGGAAAGGTTTTTCTTTAAAAATGTGCTATTTAGCTAGGAGGCACCCCTGACACACAGATGGGTTAGAGGATATTGGAGAGAGCTGGGCAGTGAGCAGGTTTTGCTGCTGGAAGAGATTCGTTTTACCACGAGTCAGCCTGGAATTAGTTTCCATTTGCCTTAGGTCCTTACCTGCTGGTGCACCTGGCAGGGTAACAGCGTGGTACAGAGTTGCTTATGCTCCCCAGTTCTAGTGGCTGAATGTTTAACTGGTGTCAGTTTGACAGGCTGAGCTGAGAGGCTGTGCATAAAAGTCCCAGTTTTAGATTAAATAGTTTTTTGAAGTCTGAGCAGTCAGCAGGAAAGCTATTTGCATTCTCTGGTGTTTGCAACGTGGACAAAGAAAAATGCTGCTCAGTTTCATTTTTGGAGCACTGGGCTGCAGGGTTCAGCTCTTCAATATCCTTGGCTGTGTTTGTATCAAACTGCATTTCACTGAAACAGTCATAAATCATTCCTGCCAGCTCGGGGCTTCACAGGTGATTGACCAACACTGAGTTCAGCTCTTCTCTGAGCTGCTTTAAATTGCCTCTGCGTGGAAATAACTATCTAAGGGTAACTGGGCTCTGTCTGCACTTGCAACCTCTTCTGTGCCAAGCCCTGATATGGCATCAGCTGCATGTGCTGACACCTGGGATGAGGTGCTGCTGCGTGGCTTCAGCCTTTCCACGTGGCCTCCAGTTCTTCCCCTGGTGTTTCAGTGGTTTGGTATTTCCATAGTGGCTCTTCTGACTCATGAGTGGGTGTTTGCTCCTCCCCCTGTCTCTCTTCAAAAGGCTTTGGAGCAGTTTTGCAGCTGACAGAGTCTCAGAGAGCCCTTCCCCACCTGAGCACTGAACTGGCCTTTCAAGTACCAGAGCAGCCCAGCTACCGTCATCCTGAGCTCAGAGGAAAATACCAGTTGGTGGTGAGGAAGTGAGTTTCTGAGGCAGGGCTTTCCACCCCAGCTTTGCAGTACAGCAGCAATAGAAATCAAATCTCTTAATTGCTTCTATTGGCTGCCTTCTTTATTTTTGGCTTCTTGCTCTGCAACAGCCTTTCCAGCGCTGCCACCAGTGGGCTGCAGACAGCCCAATCTCCTGCAAGCTCAGAAGCTTGCAAGTTACCAGGAACCAAGGACAGCAAACTAGACAATTAAACTGGTACTCCTGCAGCTGAGGTCTGGATCTACTACTGAGAGCACCACAGTGTGCATCTTGGGGGTTGATGTCCACTAAAGCAGTGTTGTGGTTTAACTACAGACACCCCCATGCAGCCACTCACCCCCTCTGCCCTGCTGGGATGGGGAGAGAATGGGAAGGGTAAAAGTGAGAAAATAGGGAGAGCAAAAGCCACACAAGCAAAGCAAAGCAAAGCAGGGCTCCAGCACAGGGAAGAGGGACTGGGGAAGCCAAACGCCATCACTCTGAACGTCCCCCTTCCTCCTTCTTCCCCAGCTTTATATGCTGAGGGTGACCCGTGGAGTCTGGGATAGCCCTGGGGTCGGCTGACCTGGCTGTGTCACCTCCCAACTGCTTGTGTCCCTCAGTCTCCTTTCTAATGGAGTGGGTGAGGAGCAGAAAAGGCCTGGACTGTGTGTGAGCCCTGCTCAGCAGCAGCACAAACATCCCTGTGCTGTCAGCACTGCTTCCAGCACAAATCCAGACCACAGCCCCAGAGTAGCTCCTGTGAAGATTAACTCTGTCTCAGCCAAAACCAGCATGTTCTCTACCCCTTACTCCATACCATTTACATCATGCTCATGTGCCACGCTATCCAATACATTCCCATTACCCACTGCTGCTTTTCCTATCCTTCAATACAACACACAGATATAATTCCCTTGGTCTATGAACCACTTCATGAGATGTTTGTAGAATGTCCATAAATGTCCACTGAGTTCATGTAGTCCATGACTTTGGGCTCCAGCTGTTTGGGTGGTCTCTCAGGTGAGGAGAGGTGGTGCATGGTGCTGCCTGGAGCTGTGAGGCACCAGAGCCAGCTCAGCTCTGGTCACTGCTGCACCTGCACTGCTCTGTGTAAGGCTGTTCTCCATGGGTCCAGGGGGTTCCTGCTATAGTAATCGTATAACACAAATCACGGGTTACAACAATTTAAAGGTGTTTCCATTACAATGTCCTCCCCTGGCTCCTTTGGGACAGACCATGGGGTTCAGCATTATGATGAACTCCTTCCTTTGGTCCTGCTCTGGCTTGGACTTACACCACCCATTCCAGCGTGGCCTTCTCCATGGGCCACAGTGCCTTCAGAGATAGACCTGCTTCAGTGTGGCCTTACCCACAGCCACAGTCCCTCCACCAGCAGACTTGCTTCCAACATACCCATGGCCTCAGTTCCTCCAGGGGTTTACGTGCTCTGTCATGAGCTTATCTATGGCCACATGCTTTGAGGTTCTCCAGCATGACACAGCCACAGATGCTTCCAGATATACTTTTCTCCAGCATGGACTTATCCTTGGGCCACAATCCTTTCAGAGCTATACCTGCAGTGGCACAGACATAACCATGGACACAGATGCTTTGAGATGTACCTGCTCAGGTGTGGACTTACCCATCCATGGTCACAGACACTTTCAGGTGTCTTGCTCCCACGTGGACTCATCCATAGGTCATAGTCTCTTCAACTCAAGTTCACACTGGAGTTCCAGCCTGTCCAGTACAGCAGCACAGAACCAGCAGCCAGGGCCCAGCCCAGGCACATCACCATGGCTGTTAGCAAAGTGTCCCCAGGCACAGCAAAGCGAGGTGACCAGCAGTGCAGCAGCAACAAAAGGGAAAAGCACCCACTAACAAGCACTAGACTCTAATCTGCAGTGAGGTAAGCAAGCCCCATGGCAAGTACATGAGTCTGACAATACCTAAACAACAATAACAGCTGTAAATTCAATCTGTCACATTCCAAGGAAACGTGTCATTGTCTTTGAGCCCCACTTTGGGTGCCAAGAAGGGCTGTTGTGGTTTAACCCCAGACAGCAACTCAGCCCCATGCAGCTGGGCTCTCACCTTCCCCATGGGATCAGGGAGAGAACCAGAAGAGTAAAAGTATGAAAACTCTTGTGCTGAGGTAAAATCAGTTCACTAGGCAAAGCAAAAGCTGTTCACATAAGCAAACAAGAACAAGGGATTCATTCCCCGCTTGCCATGGGCAGGTGTAAGTTCAGCCATGCCCAGGACAGCAGGGCTCCAGCACGGGGAACGGGGACATGGGAAGCCAAACGCCATCACTCTGAACGTCCCCCTTCCTCCTCCTTCCCCAGCTTTATATGCTGAGGGTGACCTGTGGGGTCTGGGGTATCCCTGGGGTCAGTTGGAGTCGGCTGTCCTGGCTACGTCCCCTCCTAGCTGCTTGTGTCCCTCAGTCTCCTCACTGGTGGGGTGGGTGAGGAATAGAAAAGGCCTGGACTGTGTGTGAGCCCTGCTCAGCAGCAGCACAAACATCCCTGTGCTGTCAGCACTGCTTCCAGCACAAATCCAAACCACAGCCCCAGAGTAGCTCCTGTGAAGATTAACTCTATTCCAGCCAAAACCAGCACAAGCAAACCTCTACTTTTTAATTGAAAAAATACAGTAGGTTTGGGGTTTCTCTTTGGTCACATTCCACTGCTTTTCCCATCACTCATGCCTGTGTCCTTCTGAGCCCTCTGGGCTATCAGGCACAGCCACCCATGCTCATCTGCTGCTTTCCAGAGCTGCTGAACTCCAGCATGTTCCCACAAGTGCCCTGAGAGTTAGAAGCATTCAAGTATTTTGAGGCAGTGGCAGAAAGCAAATGCCCTGCAAAGCCTTTTTGCTGTCTTCAAAGCCACAGTTAGAGGTGAGTGTTCTCTCTGCTAGCGTGTTGCAGGGTGTTTGAAATGCACAAATCTGTGGCCTTTCCAGTCATCCAGGATCAGCCATGTGTTTGTGCAAAATAAGGAAAGCAGTCAATAAAGGACGTTTGCACAGCTGTTGTTTTCCCCTCTCCTGTCCTCACTCATGGTAAGCCAGTACAGAAATGCACTGATGCATTGTGATAGGAGGCAAATTTGACACCTGGGCTCAGTGTTCTTGCAGGGAGCATGAGGTTACCTTTTACAGGCCAGGCAGAAGGGGCAGATTCAGATGTTATGCTTTATGTGTTTTATAAGAAACGCTTAAAGCAAACCTCCATGATTATAAAGGAGCAATGGGAAGAGCTGTGCACATCCTCCAGAGTTGCAGTGTCAGCAGTGACGAGCAACTCTGTGCTGTCATCCCATGTCTTAAAAGACAGCATCTCACACATCACCTCTCCTCTCGAGTGTGACTACAATATCCCACCAGCAATTACAACAATTACTTCAATGTGAAAGGAATATTAGACAGCATAATTAGCTATTTATAACTGTTGCACAGATGGCTGCAGTCACTGCAGGCGGCTCCTCCACAGTCTCCGCACGACGGTGCCCAAGTGATTGTGCAGGGAAAGCAGGAAGGAGACAGCCCTTTTCCAGATGTTTTTCCAGGTGCCTAGGCTCTGCTTTGCAGTGGGCAGTGATGGACACAGCTGGCAGAAAAGGGGGTGCCAGGGCCAGCTCTGTGCCTGGCATTTGCCAGGGTCACTCACAGGTTGCGCCAGGAGGGTTGGAATAGAAGCAAGAGCATTGGTTTGGCATCGCAGCCGGAACCAAAGGAGACAGCAACGTTGTTTACAGCATTTACTGGTGCTTAAAAGCTCAGTTCTAACCCATGAGGATGTTATTAAGTGGATAATTACCAGGTATCAGCAGCGAGTCAGAGTAATACACTCAAAGAATAATTCTTACTTTGATAGTGCCTTTAGTGTGTGTGACAAAGCAGGGGAAGCCGAGTTGGGTTTCTTACAAATTATATCTGATCTTTGGACAAATATGCATTCATTAAATGTGCCATGCCCAGATATTTATGTACATTGCTGTGGAAATAATTCATTTTTCTACTTCTGCTCTTCTTTTGGAACTTTTTCCTCTCCCAGCCTAGTGATTTCTGTGCTTGGAAACAGCCCCTTAACTCCTGTTCTTTCTCCCTCTACAAAAACATCATTTTTTCCCCCTTACATCTGTTGCAACCATTTCAGCCCTTAAAGCACATAAAACAGAAGAGTCTATTGATCTCCAGTGTTGACTAGAATAAACTTTTAGGATTGCTCGGTTTAAAAACAAATTTGTTTCTCCTTGGAAAAAAAAAAAATATCTCCTGGAGGTTTAAGGCATTGACTTTACAATTAACTAAGGGGAAAACTGGGGGTTTATTACACAGTGCTTCCCATGCCACTCTGATAACAAAACACATGTTTAATAAACTATATAACACTGATTGCAGAGAGGAAAAAAAAAAAACCCTTTGCAATAATGCCTCTGTAAGCTGATTGATCTAATTCACAACCCGTGGAAGAACTTGAAGGGAGGAAAACAGGAGAAGATGAACACGGCGTATCAAAATGTGCTAGATGAAAGGACTTGTTTTTCAGAAGGGAACTTCAAAGTTGGGGATCCAGATGCTGGAGTCACTAGCTGTGATTTGGGATGTGAGCACAGGAATGTGCTTGCTGAGTGAACAGTGCTTTTAAGAAGAAAACAGAGAGCCCCAATACAGACCCGTTAGCCGTGGCAAAGAGAGAGATGAACGCTTTCAGTACGCACAGGGTCAAGTTTGGGTTTGATCTCCTGAAAGCTCAGCCTGCTGATGCAGGGTGGGTGAAGTTGATGCTAACACATAGTTATGAAACCATCTTGTAGTCACTCTAAAATCATTTTTTCATTGCTTTCCAACCATGTAGAGGAAAGAAAGAAAGTCATTGTGGTAGAAGAACTGAGGCCACAGGCAGAAAGCTGGTGCTGAGTGCATCTTCTGAGATACCCAACCATACAAGCAACATCTTCAGGGAAGGGCCAGGTCTGGTGTAAGGATTCAGTGCTGGCATGGCATGGATGTGCAGAAAAGCCAAAGAATGCAAAACCAGAAGATTTTGGGAGTGGTGTCTCAGGCAGGAAGGAGGATGCTGTGAACAGCATCATTCTTCAGTTGGAGGGCTCTGCAGACTGGCACAGGCTTGTCCACAGCAAACAAGGTGCTGGTAAAAGAGAATTGCTCAGCGTTTTGCTTTGCCATCTGAAATGCTCTCTTTGCCCATGCACAAAGAAATCTGGATAGAAAAGGCTTGTTGAGATGGGAAGAATCTTACTGAAATACAAGGGCATGGTTTGGTTTCTGGAGTAACTGGAGTGCAAGCGGCAAAAGCTGAACAAGCAGAAGACATTTCCAGACCCAGCTGTGGGTGACGAAGGAGGTGCTTGTGCTGCAGAAGGGACATTGCATATGTGATAAGATTATGAGCAGCACATTACTCTGTGACTATAAAGCATTGTCTGATGACAAATGTGTGCTTTTAGGAGTAGGAGCTTTGGGAAACTCTCTGTCTCTGTGTGACCCATATGGGAGGAAAGCAAGCAGCTTGGTGGAACATACATCTCCATGATGACCAGCAACCTCCATTCAGGTGTCCCTGCTACTGCAGAGCTTGGGTTGTCTCTCCAGACAACATGATTCAAGCAAAACTGACGTCAGACTCTACCTCATCTGGAGCAAAACCCTCCCCAGGTCTCATCCTGCTGCAAAATTGCCACTGCAGAGCCCAAGCATAAGCTGAGGTACATCTCTCATGCCATGGCAAGGTATAAAGACCAAGAACTGGCCAGACCTTCCCCTTGCCCAGCACATTTTCCTACCCTGGAAGTGATTTTGGCCAGAGAACTCACCGTGCAACCTGATGCCAACACACCAGGCTGAAGCCTCTCAAAGCCAAACTACTCAGCACAATGCTTCTACCCTAAGCACCCCTCTGAACCCAAGGCAAACCCCTGAAACAGGCTGGTTTTTATTCCCAGTGCTTCATCTGGGGTGGGTGTTCAGCCTGGCCCTGCTTGCCTGGGGTGACAGACTGTCTCACACGCTGTCAGAGATGCCGGGTGGATGCCATGCAGTTGGTGTGCCATCATTTGCCAGGAAACCAGGATGCGTTATTGCCAGAAATCCATAGGGTGGCATAACAGCTTTGAGCCTCTGGGTGGTTTACAAAATGCACACAGACCCCCAAGACATGCCTTTGGTCTCACATAGAAAATAGAGCATTTTAAACGAGGCTAAACATAAGCTTTTAATAAAGATCTATTCATTCCTTCTCCTCTGTAATGATGCTCTTAACTGAGCAGATGATTTAGATACCTCTGTAAAGGAAATCTCAGAGCCATAACACTTGAATTCAAGCAACAGTTTGGTGCTATTTTCTTCCACAGGTGGGGTCAGAGAGACCTGTTGGTGAATTTCTCTTTGAACTCAGGGAATTCTCATGTCTAGGTTTAAATTTTTTCATGCCATGTCAATAGCAAATGATGCTCTGGTTATAAGACAACTGTTCCCCTGGTGATGGGAGGCAAAACCAGGTAGCTGTGCACCTGCATCTAGAAAAGTGGGGTTTGTGCCCCTGTACTCTGAAATACTGTGTTCAGTTTCGGGCCACTCACTGCAAAAGGGACATTGAGGTGTTGGAGCATATCCAGACACAGGCAGCAAATGAAGGGTCTGGAGCACAAGCCCGACGAGGAGCAGCTGAGGGTGTTCACCCTGGAGAAGAGGAGGCTGAGGTGAGACACTATCACTCCACAACTGCCTGACAAGAGGCTGTAGTGAGGTGGGAAGTCGGTATCATCTCCCAATCAGTGAGTGATAGGACAAGAGAAAATGGGCTCAAGATGCATCAGGGTAGGTTTAGAACAGAGTTTAGGAAGAACTTTTGCCCTGAGAGGATTGTCAGAAGCTGTCCCAGGCTGCCCAGGAAAGTGGGAGAGTCCCCAGCCCTGGAGACATTGCAAAGCCATGGAGCTGAGGTGCTGAGGGACGTGGGTTAGTGGTGGGCTTGGCAGGGTGAGGGGAAGGGAGGGATTGGATTTGATAATCTTAAAGGTCTTTCCTCACCAAAGCAGTTTCCTGATCGTGTGATCACAGGGTTAAGCAGCTGTCTTTCACAACTTTAAAAAAGACATTTTTCATCATGAAGTGATTTTCACAAAAAGCATGAAGTTCTGTGATAAAAACATTCAGAATTTGTCCTGATAAGTGGTCATTGGCTTAACATTTGCTTTCCCTGGCAGGAGTGTTTGAGCTGACCTTTCCCACCTGCATAGCAAGAGTCTGGTTTTGCCTCCTGTCAGGCACATTGTGGAGGGAGACAGGCTGTGGGTAACACTGGCTTTGCCTCCCCAGATACAGCCTGTGCTTGGCACAGGAACCAGAATGCACACCCTGAACTCTGCTCTCCAAGGGCCTTCTCCAGACTTCAAAGAAAACAAGGAGCTAAACATCAACTTATTGAAACTGGCCAGTGCAAAAGGCTGAGGGATGTGGCACAGATTCCCTTGCTGTGGGCAAGCCAAGAGGGCTGGGTGGGGGTGGCCTGGCACAGGGGTTAAAAATAACAACAAAAGTCACTGCCTGCTCAAAATGACCTGCAGCAGATCCCTGCTGCTTCCTACTTGGGGATGCCCTGTTGGCTGTCTGTGCTGGAAGCCCCTTCCCACAGAGCCTGGCCTGGCTTCATGATACTCCACAGAGCCCAAAGCAGTGAGAGCACATCCCAGCACACCCCATGCCAGGAGGGTGCAGACCGCCAGCAGAAGAGGCTGGATGATAAACACCTCCCCACTGTCCTCTGAATACCCAGCTATTTGCCCAGCGAGGTGCCGTGGCAGGGCACACAGGTAGTAGCAGGGAGGGCTCTGCAGCAGCAACCCTGCATTGCAGGCTGCAGTGACAGGGTGCAGACAGATGCCTTCAGCCAGAGGAGAGGGCCATAACCCCCCACACTCTCCCAGGGCCTCTCTCCATCTGTCAGCATCACCCAAGTCTTCATTTCCACGCCACTGCCACTTCTAAATGGCACAGTACGACAGGAGCAGCACATCCCCAGTGATGAACCAGCATTTTTTACCCTGCAATTCCCCATTTACCTACTTTTAACTACAGCATCTTCTCTTGATCTTCACCTGACGAGAGCAATCTCTTTCCATCGGGAATCAGGTGATAAGCGTTTAATCTCCCACTTCAGTTTTCTTTGGGCTCTTGCATGGCTGGCTTTGTCATCAGTTGCTCTGTGCTGGGTTGTGAACAAAATGCTTTCATGCCACAGTTTGTTGCCTGGTTGATAAACAGACACCTTCAGCCTCAGGCAAGTCCACAGTCCTTCCTTAATGTGTGAGCAGAAATCAAGCAGAGCAGGTGAACATACCTGATAATGTTTCTGGGTACACAGCATGCAGGAAAACGTGAAAGCACCCCCACATTCAGCCCTGCACCCACAGTCATAAGAAGAGAAGGACTTTGCTGTGTGCTCTGACCTTCCCTAGGGATCACAAGCTGACTGAATGGGAGTCTGTGTTTCCCACCCTACGCCTGGTGAGGCTGGGTGAAGGCCAGGGACAGCGTGTATGGACACAGGCAGGGCCAAGGCTGTCCCCAGAGTGGTTTCAGCTCACAGCCTGCCTTTCCCTGGCTGGCTCTCAGCACCTCAGCAGGCTGTGGCCATCAGCCCTCCCCTGCAGGAAGCCAGGCTAGTGCTTGCTCAGGGCTGGGGTCACAGCAGCCCACCTCTCCCTTTCCCTCACTTCAGGAGCAGTAATCCAGTTCTCCAGCAGACCCCAGACACTACCCCTAGAGGGGAACAAATCCCTGTTTGGTTTTTTGTGACCCAAGAAAGCCACCTTTACCCATCCCCTGGCCTGTACAAGGGGGATCAGTGCTAATATCCCCTCTGCCATTTGCAAAGTGGTTGGGGTCCCATATCCTTTCCCCCTTTAGGTAGAATAAATTGTTCTTCCTTAAAAAGAAACCCCAAACCTACTCCCTTTCCCCTCAGCTGCACTTTGGCTTTACCTGGGGCATTTTTACAGCACTCCAGGGAGAGCCAGAAACTTACCTTTCAGGCTCAGAACAGAGGCCCTGGGAGGACCACAACATCCCTATGCCTCACCCAGGCACAGAACGTTGGGCAACTTCTTACCCTCATCACAAGTACAGCTGAGCTCAGCTTCTCTCCAGAAAGAACCTTAAATACCTGTGCTCAACACTTCCCAGCCTTTAGCTCCTGATGCAATTGATCTGGGCCTAATTGAAAGCAGGTTTTGGTGATGCTGCAGCTGAGACCTCTTTGACACAGACCTCAAAGAGTGATTATCTCATTAAAGTTGCTTAGAAAACGTCACCTGCTCTACACACAGAGGTTGTCAGAGTGCCTTGGAAACCTTTGAGTACTGATATGGAGGAAAACCATTTTGATTGGCATCCTGTACTGCCAGAACAGGGCTACCTGCTTCCTGACCATGCTGGGATGGGAGAGGACCTGGTGAAATGTTTGTTTCATGTGAGGGCAGAGAGAGAATGATGCTGTGGAACCAGAAATGGTTCAAGGCATCCTGTGGGAAACCCTGATGTGGGACCTTTCCTAGCTCTGGTAGCGCTGCCCTTAACAGGGTGCTGTTGTCACACAGGTGTTTGTCTGTCCATGGTGGGGGTCACTGCTCTGGTCTGATACCTTTAGGGAGCCTGGGATACAGAAGTGGGTTGGGAAGCTGCTGGACTCCTGCAGAGCTGCAGGATCGAGCCCAGCCTGAGGCTTTGCAGCCTCCTGAGGTCCAGACACTTTTGTTCAGGAGATCAAACCCATGTCAGTCCCTCTACTGAGCTTGCTGCTGTGCTGGGGGTGTGTAATTCATGGGGCTGTGCAGCCCTGCACCTCTGTGGGCTTGTCACCAAAGTGCTGGGGAGGGAATCACAGTAAAGGCCCTTTACTCAAGGGCCCTTTGGTGTAGTGCAAGTGCTGGGGATGAGGGTACAGGACGGTCCCACAGTCACTGGGGCTCCTCTACAGCCTCTCTGCTGTTACACCACCTCCTGTCATACCACGTGGCAGTGGCTGATGCGACCTGATGCATGACATAACATCACAGAATCATAGATAAAGACCTTTAAGATCATCAAGTCACACATCACACAGCCCAGCCCACCGCTAACTCCTGTCCCTTAGCACCTCAGCCAGATGAGGCTGGCTTTGCTGGCTGTGTTCTCCTTTCCACCTCCATCCCTCTTGCTGAGTGCTGAGAGTACCAGGTGCTGCCACCAAATAATTGGAATTATTCCTGGGAAGCCTTGAAATCAAATTGCAACAGACATCTATCTGCTTCTGGTCCATCTGCCCCAGCACACACACACACACACAGAGCTCTCCTGGGGCTTTGAAACACCAGCAACACCAGCGTGTTGCCCTGCTCTCCACACACCGAGGCTGTGCTCCCCATCCCACGCTGGCCCAGACTCACCATGATGGCTCACTCTATTGCTCAGTGGCCCAAGGAGAGGGCAAAAGGGCATGTTGTGGGGTTCAGGTTGCCAGTGTGGACGTGGCAGTGCAGGGGCCAGTGGGGGTGATAGGGCTCAGGTGGGTCACAGTGGCTCAGCAACACGGCACTGACTTCAGCAGAGGCTTTTAGGCATTCCTGTTAATAGGTTTCAAACATAACCACCATTAGTCCCTCCACAAAGAGAAAGTCTTCATTATGCAAATTCTCATCTTAAAGCTTTATTCGTGTGCTTCCTGGCAGGCTTTCCTTTAATCTCAAGAGCAAGATTGCTTGGAATTACCATATACCCTTGTTAATTGCATAAAGAAAAGGGAAAATTCAGCAGAGGTTGTTTTTGCCATAATCAAGAGTGATTTTGATTAGTACTTCTGGAAATCAGAATGTTTCGCTGGGGATGGAGAAGGAGGATGGCAGCATCACCTCGTCCTTGGCGAAGAGCAGGGGCCCTCCCAGCCAGGGGTCATGTCTCCCTGCTCTCAGCTGGCTGATGTACCCCTGGCATCAGCTGTTGGTCTCACAGCCGTGGTGGGTGCAAGGGGCTGAGTTTCATCCTCACATCACTTCCCAGCAGAGCCCTGCCTCCCCTTGCCCCAGTGGGCTGCTGTGGGGGTGTTTGTGCAGGAGACTGTCCCTGGTCAGTGTGTCTTCCCTGGCAGCAACCACAGAGCTGGAGGAAGCTGGGAGTTTGCTTTTCAAAGGCAGAACTAGCTCCAGGAGGAGGTGTGTGTTCAGGAGACAGCCTGGGTGCATCACTTGAGAGAAGTGCAGCTGGGATGACCCTGTCCTTGCCCGCCTGGCTCGCCAGCACTGCTCCCACAGACCCCCCCATAACACCCCAGCTTCCCAGAGCTCTGCTCTCCCCACACACACAGAGCTGTGCATTGGCCTGAGCAGCAAGAACTCCAGATTTGCAGGCAGCTTGGCACTTGCAATCACATTTGCCACATGTTTGGCAGGCAGCTGGGGCCGGTGCCCACGCCGTGGTGGAGCAGAGCACCAGCGAGTCCGAAGCTCTGGCCTGTGCCACCCGGGATCGCTGCTGTGGCTGGAGCAGGGGGCCAGCACCTGCTCCAGGAAGGTCCCTGGGCACCCTGGTGCTGCCAGAGCCACCCCAGTTGCTGCAGCACAGACCTGAGCCTCTGGAGGAGTAGCCATTTGCTCCCCACAGACCTTTGAAGCCATGTCTTTGCTGAGACAGTGGAAAATCCCACTGTGAGGGTGCAGCCCACCACCAGCACCCATAAACCCACTCTAAACCATCCCCAGAGGCCCCAGCACAGCCGTAGGTACCTTATGTGAGGAACCACCTGTGTGTGCCTGGTTACTGGGGAGACCCTGGTGCTTTCAGCTACCTTGGCACACACTCCCTCCTGCTCTCCCACTTGCTACCCACCAGATGCATGAAAGCCAGGCAGTTTGGACTGCTTTCTGCTGCCCTTGTCCCTGCTTTGCATTCTCCTGCCATCTCCTGGGCTGTCAATCTCGGGCTCTCAAATCCCAGGGAAATGAAACACATCTGTATTGCACAAAGAGATCTGTGGGCTGGCACTGAAAATGGCATTACACCTCAGTCTAAGTGCTGCAGACAGCCTAGCAAGGTACCGGGGGTGAAGTATGATACTGTAATTCAAGCTTTGTCAAACAGTGGGGCTTAATTAGAATATATATATAATTGTAACAACTAAAAAGCTGACGAGTACAATTGCACGTCTGAGCTGCCTGCTTCAGAAAATAATGAGGAGAGAATACATTAAGGCACAAAACCCTGCCACCTTCAAAGAGCAGAGAGCTCTGATTAAAAATCCCCCCCAGCAAGGCGAGGGGAGTTGGTGAGAGGCAGGGGGGTGCCTGCAGCACTGGCTCGGCCATAACTCACCTCTGCTTTACAGCCTCCAACTAGCACAGCTGCTGCTTTGGGGTCCCCCCAGCTCCCCACGCTGGAACTAGGAGGCTTGTATTAGGTGCCAAACGTGTCTTGTAAGCCCCTTTTCCCTCTGGCATAGATCTGCAGTCCTGCAGATGCTCCAGTGCTCTGGACCAGCAGGCACACAGGGCTGGAATCACCTCCCTGCTGCCTCAGGGATGTGTGTTTTCTCCCAGCAGACAGAGATGGATTCTTCCTAGACTCAAGTCCCAAGTGCTGGATCCTGCACTTGGGCCACAACAACCCCCATGCAACACTACAGGCTGAGGCAGACTGGCTAGAAAGCTGCCCAGAGGAAAAAGACCTGAGCGTTGATTGACAGCAGCTGAACATGAGCCAGCAGTGTGCCCAGGTGGCTGAGATGGCCAATGGCATCCTGGCTTGTATCAGAAATAATGTGCACCAGGGGAAGTTTAGCTTGGAGATTAGGAAGAACTTTTTCCCTGAGAAGGCTGTCAGACACTGTCTCAGGCTGCCCAGGGAGGTGGTGGAGACCCCAAACCTGGAGATATATAAAAGACACTTAGCTGAGATGCTGAGAGCCACGGATTAGTGGTGGGCTTGGCAGTTTGAGATGAGTCATTGGACTTGATGAGCTTAAAGGTCTTTTCCAACCAAAACAATTCAATCATTCTATGATTCTATGACCTAGTGCAAGGGTGGGGAAAAAAAATCTCCCAGAAACTAGCCTTGTCATCAATCCCAGTGAAGATTCTGTACTGTTCCCTGGCACAGAGCAACCAGCAGAGGAGGATTTTGGACACTGGTGGTTTTCTAGCCCTGTAACAGGTTGCAGGGAGCATGGAGATGTTCTGCAGAGAGGTGAAATGTCAGGGTGTGCACAGCCTGACTGCCAAGGCTCCAGTACAGACAAACCCCTCTGCAACTCATCGGTGGGCTGCTCGTGAGCTCCAGTGCATGGGAACATGCCCTAGATTCTCCTGGAAAGTATGAACCTTTAATATAAAGGTACTCTGTGTGGGTTCCTATCAGAGGATAGGCTTTGGGAACCTGAGTGACCGTGGAGCAGGACCGAAGGGATTTGCATGAGGCAGTGCAGGGAGCAGCAGTGAAACTGTGTTTGCAAGGTACAGACGTGTGTGGAGTGGTGGTTGGGTCTTGAGTGTCTGCCTGTGAAGTGCTGGGTTTGTTAGTGCTTAATGACTGCATAAAAGAACAAGGAGGAGAGTGTTGATCTCTCCTCTGTTGGAGTGAGGGGGGAAGTTTGGGTGCCTTTGATGACAGCGCTCGGTTATTGATCCATACAAGGTGTAATATGTCTCTAGAACACCCTTTGCATGAAATAAAGATGTTGTTAGCTTCAATTAATTGGCAGTCTATTATTAATCCTTGCCAGCACCTAGGGGATTCCTGGGTTTAAATAGCCCTGGAAAAGGACCTTGGCTTGCTATGGGCAGTGGAGGGAAAGCCCTGGGAAGCAGGCTGTGCTGCAGCTGCAGCTCCTGGGGAGGGCTGTGCTGGGTGATTCAGCACAACAGTGTTCCTCACTGACACAGGCTGCCAGTCTGCCTCCTCCCATCCCCCTGGAGGGATGTTAGTGGTTGCTGTTAGTGGTTGCTGTTTTACATCAGCTCCCAGAGGAAGGAGGGCCCTGAGCACCTTTTGTCCCCCTGGACCCACCTGTATGCCTGCTGGCTGTTTGGAGGATGAATTTGGAAGTGGCACCCTCCTCTCGTCCAGCTGGAAATGATGCCAAGGGGAGCTGCTATCAGACCCAGGGAGGTGCAAGTGCTACTCAGGTGGCAAAGCAGACAGGGGAGAGTCCATCTTTCTGTGCACTCACATTCTCTTCAGATCCCACAGCCCCAAGGGAGGGGCACCTCTCTGCACCCCCACGACCCCTATAGCCCTTCAGCAGAGGAAAAGATGAGCTGCACAGCCCCACAGCCACCCACTCCCCTTTATATTTGGGCTCTTACATCAAAGGTGAAGCCTAGAGAGGATGTGCTAAGGGCAGGGCTGGGTAAGCAGCAAATCAGCACCCTTAACATGTACTTAATCACGCAGAGCAGAGGAAGCAGGGAAGAGGGAAGGGAAGGCTCTGAGCATACCAATGGGAGTCTTGGTGGCAGCACCACAACCTTCCTGCCAGCTCACCCTGCCCTGTGGTGGCAGGGGGAACTGAAACTGAAATGTTAACACAGCAACAGAGCATTTCCCCCTGAAGGCTTTGTGGCTGTTCTCATCCTGCCAGAGGCATGCTGTGGTTTTCCTCTTCCACCTTGTTTTGTTTTTTTTTTTTTAAAGATAGTTGAGAAAAGAAAGACAAGAATGACAGAGCCCCACTGCTTCCTGAAAATCCTGGAAAGAAAGGCTAAGGGAAAAGCCAGGCTGGGAAAGGGAGCTTGCAGGAAATTGCCAGAGCAGCAAGCTCTGGGACAGTCCCACAGCAGTAATGAGCATGTGGGGTCTCAGCAGGGCTATGCTGCTGGTTTGGCAGCACCCCATGCAAGTGCTAGGAGCTGGGCAGGTGTTTTTTTCAGCACTGCGGACAGTCCTGCGTGTTCCTTACTTCACTCCTTTGCACAACAGACCACCTGATAACCCTACAGTTCTAATGGGAGAGCGTCACCTGCCTCCCACTGCCAGTATTTCGCCAGCAATAAGGCCCAAGAGGAGCAGAGGGGAGCCAGCATCATGCCTGGGTACAGACCACCTTTGGGCTGGGTCTCGTCTGCATGCCTGCTCTGGTTCTGTGGGTTTCACACAGTGGCAATTGAGTTCCCCTGCGCTAGGGCATTGCCCACCTTCCCCTGGCCTCACAGGGCTGGCATTAGCATCCTTCCTCTCCGTGACAAACACAGTGGTGAGCTGGCACATACATAACTTACACGCACCCTAGGAGTAGCTTAACACTGAGCACTTTGCCAGGGGATAGGAGCCTGTAGCACCTTCCCAGTCACAGCCCCTGTGTTGGGTTTGCTGAGCCTGCATGGAAGCAAACCCAGAGCTGTGGGTGTTGCAATCCTTAGTGACCCACTCTCAGGAGAAGTTTTTTTTTTCTCCAAAATGCTGATACCTGCTTTCTCATGGACTGGTGCCTTCTGGTTGTTATTGTCCTTGTCAGTAAAGCTTTACATTTATTCATGAAGCACGCTGGAGCTCAGGTGGCAACAGCTAAATCCATTTAGCAGTAGGAATAAGAGGAAAGCCATTTTAATGTTCTCTTGCAGTGCTGCAGTACTTAGCAAACCCAAAGGATATTAATTACTCAGCATGCTCTGAGATGTAAAAGCATGAATTTATCAAGACAAATACGTTCAGAACTAGGGTAAGTCAACAGTAATTAACATGATGCAAGAAAAGAGACAGAGAAAGGCAGGATTAGCTGTCCCCATCGCAGGAGAACACGGCCCAGCACTGACCTATCCCCAGGATGTTACACAGTGACTGGAGTTGTGGTGAGGCATCTGTCAGGTGTATCCCTGACAGGGGTTTGGTTTGTGTTACCCAGGCAAAACGGTGCAGGCAGGCTCTGAAGGGCTAAGTTGTGCTTGGCAGCCAGCAGCAGCATTTCTGTGTGAAGCCTTTGGTGCTGGGAGGCACTGGGAAGAAGAGGTGCACATGGCTTTTGTGTTCTCTCACCAAACTGTGCTCTCCCAGCTTTCTCATGGTGTTTAGCAACCGTGTAACCGTGAGCGCTGCCACAGATGAGTGGCAGCTCAGGAGATGAATTGGTAGGTTCTCCTTGACAAATTTAAGCATAGGGTGTGTTTTTATACCACAGCCATTAGGGCAGACAAATGGGAAATGCAGACATGACTGCTCTGCAATTTAACAGTCACAGCAGCTGGAGAAGGCTGATGTCTTCCTCATCGCTGAGGATGGGTCAGGCTTGGAAAACAAAACAGAAAGCCCTCTGAAAACTAAAGCAATTTGAGCAAATGAGTCTGGCTACACTGCATTTAAAGGCAGTTTACTCTGTACACAGCAAGTACAACCAGTGCTGATTCTTCGTCCTCAGGTCTCGGGGATGGCCTAGATGACTTCAGCCTGGAAGATGCCCTGGGTGACATCAGCACCAAGCGCCGTAAGTCACATGTATTTGTTCTTTTAAATGGTTCTTTGGGATGTGAGGCTGGTGGGAGGGTAGAGGGGAATATGGGCTACCTTGTCTCTGAGGTAGCAGTCTCCAGGCTTGCCAATGGGAGGGACTGGGGATAGACCTGGAGAAGGCAGTTGCTGCCCATGTGCCCTTTCACACTCTGACTCTTGTGATCTCCGTGTTTTGATGTAGCAATGGCTTTTTGGCTTCCTTGTGTTTGTTAGCAACACCTGCCATGAAACCTGACCCTGTTTGCCTGGAAGTGAACATGTTAACCCCTGTCCTTCCCCAGACAGGGCAGTGCTGGTCCTTCTCTGTTCACACTGCCAGGGAAAGCAAACGTTGCCTTGGATTGCTGCTTTGTTTCAATTAATTTCAAGCATAAGTTATGAGTCAAAGCAAACTCCTTTCTGAAGGAGTTGCCTTGCTGCTGTGTGCTGATATTTGGCTTTGAAATGCATCATTTTCCTGTAAGTGGGGGCCAGGCTGTGTCGCTGAGGGGACAGCAGCACCTGGCAGAGCTTGGCCTCAGGCCTGGCAGAAATAGTGCTGGGGCAACGCCACGTGCCTCTCCCCAGCACTGAGGGCTGAGCCCAGGGGTGGTATCCACCCAGGCACAATGCCAGCTCCCCTTTGCTGCCCAGCCACAGACACAGCATGTCAGAGCTGCAAACGCCAGCACCTGGGACCCCTCTCTGCCCTTCCCTCCCCACACAGTTCATGGTGACCATCCCCAGACCCAGCACCCAGCCAGGTGGCAGCAAGGAGTGCTCTGTGATGACAGCCTCTGTGGTCACACACAATGCCCTGCAAGTGTTTAAGAGAAAGCTCCAACAGAGTTTGAAACCTCTTAATTTAACAGCACACAGACACTTCACAGAATCACAGAATGGTCGGGGTTGGAAAGGGAACTCTAGAGCTCATCCAGCCCAACCCCCTGCTAAAGCAGGGTCACCTCCATCAGGGGCATAGGAACACATCCAGGTGGGTTTGGAAACTTCCAGAGGAACCTCCACCCCTTCCCTGCGCAGCCTGTGCCAGGGCTCCCTTACCTCAACAGCAAAGAAGTTTCTCATCCTGTTCAAGTGGAACCTCCTGTGTTCCAGCTTGTGCCCATCACCCCTTGTCCTGTCACTGGGCACTACAGAAAATACACTGGCCCTGTCCTCTTAACACTTGCCCTTTAGGTATTTTCAAGTGCTGATAAGATGCTGTACACACACACCACTCCACCCCCTGGTCTTCTCTTCTCCAGGCTAAACAGCTCCAGGTCTTTCCTCATCAGAGAGATGTTCCAGTCCCCTGATCATCTTGCTAGCCCTCCACTGGACTGTCTCCAGCTGTGCTGTGTTACATTGCAGCTTAAGTGGAATAGAGTCAGGATGCTCCATGCACCTCTGCTGCCGCATGCCGGGTTCAGCAGGACAGGGAGAGGATGGACCGTGGGGTATCCAACCTGATCACAGATCTGAGGGATCTTGTGTAGGATTTTACAAGCCCTTTAACAGAGTATGTGGGAGGCCTGGTTGGAAACAGCCACTCAGAGCAGAGGGAGAGCATCGTTTCCCTAGGCTGGAGTCCTAGCTGTGTGCAGGGGAAGAGGCAGCACTGGCCCTGCATCCTCCCCAGCTGCTGTGTCCCACTCTGAACTTCATCATGTCAGCACTGGAATAAAAGCAAAGCAAGGGTCTGGAGTCGGGTCACATCAAACAGTAGTGGCACACTGGAAATGAAGCCCAGCAGAAAAGCTCTGGTATTCAGAGGCCCAAATGGAAATTAATGGGAATAGAGCAGCCACAACTCTTGCTCATCATTTATTCATGTCCTTGGTAATGCTAGCCACTATTAATAGATAGTGGTTTACAGGAGGGGAGAAAATAAATAACCACCCCTCCTGAAGGCTGACTGTAGCTTGTTTCAGCCCAGGAGCAGCTAGGAGCTGGGATCTGAGCATCAGCGTGTCACCAAAATTCTTCCTGCTGACAGGAAGCCTCCTGTACATAATGCAGCACTGGGAATTATTCACCATTTAAGTCACCAGCTGGGCAGGGGACAACAAAATGTTAGCAAGTTTTGTTTTTCACACTGTTCTGTGCAGTATCTGCCCTCGCTCTGTTTGCTGCTGTCTCCAGGAGCCAGCAGTTTATTACTGACATACACCAGTGCAGGCGGGATGTGACCTGCTGGAGAGCAGCTCTGCAGAGAGAGACCTGGGGGTTCTGGTTGATAACAAACTAAACATGAGCCAGCAATGTGCCCTCGTGGCCAAGAAGGCCAGTGGCATCCTGGGATGCATCAAGAAAAAGCGTGGCCAGAAGGTCAAGAGAGGTTCTGGTCCCAATCTACTCTGCCCTGGTAAGACCACATCTGAAGTACTGTGTCCAGTTCTGGGCTCCCCAGTTCAAGAGAGACAGGGAACAGAGAGACCCAAGTGAAGTGCTATACCAAGATGATGAGGGGACTGGAACTTCTCTCTTATGAGCAAAAGGCTGTGAGACCTGGGACTGTTCAGCCCAGGGAAGAGAAGACTGAGAAGGATCTTATCAACACTTAAACAATATCTTATCAATGATCTCATCAACACATTAACACAATACCTAAAGGGCAGGTGTTAAGAGGACGGGGCCAGTCTTTTTTCTGTAGTTCTCTTCCTCTACAGGTTCCCAAACCTGCCTGGACACATTCCTGTGTCCCCTGATCCAGGGGAACCTGCTTTAGCAGGGAGTTGGGCTGGATGGGCTCTTAGAGGTCCCTTCCAACCCCAGCCACTCTGTGCCTGTGATTACTGCTCTCCACTCAGTGGGCTGCTGGCTGCACACAGGTCAGCCTCAGTCACAGCCATTCCCCACATACCTCTGGGCTCCATCCTGCCTGGGGCTGTAGCCACTGGCCCTTGCCCTCAGGCTGTCCTGCCCCAGCCCATGCATCCTGCCATGGGGGTTTTGTGCTCTGTTTACAAGCGCAGAGCAATGATCATCAGCTGGAAGCTGGTGGGGAAATCTTTACCCTTTATTCCCAGCCCAGTAGTGACATGTTTTTGGTGTCTCCCATGACTAATGTGGTTTCCCTCTCGTCTGTTTTGCAGCTGCCACCCCCAAGGGCCCGCGGAAGCCATCAGGTGGGACAGGTGAGACCATGCGCGGATTGTTGGGCACAGCCTGGGGTTTGCTCCCTGTGTGTGTGGGGCTGGGGGCTGCTGCCTCAGCAGAGGCTTTGAGATGCCTTCTCCTGCCTGTGGGAAGGCTGGTGCTGCTGTGTGCACGTGCACTGCTCCCCTAGGGCCCAAGGAAATGCAATATTGACGTTTCTGTCCGTGCCAGAGGCGAGCGGCGATGGAGCGCTTACAGCCAAGGCTGAATTTCGCACACTTTGCAGTATCCTAATGGAAAAGACACAAATCACTGCTCAGCTACACAAGGGCTTTTGTTCCTGGCTGCATGGCACCTGCTACCTTTGGAAGCATGAAGGAACCCAGAGGATTTTCCACCCTTTTTTCTTTAATTCCAAGCTATCCCCAGCCTGCAGGGAAAGGTTCAGCCTGGTGATATTTTCCCATCCAGGGAAAAACATCTCTCCAACTTTTTGTGCTGGCTGGCCAGCTCTACAGCACCTGACCTTGTTGAGGAAGCACCCTTAAATTCACCCAAGTTTCCTCCCCAGCAGCTCCTCTGGCTCAGTTCTGGCCAAACATGCCACAGGTTGCTCAACCCTGCTGGAGCAGCCTGATAGAAACTGCAGCAGGGAAGGGCTCAGAAGTGAATCCATTCACCCCTGCATGAGAGTTTTGGCACCAATTTAAGTAAATCCAAGTGCCTGTCTCCTTGGCCACTGTGCTCTTTGCCACTTTGCCAAGTGCCAGAAGCACACGCAGGACTTGAACGTTTGGATCGCGTCCCAAACGAGAGGCCGCTCCATCCAATAAACCTTCCCTGGGAAATGGCCGCATGCCGAGGCTGAGGCTTCATCTCAGCCAGCTGCTTCTTCCCCAGAGAGTGCTTTTTGGATGAGTGATGGCACTGAGGGGCTCCAGGGCAGGTTCTTGCGCCCTGGCCCCTCTCCTGCACACCACATAGCCAAGGGTCACTCATGGGTGGCCATGCAGGGAGCAGAGTCAGTCCCAGACACTGCCTCATCCCTCACTGCACCTCTCTCAGGAGCTGCTGCAGGATACTGGTGGGTCTCCCCCAGAAAGCATTATTTTGGAGCTGGGTGGGCAGCAGACAGGGGGAGTTAGAAGGTGGCCAGGCTGGTCTGAAGACCCTGAAGCTGGGTTGGGAGTGAACAGTGGGTGCAGGTGGATGCCCTTTGCAGCTCTGTGCAGGCACTGGTGGCCTCTGGCAGCCCCACAGATGCTGAGGCTTTGAACAGTCCCTTCTCTCTTGCAGGAGACTTTGACTTGGCTGATTTCTTTGACCCACCTCCGGAGACTACCACCAAACCAGCCAAGCCGACTGCAAAGCCCTTCCCCAGGCCAGGGAAGCCAGGTACCATGGGGGTCCCCGGGCAAAGTGCATGAAAATGCTCCCCAAGGTAAACGAGAGACATGCTGGCAGCCAAGCTGAGGTCAGGCAGTGACAGATGAGCCCCAGCAAGTTTTGGTGACCACCAAGAGGTGGCTTTAAAAGATGATCAACTCCTCCTGCTTTGCTGTCATTGCAGAGCTCGGAGAGTGGATGCTCCAGGCTCTGGCTGA
Source organism: Urocolius indicus (assembly GCA_013401255.1). Classification (NCBI taxonomy): domain Eukaryota; kingdom Metazoa; phylum Chordata; class Aves; order Coliiformes; family Coliidae; genus Urocolius; species Urocolius indicus. Next base: position 255,766 of record WBNH01010710.1, read on the forward strand.
TGTCCCAGAAGGGCTGGCACCAGCATCTTACCATCCTCTCTCCTTCACTGCCCACACACCCCTGCCCAAGCCGTCAGGGGCCTTCAATGAGCAACCTTTGTAGAAGTTTTTAACCAGGACAGAGCCATTGGCTGTTGTTAGAGGGATTTCACAGACAAAGTACCACGTGCTGTGGGTAGCCTGGGGGGTGGCATGGAGCTGGCACAGCTCTCAGGAGTGGATAGTAGTATGTGTTCCACTGGCAGCATGGTTAGGACAGTGTTTCTGGCAGCCCTCCCTGTCCCCTTCCCAAATTCAAGCCCTGCTGACACATGCCCTGGCGCAGAGGATCCCCTTCCAGTGCTTGTCCAAACACATGTTTCAGAGGGTAACATCATTTAGTCTCCTTTTTTGCCTCCTCTGTCCTTCAGACAACAACATTTGGGATGTCATCCGCACAACCAAACAGCCAAAAACTACAAAGTCCCCCCCAAAGTATAAGCCAGGTGAGTGTGAGCAAGGTGATCTTCACCCTGGTCCTGCTGCCAGCACAAGCAGAGGCACACTGGGGTGTGCCATCACAGCAGCACTGCCCCTCACCCCGGGATTTGCAGCCTCTGCTCTCTTTGTTCACGTGAAACACTGAGAGAGAGGACAATATAAACCCACAGAGCACACAGGGTGCCTGGCATTGCCCTGTGCTTCCCTGCGGGTCCCAGCTACTCCTGCCCCGGTTTGCATTCCTCTGCCTGGCCTGAAATGGGATGGGGGTGGGAGATGTGCCACCACACGGCACAGGGAAACAGGAGGTGCTTGTCTCAAGGGCCTCATCTCTTTCCCCAGCAAAGCCCAGCAGTTCCTCCATTAATTAATTGCAGCCCGTGGCCAGCACTAAGCCCTGTGTTGTTTTCTAGGAAAGGATCCTATGGATTTTGACTTGGCTGATGCCCTTGATGATAAGAATGATGGGAAAGATGATAGGAGGCCAAATGTAAGGCCAGGTGAAGGTATGCTGACTTCCCCTCTCCATCCTGCCTGCCACTGACCATTCTGTTCCCAGGACCTGCAGGACATCCTCCCCAGCCTTTCCTGGGAACAAACTCTCACTGCTGGGGCAGCATCCCTGCCAGGCAACGGGGGAAGGAGAAACAGAGGTGTTGCCTTCTCTGAGGCCTGCAGCCAGCACCCCACGTCCCTGCCCACCAGCACAGAGGAGGGGAACATCACAGGCCCTGGGGAGGGCAGGAAGGAGCCCTTGCCTCAGGGGTCTTTGCCTAACACCCTGTTGCCTATCCTTGAGAGAAAGGTTTCTTTCCCAGAGTCTCTTCTGGGCCATTACATTGCAGTGATTGTGTTGAGCTCCCCTTCACCCCTGACAGCTCTTTAACCGAGGGCATGTGTTGTTGGGGTTCACAGTCACTGCCAAGACATAAACTTACAGCAGGCTTCAGTCCTGGCATAACATACACCATGGGCTGGGAGATTTTTTTTCTTCCATCCCTAAAATCCTCCAGTGAATGAATCATTTGTCTGTGAGGATTGTTCCCTTGAGCACTTGAGCTAGAAAACAGACTTTGCACAGCTAGTTTATTGATGTCGAGACGGCTGTATACCCTGCTCACACGTGTAATTAATAGTCAGATGTTTTATTGGATTGTATTAACTAGGTGACTTGTCTGCACTTTGATGTTGGGGGCTTGTTGAGGTTTCAGACTCCTGCAGCAAAGGCTGAGGTGTTGGACCACTGGAAAGCAGCATCGGTCACAACCCAGCACAGGCATTGCTGCACCCTGGGCTGCCTGGGACCTCTCCAGCTCCTGCCAGAGGCAGCATTGTTTTCCTTTTTATACTCATTATAGCCCATAAATATGGGGTGTGGGGTTTTTTTGTGGTAAGCTGATGAACAAGGCAATCTCTTCCAGGCTGTTAAGGCAAAGGTAACTCTTCCCGAGGTGCAGCATCAGAGGAGCCTGTTGCTGCCTTGGCATTGGGTCTGTTCTCCCGTTGGGTGCTGTGCTGCACCCTGAGAGTCCCTCTGGGACCAAAACTGAGGGGTTCAGCAGCTCCACTTATTCAGCTGCCCATTCCCAGACCCCATTTCTCTGTGCCCATCCTGCATGAATTAGACATTCTCACTACAACCCTGTCCAAGATAACTTTTTCACCAGTACTGAGATGTGCTGCTGCTCAGTTCTTCCCCTGGAGCTGCCCTGTCCCTATGGGAAGGAGGGGAGTCAGGTCCCTGCCTGCAGCACCCAGCCAGGCTGGCACTGCCAGGCTCACCAGAGGCAGGGCAAGGGCACGCTGGTCCCCAGCAGCACGACCATCACACACACAACCACCTCCCTCCTCCACTGCCAGCTGAAGCTGAGCAGCCAAAACATTCCATCAGCCTCAGTACATCAGTCAGTTACAAAGTAATGCAGTGGTATTTAAACTTTGATTTGGGGTATTTCTTTCAAGTTAGACTCCAAGTCAGTAATTACCTCTTTCGTGGGCTTAAAATAATTTGGGGTTAAACATTTTCTTAACATCTGGTAATTGTGAGAGAAGCAGAATTGCTTCTTGGGCCGTCCCTGTTCTGACTGGGGTCAGAGAGGCCCATAGTGGCTGGCTGGGAGCCACTGGTTTAAATGAGGGTGCAAACCCCTGCTGGACAGAAAGCCCCATAAGAGAGTCTTAGAGAAAATCCTCAAATGAACAGAGCTGCTTGCATGTACCTGGCAGAGAAACACATCCCCAGGAGTGGGGGCTTGTAAGAGGCCAGTCCCACCCCAGGGTGTCACATACAGGAGTGTGATCCCTGCCCAGAATCCCCCAGGAGTCCCATCTCCAGGCTCTGCTCATCCAAAGACAGTTTTGAGGGTCCCTCCAACCCCAAGCAAGCCACATGCTATTTTTCCTTCCTCTCCTACTGTTTTTTTTAGGCAACTCTGGCTGCATCCACCCTCCCAGCAAGGCAGCTTTGGTGCTCTGTAGGGTGAATGTGGCCTGAGGCTGTTGAGAGGGTGAGCTCCCTGGCTGCTGCAGAGCACATGTGATGCCTCCCAGGGCTGTGACACCCCCAGGGTCCATGTCTCCCTTCAGGTGCCAACTACCATTTCTCCCCATTGTTTCTAAAGGGTTCTCAGATGATGACCTGGCCGGTGTCCTGGATGGTGGCTACAGCCCAGACAAGAAGAAAGGTAAGTGGTGACCTGCATATGCACGTTGGCTGCAGCAGGGGCAGCTCAAGCAGTTACCCCTGTACCAGCCACACTCCTGGAGACCCATTGGGCAGAGCAGCACTGGCTGTGATGGGGCTGTGGGTAGGGAAGGGGGGTCTCAGCCATTGGGCTGGGGGAACACACAGGCTCCTCCATGGTCACAGCAGAGGTGCCTGTTTCTGAGGCTCTGCAGCTGCCACCAGGACAGGACCCACATCTCCCCATCCACCCCAAAAGTGGATGCCCGCCCCAGTGCCATGGGAAGGCACAGGCTTTGATTTGCCTTCAACCACCCGACATCCGTGGCTGAAGCAAGGAAAAGCAGCAACAACGGGATGAGCCTGTGCATCTGTGAGGAGCCACAGCATTAAATATTAAAAGCAGTTGAGTAAAGAGATGAACACCACAAGCCCCAGCAACGTTTAGTCAATCCCTGTGCCAAGGACAAACCACGTTGGAGGCATTCACACAGTGCTGAGCTGCTCCATGAATTCAGGGTGTGAGTGACTCAGCCAGGGCTGAGCCTTCCAGCAACAGCAGCTTCCTCTTCCCAGCCCTGTTTTCCCAGGGGAGCTGTTTTAAACCAGCCAGCAAGCCCAGTGAAGGCTGCCTGGCATGGCAGAGCTTAACCAGTCACCTCTCTGGGCTGGCACAAGTGTTTTTTGGGTAACTGGCAGCGTTTCATTTATGTGCTCCACACCGCGAGCAGCGTGGGGCAGAGGTGAAGGGGGGTTACCCTGTTGTGCAGGCAGACGTGTCCCCTGCAGAGGACCCTCCCAAAGCTTCCCCAGGCTGAGGAGCAGCTTCCAACCCCTCTGTAAAACAGCCCCGAGCTGCCGGGCACACGCACGTCCCCAGCCTGGCGGCCCATCACGGTACCAGGGAAGCACAGGGACACTGACGGGCTCTCTTCTCTTGCAGGTGCTGAGGGTGGCAGCGACAGCAGCTACGGAGGTGGGTAGTGCGGGGCCGGGGGTGGGCGAGGGAAGGGCTCGGGGCAGTGGTGCTGTGCCCCCCGCCCAGCACCGCTCTATCCCTGCAGCCGAAGCACCCGACACCGGGACGATCGCCGGTATCGCCAGCGGCCTGGCCATGGCGCTCATCGGGGCCGTCTCCAGCTACATCTCCTACCAGCAGAAGAAGTTCTGCTTCAGCATCCAACGTAAGTCCTCTCCAAGCATCTCGGGGGCACAGGACAGCATCCCCTCTCTTTGCCTCCTGGACCCTGTTGTCATTTTTCACCCCAGAGAGAGGAGGGGCTGAGAGCAGAGCCCTTCCCTCCGTGCCCCCAGCCCCAACCGTGAGGTATTGAGCCCCACTCAGCTCATCAGGCATCGCACAGGCAGGAACCCTCCTGCAAATACAGCCTTGGCACCTGCTGCCATCCTGGAGGCTGCCCCTCATACACATCCACAGCCTGCTGCAGCCAAGAACCAAAACACAGACACCAAACGGGGTAAATATGCAAAATAAACCCCACCCTACCACAAAACAAACCAGCCAAAAACCACCCAAAATCTCGACAAGAGATGTAAACTCACCAGGCAGCAGCAAGGGAAGCACAGTCAGCATCTGCAACTCCAGCAGCTGTAGGCAATACAATACAGCTCATCCACCCACCCGTGATGGGGGCAATCACTGCAGGGAAGTGCAAATTAAGCAGCAAACGTTCCTGTTCCTAGAAAAATAGGGTTGTTTTTTTTTTTTTCAGGAGCTGCCCCATCCAGTTCCTGGTGTAAAGGTTGTAGGAGGTGGCTCAGGAGCCTCACCTGGCCGTGGTGGGCTCCCACGGCCCATTATGGGCTGGTTGCAAGCAGTTGGAGAAAGCTTTTCTTAAATTAATCAAATGAAATCTCCTGTGAGTCTCCTTCGCTCTGGGGGAAGGGTGTTTAGGGTTGGAAATTTCTGCTGGAATCGTGCTATTTTTCCCAGTTGTGCCTAAAACAAACAGGAGCATTTTGGTAAATGAAATCAGCAGGAAAAGTCAACTCAATGTGATGGAATGAAACAGCCTTGTATATTCCCCCCACTTAAATGATATTTTGGCAAGAATAAATAATTAAAGAAAAAAAAAAAAAAAAGAGGAGTAAAGGCTTTGATGAGGGAGAAGCTGAGAGACACAAAGCCCCAGAAAGGCGGCAGGAAATTAAAGTTAATTATAAAGGAGGATTAATTTAAGCCATCAGACGTGGCATGCTGGGCTAATGTCAGGCCTTGGATGCATTGCAATGCACGACAGAAAGCCGAGAGCCGACAGGCACCGCGAAAGCGGCTTTTTTTTTTTTTATTATTGAAAAACATAAATTGCGTTTGGCGTTATCCCGGCAAAACACACGTCGGGGAGGCAGCGGCCGTGTGTGGTGGCCACTCGAAGGCCGAGCCAGCCCGGCTGCTGCTGCTCTCCCGGCTCCTGCTCTTGGCTTTGAGCCCCTTCTGACAAGCCGGTTCCTCTATGAGATGTGTAGGACGCGGGATGACATTCTTTATCCCACTTTCCTACGCCGCATGCTCGCTGTGCCTGGGCAGGGCAGGGCAGGAGCCATCGGTGCTGCTCCGGCATCTCCTGTCCTGAGCTGACACGGGGCTTTACCGTGTGGTTTGCTTTTTAATCCAGTTGTAGAAACCCCCCTTCTCTCGGGCGGGCGGAGGCAGCGGCTGCCTCGTTACCTCATGTGGGTCCGTCCCGCCGCGCTGCCTTTGCCCCGGTACCGGCAGCGTCCCCTGCCGCTGCCTTTGCCCCGGTACCGGCACCATCCCCTGCCGCTGCCTTTGCCCCGGTACCGGCAGCATCCCCTGCCACTGCCTTTGCCCCGGCACCGGTACCATCCCCTGCCGCTGCCTTTGCCCCGGTACCGGCACCATCCCCTGCCGCTGCCTTTGCCCCGGTACCAGCACCATCACCATCCCCTGCCGCTGCCTTTGCCCCGGTACCGTCCCCTGCCGCTGCCTTTGCCCCGGCACCATCCCCTGCCGCTGCCTTTGCCCCGGTACCGGCACCATCCCCTGCCGCTGCCTTTGCCCCGGTACCAGCACCATCACCATCCCCTGCCGCTGCCTTTGCCCCGGTACCGTCCCCTGCCGCTGCCTTTGCCCCGGCACCGTCCCCTGCCGCTGCCTTTGCCCCGGTACCGGCACCATCCCCTGCCGCTGCCTTTACCCCGGTACCGGTACCATCCCCTGCCGCTGCCTTTGCCCCGGCACCGTCCCCTGCCGCTTTCTCCGCGGTACACGGACAAGCCCCGTCGAAGCGTGGTGCTGAGGCAGAGCAGGATCCCGCCCCGCTTCTCGCTGCGTTTCGGTGCACATTTAGACGCTTCATCAGTGCGTGTCGCGTTGCCTCAGCCGCCCCCTGCAAACCAGCACGGCCCCGTCCCTGACGGGACACAGCGCTCAGCCCAGCGCTCCCCTCTCTCTCCACAGAGGCCCTTCGGCAGAGCTGCCGAGCGTGGCTGAGGGCCGTGGCATCCCTCACACAGCCTTGAGCTCCATGTTCTGCAGCTCTGCAGAAGCCACCCCTCACCACACCTCATCCCCCCTCCTCACAGCCCCTTCGCGCTTGCTGCACACCTCGGAAACTTCTTTGCAGTTAAAGAAGGAACTTAGTGGGGATGTGACAGAGCACCGGGATCCTGCCTTAGACCGCAGCCCTGCTCTAAAGTGCTTCGTGCAGCTCTGCATGACTTAGCTTTGCATGCGAACGACACCTGGAGCTGCCACAGCCCCCAGCACCCCATCCTGAAGCTGTTGCCTGCTCCTCACCCTTCCTAGTGCCTTAGCATGGTAATTCACCTCGCAGAAGGATGAAGCCAGAGACTCAGCTAAAAGAGCAGCTGCCAGGAGCTGTGCCTTGTAGACAAGCCGCTGTGGTCACTTGGAAACCCAGCAGGGCTTTCTGAGCGTTGTTTATGGTTTCCCGATGTTTCTTACGCCGCTGTTAATGCAGAGGAGGTTGCAAACAGGCACCTTGGCTTTTACAGCAGATAGACCCGTTACCAGAGTTTTTAAGGCATCAAAGCAAACCGTTTTTACCTTCTACCCTCCCATCTCACTCTCTTTATTGTTACTTCTCAGAGGGACTTAACACAGAATATGTGAAAGGAGAGAACATGGAAGCTGTCGTGAGCGAGGAACCCCAAGGTGAGAGCCTGCCATTCCTTACCCTGCCATTCCTTACCCTGTCTGCATCTGGCCACAAAGCAGCTTTCCTGGGGGACTTTCTTAAAGTCCCTCGTGCTGTACTGAGCTGCCTTATCCCTTTGATGAAGGCACCATTTAGGAGATGATGCAGCTTTTTGTGTTTTGGCACCTTTATTGCACACAAAGGAAGGCTGTGGTAAGAGACCAAGGAGCTCCTGCTGCAAACGAGGCCAGTTGATATTTACCTTTCATGTTTTCAACTACTGAGTGTCTTATACAAGAAAAAAAAAGCACGATGCTTCTTTCAGTGGCAGATAATCAAGGCTGCTGCAGAGGCTTTTCCAATGTCACAGCCAGCCAGCCAGCACTGGGCACCCATGGCTTGCGTGCTGCTTCCATCCTGTGCTATTGTACTCATGGCTTTGGTGTTGTTTTTTTTTTCCCTTTCTCTCTAGTTAAATACTCAGTACTGGAAACACAGTCAGCAGAACCACCAAAACAAGACAGTGCGAAGATGTGACCCGGGGCTAGAAAAGAACCAGTCAGCAGCGAACCCAGACCTCACGTGCTTGTAATTTAGCTTTGTATTTAATTTGACTCCAGAGCTGTTTAATGTGTGCTTAGGCTTGAACTGGCTTCTTATTGCTCTAGGCTTTAGAGTTGTAGTAGGTGTTTGTTTTTTGTAAAGAGGTATATGTTTACAGCCAAATAATCGTGCAGGTTTGATGTCCAAGTTGTCTGCAAACCAACAGAAGGTGCTTCAGTAGGGGTCAGCTCTCAGGTCTTTTTCAGGGAGCCCAAGAGCTTACAGGTGTGAGGACAGAGAAGTGCCTGTCCATAGCAATCCAAAGCAAAGCAGCCAAAGCCCTTTGTAAAGCACCTCCAGCCAGCTGCTGCCATCAGTGGTGGGCACCTCATATCACTTCTGAAGGCAGTGAGGAAAACTGCACATGTCCTGAGGGTGGACTGTGGGCCTTAGTGAAGCTACACCTGAAAACAAAGTGCCTGTGGGTAGGGCCTCAAGTGGGGCCTCGGACTGAGGCAGGTCACTCCTTGCTCCGAAGCCAGGAGCTGAGGATGCTTCACCACCTCACAGCACTGGGCTTCTAACCAATCCAAGGTCCCAGTTCTCATGCCAAGTCATAAATAGAGGTAACTGCAGTGTGTACAGTGTTCACTTTTAGCAAATCCCCAAGCAATGCTTGGCTCTCCAGAGCAGAAGGCACAAAGCCATAGTTTGTCTGTGTGACATCAGATACTTACATTGTCACGTGAAAACCCTGCGTGTTTGGGTGCCTTCAAGGACAGGTTCAGACCTTATTCACACTAGAACACCTTACAGATTTAACCTAAAAGAAAACAAACAGAGCAGGTGTCTGTTAAGACATTTAACACTCACTATGACAGGAGAAATTGAGTTTAGCAAGATGAGTCCCTCGCTTTCTCCATTTATCAGCAACTACTGAGAGCACTCGAGGAAGAAAAAGGACATCAACTTCATCCTTTGTGCCACCAACTAAGTCTTAAAGGAGGCAGACTCCCCAGAGAGGGTGGCTCTTCCATCCCTGTCCTGTGTGGGGTTCCTGTAGCTTTCTGGGAAGCTCAGCAGGACCCTGTGCTGCCACCAGCACAGCCCTGATCCCCCACGAGCGCTCACAACCCTCTTCAACCTTGTGGAAACTTTATCAAGACCTGACCTTCACCATCCTGCAATGATTTGTGTTTATGCTCCTAATCAGTCTCCAACCCCTTTTTATCGCTGCTAAAATGTGGATCCTGCTACTTGCAGATACATTTATCCATATCAACGATTGCTTCAAAAGCATGCTCTGAAGTGAGGGAAAACTCACTGTACGTGGTGTACGAGGTACTCACTATTGATACAGAAACCTGAAACGTGTGCATTTTGTAGTGTTTTGCAAATCCCATGTTTTGTGAATGTGGAAAAAGAAAAAGAAGCATTTCAGTTCGCTGTACCAATTCAGAGCTTTCAGGTGGGCACAGCTCGGAGCAGGCCTTGCCAGGAGGTGAATCAGCCTGGGAGCATTGCTGCCCTAACAGCTCCATTTGAAAGGAAACTGCCAAGTAACATGGTTAAGCATTTTTGCAATAGCTGCACAATTCCTTCTGCTCTTTTGAACACTTGCATTTTTAAAGCCTTACAGTAGCTCTAACAGAACAGCTACAGTGTTTTATGAGGGGGATGAGTTTGGGGGAGACGTAGTGCCTCATGTGAGCTACAACAATACTGCTGCCAACTGCTGCTGCTTTGTTTTAGGAACGTGTTTGGATTAGGAAACAAAAATATTGAATTATTGTCTGCTCAGAAAGTAGAAACAAAGGAGACAGAGCTGGGACACGCTCTGTGTTTGCTCACTCCCAGAGAGGGATTCCCACGGAGGATGGTGGTCTGCAGGACTTGGCTCGTGGCGTGCAGGAGCTCAGGTGCCTATGCAGCCGAGCTGGTGTCTCTCCATTCCCAAGCACCAGCACCTCTTTTTAATTCTTAGCCAAACCCATGTGAAAAGTGTTGCATGAGAGATGTTTTTAGCAAGTTGTGCTGGGTGCAGCGTTACAAGCCAGCAGCGGCAATCACGAGGAGCCGCTTGCCCGGTGTACATCAAGTGACTGTGATTTCTGCTGCCCAGGACTGTGTTTTCTGCAGACGCAGATCATCAGTTGTATAGCATTTCTGTTCCCTTCCCCTCCCTGTTTGTCTAATGGACAGTGCAATGGAGAGTCCAGTATTGCTTAGAGAATACGGCACCTACCCCTCCTTTGGGATACTTACACTAGAACACAGGAGAAGCACGTGTCTAGTTCACAAATACTGAAGTTGGAGGGAAATAAAAAACCCAAACCACAAACCTATTTCACTGAGAAAAAAACCACTCAGTTGTCAGAACCCAGAAGGCACTCCTTTCCCCAAGGCCTTTGCTCTGACTTATGCCTTAGTGTAATTTCTAGGTATGTGGAAAACCATGAATGCAACACGAAAGGGAGAACTTCAAAAACTTACAGTAACAGTATTCAGGATCTTTCTCTGGATTTCAGATAGGAGAATAATGCCAAATACTGCAGTCAAGGAATTAAACTTGGTTCTTCTCTTGAAATCTGGACAGGAGTCGAAGGCTTCACGTGCTAAATGTCTGTAAAGGCTCAAACTGGTTTTTATTTCAGTCTGTGTCTTTAACAGGGAGTTTAAACTCCATCTGTATTTTAGACATTAGAGCATCTGAGAGGATTCATGTGGATTTCCCTCGTAGTGATCCAGGTGCTGGAACAAGTGACCCAGCACTGGCCCCTCCAAGTAATTTAATTTAATGAGTATCTGTTCTCTTTAAATCTGGATGTGGAATTATAGAGAATCCTGCACTTGGGTTCTGTGTATGTGGGATGGACTTGCTCATCCTTTATAAGAAAGGCCAGAAACCACTGGAAAACTGGGATTTTACTTTCTGAGTCCAAAAACTCCATATTCAGCTGTCCTGAGAGTTTCTGTACCACCTGTGGAGATTTTTCCTTATGACAGCTCACTGCAGCTTAACTAAAACTGCTTTTAATAAAATGACACAGAAAAGGATTTCTCAATTACAGATAGAACAGAGAACTGAAATGATTTAACTGGCTCTTTTCCTGTTGTTCTACCACTTACTTGCATTTTCCTTGTAGTTTCTTCATTAGAGATTTGGCAATACCACAGTAGTTCCCTCAGTTTAGGTTCTTCAGTGAGAATACTCTGACTTGCATTTCAGATTTCTTTGGCACAACAAACTCCTTTTCATGCCACCCCACTACTGGAGCCTTACAAGTGTTGTACTGTCATTATCAGCTACTTGCCTGTGGTGTGATAAAAGTCCATAACACCATTTCCAATCTTGAAAAAGTAAGATGAGTCAACAGGGTAAGGCTTTAAAGATCTGCTTCTGCCACAAAGGAGGTTCAGGAACAAATGAGGTTCAGCAACATTGGTATTGTGAAATCAGTGACTCCTGAAGTCTTTCCCTGAAGCAAGGCCAGCTGTCTGCTGCAGCAGAAGTCCTCTACACCAAAGGAGGTTGAACATTAATGCTGTTAAAATAAGATTCATTTTGTTAACGTGCATGTAAGGATCCTGGGGGTGAAAATCAAGAGTTTGGCTGCCATTGGAGAACACCAAATAAACCAAGTTGACTGCTAAGACATTTTAGACTTGATTTTTTGGTGGGTTTTGTTTCACGTGGGACATCAACTGCAAGCGGTGGCCGAATTCTAACCGTGCACCGGCTTTTCTAGAGCCACGCTACAGAGCAGGCAAAAGAAACCGGACTTTGTGAGAAAACAAGCAGTATTAGGAAAACCTGAATTGAATGGTAAAAGGAAGTATTTGCAAAGACTCCCCAGGCCAGGCAGCAGCCAAACCCCAGGCAGTGCCTGTGCCTGTGGCTGTGGCAATGCCACTGCCTTTCGGTCCTTTTCCCTGCTCCAGGTTTCCCACCGTTTCAACTTTCACATCCAGCACATGAGGCTCTCACATAGTACAAACCAAACCTTTGGCTTCTGTACAGTGACACAGTGCTTAGCCTCATAAGCAAAAACACCCAACCCAGGTGGTTTATGTTTCAAACCAGTTGACTCACGTTTCTTGTAGGGAGATAAAATTCTTTCTTCCCAACTGCACAAGGTCTAGTAGCCAAAAGATCTCTAAGGTGATACCTACTTAGTTCAGTAGATGGCATCTCTCAGAAGAGGGACATTCCTTTTTGCTTCGCCTGAGGAATACCCTAAATCACCTGTTTGACTTTGTTCTCCGCTCTGGGGCTTACTGCATAGGAATGGAGGCTGTTGATTCCTTATTTCCAGCTCTCAGAGCACTCTGTTTCATTGGTGTTACCACACACAGCAGATGAATTAGTGTGGCTTTTCTCTGGAGATAGAGAAATCAAACACTTCTTGTTTAAAGCTTTAACTCCTTGAGAGGAAGGCTGCCTTTGCAGAGGGAGCCAAACCAAGCAGATAGGAGTGTTTAACAGCTTTAAAAGCCTTCTTCCATCTTAATGAAACAACAACAAAAAGTTACTTTTATCTTCAGCACTGAAATGGAACTAAAATGGCACAGAGATGCTGATGATTCACTGAACTTTACAAGTACAAACCCTTTCAGGTGGTTACCAAGGCTTCATCCTGTTCTGAGACAACAGATTCAGGTTGTTTCCCCCTCTCGTGTGTCATTGATAACAGGGAAACACTGCAGGTCAAATTTAACTGCCTGCTGTCTTTGCACATTCTCTTTGTACTCAGCAGTCAAAACCCCAAAGCAAAAGAAGATCCAGTTTTTGAATCCAAACTCAATAGTTCTGTCCAAGGTGCATCAGACAGGGAACAGGGTGCTGCTCTTTCCTCAACCAGCTCAGTACTGCCTCCTTACAAAATAATGACAGAATTAGTTGTTAACAGGAAAAATTGATTATCAGGAAGCAGACTGAGTCAAAGACAGTCACCTCTTCAAGTGTGGGAGCTATGTAATACCTTTGACAATTCCATGCTAAGTACCTACAAAAACATCCCCTGTGCTTACAGATCTAGCAGCAGGGCCCCTCCTGCAGTGCTCACCCTGCAGATCAGAGAGGACTCGCTGAGCTGTGGTGAAACTATGGTGAAACTTGTGGATAAACAGCCAGGCCACTGAAATAACTTGTATTCTTCTATGCAAAACCAAATTCTTAGCTCTTAGCTCTAGGAATCTAAGCTTTAAGAGTCTCAGAATGCCCAAGCTAATCCAGTCATCACTTCCACAATAATTATAGAGGAAATGTTATGATTATTAGCCCCAATAAAGAGATAAACTTCAAAAGATTTCCTTTAGCACTGCATTTTAGAGATAATGTGCTTTCCTTTAATATACAGTTAAAATGTCAAGGAAATCCAAAGTATGGAAGACTTTAATTCAATATCAGCTCAGCTCAACACATTTTGGCAATGTAAAATTCACTGCTGGCACAGTCTAGCAGGGCTGTGTTCACAGGAAAACATCTTTCACTTATTTATGAAAAGCCTGAGGCTGATTAAGGGACATTGCAAACCTTCCTGAACTTTGTTCTTGTAGGTGAGTATCTACTCGAAAAGCAGTCACTGTAATGAAAAGATGCTGACATACCCTACACTGCACAGCAAACTTGTGAGACTGGGTACAGCACAGCAACCTTTCCAGCTGGAGCTGCAAAGCACTCAGCAGCTCACCTTGATCATTATCTATACGCCACACATATGGATGCAGAGAAACATGAAAGTGCTCTTGCATATTAAGACCAAATGCTCAGTGATAAAGGAATGCTCACAGACAGCAAAGCCCACAACCAGCGTGCAGAATCAATCAGCTCCTAAGAACTGGGCTTAATTCCCACCAGCAGAACCTGGAGCAATACAAGCACAAGCCAAAAAGCAGAGCTGCAGTATTTAAGTGCCCTATGGAGAAGTAAATTCTCAGGAAATACAGCAAGGGAAACAAACAAACTGGGGAAAATTTGCAGCCTGCACCATTTCTGAGCCTTCCAAGGAGGCTGGATCTTACAGCAATCCAAGCTCTCCAACAGGAGTATTCTGAGAGGGGGTGGGGGGGAATGGAAGGCAGTTGGGAAATGTGTATTTTATCTGAAAACACAGTTAAATTATTCACTTTACAGAAAAAAAACCCATGCTAACAGCAACTTAAAAAACAACCAGCCAAGAGGCTTTATTGTAAGAAAACCAATTAAGATCATACTATTTAAAAACTTTGTCAAACAAAGTCATTACAAGTTAAGGTCTTCAAAAGAGTTTGGACAGGCAGGATCCACTCGCTGAACTTACCAGGGCAATGTGCATCTGTTGACCATCACACACACACACACGTGTACAGACAGACACAGCTTTGCCTCTTGTGTGTACACTTTAAACCAAAACACGTTTAACAAAATGTGGAGCTATACAGACTATACAATTTACACAGCTGGGCCTCCTTCCTACTCCAAATATTACCATTTGCTAGAAAACAAGCTTTTACTCTGTACAAGACCTGGAGGTGAAGAAGTTTACCCCTCGCTCAGGACGCTGAAAACCAACAATAAGCTAAACAGTCAAAAGACTTTATTTCAACTTGTACAAAAGGCATTTAAAAAACCTAAAAGACATGCTTTACCCAATATATTACATCATACAAGTCAGTGTGGTGTGCTTGAGAAATCCAGCTTCACTTCATCCACTTTTAATGGCGCCTTTAGTCGAAATGTCAAACTGACTTAACACTGGAAAACATTTATTTTCAAAGCAACTTCCAAGTGCATTAATTACCTAAAAACCAAAATAAAATTGCTCTAGCCAAAAATAAAAATAGAAAAATATCTCTTACTGAGTGAAACAAGGAGCTTCCATTCAGAAAAAAACCTCCTGGGCAAGCATCATGTGGCGTTTCATCTGATTTTCTCAAGCAGGCTTGGTACCCTAGGCAGTGTGAGAGGCATTTCTCTGTCTGCTTGGCAGATGGATTCCTTTTTAGGATGGTTAAATTGTTAGTTGCTCAAAACAAAGTTTAATTTCACAATTGGTGATTTAGCTAGAGATGTCAAAACATATGTGGGAACTGCCAACGAGAAAATACATCACATCTATTGAAGCTCTGTTTGGCCTCATCGTGGTAATATCAGACACAGTAAGGCATGTAGATCATAGCAATTACAAGTCACTCATGATCCTTTTGCGATGGGAAAAGCATTTCACCCTCCCCTCTGTATCACCTGACGCTGATTTTTTGGCGACACTTCACACAGAGGTGTGCACTGGTGTGGCTGAGTGGGAAGGAGATGAACCTCTGTCAGAGGAGGAAGAAATGGATCGTGTAGCAGCTTCTCGCTGCAGATCCTCCACCTTCTTCTGCAGCTCTGTCCGGATGGCAAGGAGCTCTTTAAGGTTTTGATGGATTGGAACCTGCCAGGTAGAGAAAGAAAAGGCTTACTTCGACTCTCATAGAGTTACCCTCTGAAGCAGTGCTGCTTCTCCTTCAGTGACACAGGGAATTCAACACCTATGAATTTCAGTGTATCAATATTTAGGGAAAATGTTGAATGTATCGAAAATTGTACCAATATTCAGGGAAAATGAAATATTTTGGCAAACTCTTCCTTTCCACCACACAGCTGGCAGGAAATCTACTTGAAAGGCTATTTGCAAAGGGTCTTGATGGGACACCAAACATATTCCAATCTGTCCCCCTATCTCTTATCAATACCACTTACAGCTGAACTTAAAATGCCTTTCCGAGGAACTATTCCCTTGCCTGTTGGGACAGAGCTGATTATGTAAAGAGAGCAGAGTTCACCCAGCGGGCTCTGTACAGAGCATCTTGTTTCTCTTCTAACCAGGCATCTTTCCAAGAGCCTGGCCCCTTCCAGCTTGTCAGCGAGACAAGCGCAGCAGCCAAGTGAGTTGTGCCTGTGGTGGCTCTCCTGGAGTCACACTCCAATAAATCTTTCACAGAAGTGGATTGTACAGGTTTCTGCCTCCACTTCTGGCAGCACCCCAAACCCACCAGAGATGCACCACTCTGCATCAGAGCTCCAGACGTTTTCACACTGCTCTGGAACATTCAACTACATCACGGTCAAAGGAAGATGCAGAAGGCTTTTGCAGCTGGATTTGTTATCTCAGACAAGCAGAGAGAGACTTCCCCTTCTTCCCAATGCCACAGAAAGGCCAAAAAAATAAGAAGTGTGACTGTAAATTGCTTTTAATTTATTTTATCCTGTATAAACTCTAATTGTTTGTATCTTTTGGAAAGAGCAAGATGGGAAAAGGATTTACTTGGGCCAGCGAGATAATCATGGGGAAATGCAGCAATGGGAAACCTGTGGATTAGTGGATGTAAGTAATTTATAGCCTGGCTTCTGGAATGCCAGGCTCCAGGGAACTGCATTCACCCACAATTGCTTTCTACTGCTTAAAAGAGATTACAGGGATGGGATGCACACTTGGGCATGGAGCTTTCACATGAGGAAGATATCAAACCCCAGAAACCAGAAGGCTTCTCTTCTTGCCATCAACACACAACTGAGCCACAATGTACTTATTGCTTGAATTCTGGCTTTTTTAAGGCTGTACATCAGAAATCCACACATTTTATTTCAGTCTTTTCAAAACCCAACAGGTGTGTTCCTGAAACAGGAAAATACCATTTCATTTCTGACTTTAGTTCTAACTTAAAAGAAGAAAATAGTATCAATTTTATTTAACTACATCCCTTTTCTCTTGTTTGTGGCTTAGCCCATGAACAAAAACTTCAGTGTATTCACCAAGTGCTGCACTCAGTACCCTGGGAGGCATCAATTCATCCAGCCTGTTGTTTACAGAAACTTCAAAAGTGTAACTTTTGGAGTCTGCAGCAGACAAGTCACTGCACACCACCAAGCTCCCAATGACCCCAGAGTCCTGCTTTTGCTGTGCAATGAATTCCTTTTCTTCTTGCAATCTTCTCCTGCATCCACCACACAAACTCCTCAACAGCTGCAATCACGAGCCTACAGACAACAGGCTCCTTCCCTGACCAAACACAAAGCACTACAGAAAATGTGTACACCTAAAAGCATCACAAAGCTGGTGATAAAGTTTGTCTAAGATGCTGTAATAGACACTATGGGAAATCCAAATTTCAGTGAAGACCAAGACATTCTGGAATTAGCACAAACCCACACACACATGGCTTTTTGCTTTCTCCAAGTAAAGATCCCTTCCTCATATACTCCCACCCCCGATTTCTTCCGTATGAAGACATTCTCCTGAAACACTGAGGTCTGTAACAGTGATTTACCACTGGTACCATTAGTCATGCAAGCCCTGGGTCACAGCAGATTTTTACACCTGCTTTCTGCACAGTTTAACCATGATTCAGCATAACAAGCTGATTCCTGTGCAACACCTTTCACACGGGCATCAGCTGATGTGTTTCACTGCATGGTGCTCAAACACTCACAACAAGCAGTTCCATAACACCAGCTTTTGGGAAACCTACTACAGAATCCTTTGAGGATACACTACACCAAAGCCACAGCAGAACTTGGCACGCTATGTAAAGCGATTCAAGCAGGAAAAGTCTCAATCCTTCTTTTACATTCCCCCAGAACATAATTAAACAAGACACATGCTCCAACTTTGACGCAAGCGCTGTTTCCCCCCCCACACATCCACCTCAAAGAACAGGACTGTCTTTAAATAAACCAGCTAAATAACGATAATGACATTTTAAAAGTCTGTGTGCATTCAAGTCACACACAAAAACTGTTATACATTAAGACTGGGAAATTAGGCTCTCAAAAATTCAAAGGTGTCAGAATGAAGATTGCTTCTCCAAACTCAAATTCAGCCTTCCTGTACTTCCCCCTTGTATTCCTCATTTATTCAGTGCAGAGTTTGATGCTGCTCAGTTAGTAAGCAGTTATTCAGCATTTAGTTTTCTCCGTGGTGCCTGATCCCATCCTTTATTTATTCTTCTGAGTTTAAAATGCTCAAG
The DNA here is from genome assembly GCA_013401255.1 of Urocolius indicus. Taxonomy (NCBI): domain Eukaryota; kingdom Metazoa; phylum Chordata; class Aves; order Coliiformes; family Coliidae; genus Urocolius; species Urocolius indicus. The sequence goes on from WBNH01010710.1 coordinate 273,604, forward strand.
TTTCCTTTTTCTGTACTTTCATCTCATGTCAAGAAGCAAATGTATTCCTGCAGCACCAGAGAGATATGGGAACATCCCAGAATCACAGAATGCTGGGGGTTGGAAGACATCCCTAGACATTATCTTGTCCAGCTGCCTGCCAGAGCAAGACCACCTAGAGTAGGGCACACAGCTACTCGTCCAGGTGGGTTTTGAATGTCTCTAAGAGAAGGAGACTCCAAATCCCACCTGGGCAGCCCCTTCCAGTGCTCCCTCACCTCAACAGGGAAGACATTCTTTCTTATGTTTCTTTGGAACCTCTTCTGCTCCAGCTTGTACCCATTGCCCCTTGTCCTATCATTGGTCATCCCTGAGCCCAGCCTGGCTCCATCCTCCTGACACCCACCCTTACTGGTTGAATTTCTTGCAGGATATGAGCGGGCACATTTCTGCAATGTAACCTCTCCTACTAAAATCTCACATTTGCCTTAGAGATGGAATATTTACAGAAAAACAGCCCCTCATGACGACAAAAGAAGTCTACAATACCAATATTTTTACATGGAAAAACGTTTTTCTTAGCCACATTCCCATAAGCAACTGAGGCTTCTTGGATGAAGTTTTACAAAACAGTTCAGTCAGACACCGACTTGATGACTCAACACAAATCACTGAAGTCCAGCAAAACTGCACACAAGGCAGAGCAGGGGCTTACAGTGGAAGAAGAAAAGTAGCCACCTTTAAAATGTTGGCCATCTTTTATTAAGTGCATGTTAGATGTAAACACTACAAGACAGTTCCACATTAATATAATCATTGCATTTCATTGGTAAACACAAATGGTTTCCTAATGTCAAGTCTTTCTCAGGATGATTCTTGTTGCTTTTAACAGAGTGACGTAGATGCCCACTGATGTAAACCAGAAGTAGATTTCACACACTAAACTCCTGATACATACTTTCATTTCATGCAATAACATGTCAAATTCAGCCTAGAGAAATCTTTAGCACTTTCAGAGTATTCTCAAGCAAGCAGACAAGAATTGATTTATTAGTGATAAAGGTCAATATTAGATTTATATACTCACAGGATCAGAAAAAGGTGGTGCAAGCAGCTAAAAGAGAAAAAGGTATTCTACAAGTTCTTACAAAAAGCCTTGGAAAGCAGCCTGGCATGAGGGGCTGTTTCCCCCCAGATATCTTCAATTCTGCTACTGTAACTTCCCTTTTTTTTTTGGAAAAAAGCAGCAAATTCAAAAGTGAAAGTGAAAGTGCACAAAGGTGATAGAGAGGAAAGGGGGGAAATGCCCAAAACAAAGCCTCAGCCTCAAGATGTGCATTTGATTTGTTTTTAATGAAACCTTTAAAAGCACCAAACAGAACTGGGGTGATGCAGCTTTGTGGAAGCCTCCTTCCATCTGGGAAGGAGGAGGAAGAGTAAGAGGATGAAGCATCTTCCTACGAATTCTGTCACAAATTCCATCAAAATAATAATAATAAAGAAATTTTGTTCATTTCTACGTTTCCTGAAGACTTCTTCCCAGGCAGATCTGTTGCTGCCAGTGTTTCTTCATATTGTCCTGGGCAAATTCTAACACATAACCACCTCTCATTTTTGTCACTTCACACCACTGTATTTCAGTACGTGATTCCTCTCTCAAACAAAGCCACCTTCAGAAGGAAATGGGTCCAGCAGCCTTCACAACACCACCTGTAATGGCTTGCTGTGAATGAGGTTACCCTTTGCTTTGTCACTCTTTAGAATAAAAGGAAGTGGAGGAGTGACAGATTCTCTAAGGAATGAGAAGTTTGAAGATCATTTATTAGAAGGTCTTGTTACCACCTTAATCCTTGACGCATATACATGCACAGCACAAGTAGCATCTCCATGACAAGCTTTTCTCACAGTCTTGTTAAGAAATCCTGTAACTTATCTGACTGAGATGAATTTGCTGGGAGTCTGACAGCAGAAATACTGTTTTCTAGGAAATGGGCTCAAGGTGCACCAGGGGAGGTTCAGAATGGAGATTAGGAAGAACTTTTTCCTAGAGAGGGTTGTTAGACACTGTACCAGGCTGCTTAGGGAGGTGCTAGAGTTCCCTTCCCTGGAGATATTTAAATACCATTGAGACAGGGTGCTGAAGGCCATGGTTTAATGGTGGGCTTGGCAGTGTGAGGTGAGGAGTCAGACTTGATGATTTTAAAGGTTTTTTCCAACTGAAATGATTCTGTGAGCCTGCCTCTTAAATTAGGAGTGGAAACACAAAAGATGACTCTGGACCCACCAAGCCAGTTGCATCCAAGTTATTTGTTGCCACTCCACACTGCTGTATCAATACCCCACGTTCAGAGGAGTGTGCACCCTTTCCATGGCAGCATCAGCTTCCCAGTCTCGTGCTGCAGTCCTGCTTCCAGGCAGAACATACCCATCTCTTCTGCTCATACCCCAGAGGACAGCAAACACCTCAGACCTGCTTCTGCTGCACTAGAGGAGCCTACCCCAATGAAATCCAGCACAGCTGAGCACCTGTGGCTTTGCTGGACTGGAAATTCGTTGGGCCAGTGCTCATTAGGTCTTCAGGATGTTTTTCACATGTTATTTAAACTATTACCTCAATGTTCTAAAACCCAAGAGGTTTTATTTTTGTTATTAACAAAGTATTCCAGTAAAAAATAAAACAGAAAGGCTCATTTACAACATTGTAAAAGATCTGGGGGGTTAATCTCAATAAAAAACTCTGTCATTTGACTATGTATAAGAAACAAGATTGTGTTTCTCACATAACAGATTAGAACATATTAGAAGTTGACCAACCCAAAACTAAATTGGTACTTCTATCTCATATATCTGGCAACACAGTCCAGGCAGGGAAAAGAGTCAGGAGTTTGCCAGCAGGGCTAAGTAGTGGGGAAAAGGTCCCAGATCCCTGGGAAGTCTGACCTTGCTCCAGGCATTAACCAAAAAGCTGGTCCTCTAAAAGCTGAAGAAAAATTTACCTGTAAGCACTTCAAGGCAACTTGCAAAATGCTGCAAAACAGCCAAGGAACACTCTTCACTCAGAACCAATTGTAGGTTCCTGCAAATCGACCAGTTCAAATGGGTGGGGGTTTATTTTCCTGATTAAGTAGCTTTGCTGCCTATTTCCTTCAAAAGCAGATACTTTTTTGTAAGCTTTAAAGATAAGGTACCTACTGCCTATAGTGAGATGAAAAACACTTAGAAAACTGCTAAAGAAACATTCTTTATTGCTTTAAAATGACATTGATATGAAATGACTCTTTTAACTGAATTGCCCACATGTACCTCACAACAGAACCTGGTGTTCTGGAACTCTCAGAACATGCCACTTCACAGTTACAATAAATTAGTCTTGCTGGGGCAGGGCTTGAGGAAAGATAAAATTGGGATTTTTTTTTAATAACACCCACACAGAAACTACAATTATGCTCCACAATCTACAGACTACATCGCATATAGAAATATCTAAACATAAGACAGCTTCATTTCCTAAAAAAACCTCCAACTTTCCTCTTCACAGAATTACAGCAGTTCACTTTCAGTATTGATTTTCAGGTTTTCATTCCCAAGTGATCCTTCAGGATCCTGGAGTGCTTTTGGATAGCAAAATTTGTCAACACAAGGATAGGTATGAAAGAAATGATAATAGCTACTCACTTACAGTACCGTCAAGTCTTAATTGGATGGGTATCTGCTGTGTGTTGCTGCACCAGCTCAAGGACAGTCATTCGCATGAAAATTGCTCAACAGTGAATGCATTTTGTCTTGTTCAGTGAGTACACTTTATCTGTTTTAGCAACAGGGAAGAAAGGCTGCAGAAGAAAATGGGTGTTTTTGACTTAAGACTGTCGCTTTTTCAAAACCCTCCTCTATGCACTGGAAAGACAACAATGTCTTTCACTTAAGCTTTTTGTTCTTCTTCATGAAGAGCCAGAACTCTGGCAGGTTTGCTTTTAAAATGTAGTTAATGTACACTGATAGCAAAAGGTAATCTGAAATGATGAAAACAGCAGTTTTCAATAATAATCAATACTGGGAGGTGTGCTCCTGATGGCCAATGACAAGGCAAGGGGCAATGGGTAGAAACTGCAACACAAGAGGTCCCAAAGAAACACAAGGAAGAATGTCTTCCCTGTTGAGGTGAGGGAGCACTGGAAGGGGCTGCCCTGGTGGACTGTGGAGTCTCCTTCTCTGGAGACATTCAAAACCACCTGGATGAGTTCCCGTGTGACCTACTTCAGGTGGCGCCGCTCTGGCAGGGGAGTTGGACTGGATGAGCTTTCGAGGTCCCTTTCAACCCTTAAGATTCTGTGATTCTGTGAAACCAAGTGACACCCCATGTCTGCTGGAAAAGCAATGGCTAGCCAGCTGAAATTATGAATCCTGCCCCGTGGGTCCTGGAACAGAGATTTTTGCAAACAATTACATACAATTCCAAACTCAGGAAACTCTACATACTACAGGCTGATGCCATTGCTTGTTAAAACCTACAGCCTATTTAGATTTAGGCATCTGACAGATCAGAGCAAAGCTTTGAGTGCTCGCTCTTGAAAATACACTAGAAGTCCCCAAAATGAAGATTATTTGTGTGGTACTAGCTTCTCTTTTCTGTGTGTGCTCTGATGCTGTGCTCATTACAGGACACCAATCTGTTTTTCCCTTAAGTAACTACAGATCCTTTCAGCACACAGGATAAGCAGTTAGTCTATACTTATTCCATTGAATGCTGAGAGTTTCATCTGCAGATGTAAGTTACCTGCAGTAAAATCAGACTCTGGAAAGCCTGATGCAGGCACTCAGATAAACTACCAGGTACTGCAAGAAACTTGCCTCACAAGAAACTGTGGTAAATGCAGGGCTGAAATCTCTTTAGCTAGGGCAACACTCAGCTATCTAACTCACAAGGCCTTTTCCTCTCCTGACATCTCCTGCCTCACTCCGATGCAAAAAGATGGACTCAAGACCACGGATGGCAGAACAACGATGCCAAGCACTTCCACAGCCATATGATGGCTTCATCCTGCCACAAAATGGTGTTAAAGCAAAGACATGAACATATTCCAACTAACATCACAAATATTACCACTAACATCGACATGTTCAGAGAGGAAACAATGCGACTGAGGGCAAGTGCCAGACACTAAGCCATAACCTGCTATGTGCAGAACAAAGCATGTCAGTAATTATGTTCTCTAGTTTATTCTCAACAATTTTTTTCCAGTGATGTTTAATATCTTATTTGTTCTTTCAAAAAAGGCAATATTTTGTGTTTATTGCCACTGAAGTTCAGCTGACATCTAATCACTCAACTGTTCAATGCATCAAATCCTTGTGCAACTCTATACACAGTGCAAAAAGAAACCCAACCAGCAATCACTGCAACCTATTTATGTGCTTTCCACTCATTTCTGTATATACTGAGCGAAGTTATTTATTCCTATCTTTTCCTTTCCTTTTTTTTCAAAAGCCAGCTGTAAACCTACAAGCAGCCCTTCCCTGGCTTTTCATGGAAGCTCTCAAGACTGCCCTGAGCAGATGATCCCATTCTAGCAGCTGAATTGAATTTCTACATTATAGATGGTGCTAACCTTATATTCTGGAGGAAAGTCCACACACACAAAGAACAGAATGAATTTGAAGAGGGATTTCTAAGATATTATGTCCAGCACAGTGGTCAAATTTGCAGAACAGAGCTTGAGGAAAAATTAGCAGGCGCAGAAAAAGGTAAAAACCCATCAATAAAACAAAACAAGTTTAAGCTCTGTAGTCCAAGGGTTAGAACGGCACTTCCCAGAAGGCAACTAAAACATATCCTAATGAACTATGTACTTTTTCTGACTAAAATACATCCTTTTCCTTGCCTCTCACCTAGCAAGACCCAGCTTGAATGGAAAGGACCAGAACTCGTGCCTGTGCTCTGAATACATGAATGCTAAGAGTACATTAGTTCAAAAACACTGTCCCTGCAGAAGTCAGATTCAGGAATATCTTTTGTTGGGTTCTCCCCACCTTCCAGAGTTGCTCAAGTAAGTTATTTGTTAACTGATATCTGGCAGCCAGAATTCCCAAACAAGTGTAAATAAGAGGTCTGAACAGCTACATAGAAAAGGAAAGAGAAAATATGGTATACCATGAAAAAATCCAAATGCCTCATATTATCTTATCTACTCCAGACTAATAGGGTCATCTGTAAGGCCAGCTGCAGGTATCCACAGAGCACACACCTCTGCATGAGATAATTTAAAGGGCTTATCTCCCACATGCCACAAATACACATTTCTTCAACTCAAGAAAAGGGCAAATCTGAAAAAAAAATCTTCTCAGTCAATGAACTCCAATAAGACAGGACTAAAATCTATCTAATTTTCTTGGGACAAGAAGTCAATAATGATGTAACGCCTCCAAACTGAAACCAGAGAACATTTTATTTCACTTAAGAATTAGAATGACCTTGTAGAAGCACAACTTAGCAAAAAGGGAACCTACAAGAGATGTCCACATTTAACCTAGGACTTTCCATGCTCTTCACTTCTCAAGAGCTTCAGTTTTGTACCTTTTAGAAGGAGGCAAGACCTATTGCAATGCAGCTTCAATCCTAAAACAGGGCTCTTGATGCAAATAAACACCACCAAACCCATTAATTCAGGCTTTCACAAAACTTAGATAGAACTGAAGACATATCATGATAAGGAATCTTCTCTTTACAGAACACTGAACTCTCTGTTTCCTACTACAATGAAGCACATGTCCAGACCTTACCATACTGTTAAGGGTCTGAGGAAACACAGGTATTCACAGTACAGCAATGCAAAAATAAAGGATTATTTGTATCCTGCTTGCATTCAGTGATTTTCAAATTAGAGACATTCAAGGTGATGGATGCTCATTTCCAATAGAAAAGTCAACTAAGTGCAATGATTAACTTCTGTCAATCCATTAAAAAATTGGAGCCTCACTCACCAACCAAGCTGAAATTAGAAAACCCAAAGAACTGCCTCAAACCCAAACCTGCCCTTCTGCTCTTTTGAGATTCCCCTCTCTCCCATAATACAAAGCTGGCTGAAAATGGGTATCAAACATATAACCTGAGTACATTAAAGGACTATTACTCATCTGCCCTTAAATTCACACATTAGGCATTTCTCCTTTTTGGTGAGCTCCTAGAAAAACAATAAACATTTTCTGGTTTCCTGAAGGTGTTTTTGCAGCTGATAAAACAGTGAGGCTGCCTTGAACTGCTATTCATCAGAGAGCTCTTTACATGTTAAACATTTCACTTTCTCTGATTCTAGTTGAAAACCAAAAGAACCGCATTAAAAGGTATTCAACAAAATCACCTTTTCTCAGTAGGTAGAGATGTCTGTCCTTTTAATAAAGCCACTCATTAAGAATGTTTTTCACTGAAGGTAAGTGAAAACCTGCTGGGCATCGCAATGGTCATTGGCTTTTTTTCTGTTATTGAGTGGGTCTGAACCAGCTACCAGGGTGTGAGACTCGACAGTGCAAACAGAGAAGAGAGTGAATTTAGAATAGTGTGATTACAGAGACAGTTTATTTACTTGCTTGCATGGGTTTGTGCTTTCATAATTAGACTGGACAATGAAATTCTGCAACAAAAATCTGTAATTCCTGCGACAAATTCATCCAAGGAGATGTGAAACACTTCCACCATTTGTCACAAATACCATAGAAATTCAGGTCAGAGACAAGAGAAAAGGTATGATGTATCTTCACAAGAGAAAGATAAGTTGGTAGAACAAAAAAGCTGAAACAGTTGTATTAGTTCTTCAAGGAGAGAAGGTAGGGAAGGCAGTTACCAGCATTATTAAATTGTGGTGCCTTCAGCCTGCTGATTTGGGAGAGCTGTTCGCAAAGGACGATGAAGATCAATGACTCTCACGTGCTGCAGTACCTGCAGAGTGCTCTCCAGCACAGAACCAGTGAGCAGGGCTTGCCACCAAGTATAAGGCAGTTCTGAAACTTTCTCATTGTGTCACTTCTTCCCCATAGTCATCTCTTGTGGACCTGGACCCTGCTTCCATGTGTGTTTACACAGCCTGCTCACTGTCAGGGCCTAGAGAGCCCAGACTGGTCAGAAACTGACACTGCTGCAGGTCAATTACACTAAAACGTGCATAAAGCACACAAGTGTTTTCCAGCAAATGTGTTAAAGGGAAAGTTAATAATTTGCTAAAAAGGCAGTTGACAATCTTACTTTAAAATCATGAAGATCAAAATATACTATCTTTCAAGTTTTAATGCATGCTAACATCTAACAGGTACCTAACAGTCAAAGGACTGCATCAACCAAAATGGAACAAGTGCGGCAAACACAGCAGCTCAGAGGAAACATCTCAGTGAGAAAGAGAGCAATTCAGACTTTTCCAGGACCTTACTTTAAGGTATTTCTCAGATGCCTGGACCTCTGTGTACTGTCCTTGAAACTTACCTTGGAGCATTGTCTTTTACAACAGCTTCAGACTTGTTTTCAAATAAATTTGGAACTTATGTCTCATTCTAGCTGCTAGAAGATGAAAGCAGCTTTCAAGCAGTCACTTAATACAGGTAATTTATCATAATATGCTAGGGGGTACCTTGGAGTTCTACTTTAATAAAAAGATAGTACAGCACCCTCAGATATACTATGGTTGTGACACAAACCGAATGTTCTTTTTTCAGACTTCTAAGCACGAGAGCATATGGAGTATCTGTCTGATGAGATTTAGAGATTTATCTGAATGGCAGACATTACGTATAAGAACAAATACTGGATGAATCAAGGAGCATGTGCAGGGGGTGTTTAATCTTTAGCATGCCAACTTGAAACTGTTAAGGTCAACAGAAAACGAGCATCTATGTGATGCTAAGTTTAGAGAGCCCACAAAATGAGTCGGTACACAGTTCAATTCTTACAGAAACTGCTGCTGTATCATATATCATTGTTGGTAAAGGGCAAAACATGATTAAAACCAAAGGTACACTAAACTCTACAAGAAGGTTAAGGCAATAAAAGTATTAAAAAGTCTTACAAAGTATTATAGAGGTGTTATAAAAGTAATCTTCTGACCACAAAGCCTGTTAAGCTGTTACCTTTCACAAGCCAATAAGGTGATACTGTGACTCATTTTTCTATTGGTGACTTCAATGAAAACATCATGTTACCAAGTTGGAACACATTCCTCATATTCTTTGAGAAAAAACACCTTTTGCCCCATCAGCTGAAATCCATGCAACAGATGAGCACTTTTCAAATTAAATGTTGCATTTGACACTATGAAAATGCAGTGATTTTTAAAAATCTCCAGCCTCTCCACTAGAACAGCAAAGTCAGGTGAAACCTCGTACCTGAGGCCGCATCCTTGGGTTCCATCTGACGTAGTAGTTCACCCACAGCTCCAAATGGTTCAGACTGGCAACGGGATACAGGACGTGGTTTTCGTAGTTTACGTAGAAAGGATTTGAGAACTCCTCTAACTGGCTGTTGATATAGGACCAGAGTGAGACAGTCTTTGTGTTTACCTCCTGATGGAAAAGAAGTACAAAGCAATTAGATGGACTGAAAAATCTTATCATACAATCATAGAATGGTAGGGTTGGAAGGGACCTTTAGAGATCATCAAGTCCAGCTCCCTGCAGAAGCAGGTTCACCTAGATTAGGCTGCATAGGAACATGTCCAGGTAGGTCTTGGAGACCTCCAACCAAGAAGACTCCACAACCCCTCTGGGCAGCCTGGGCCAGAGCTCCCTCACCCTTACATTGAAAACAGTTTTTTCTTATATTTAAATGGAACTTTTTGTGTTTCAGCTTCATGCCATTACCCCTTGTCCTGTTGCTAGATACCATAGAAAAAAGGGATGCCCCAACCTCCTGACAACCACCATTTACATATTTGTAAATGTTAATAAGACCTCCCCTCAGTCTCCTCTTCACATATCAATGATTTTGTGGAAACTGCCTTATCTACTAGAAAACTGTAAGCACTATGAGAACACTTCCAACAGCTCATCACTAAATAGTCTTACAACTTTAGCAAAACATCTGAACACGTGTTCTAGTCCAAGGTTAACTGAGAAAGGAGATTCAGGCATGTTATTGTCAGAGATATTGAGGTCTAGTTGAGCAAAATAAAGATTGTACTGTAGTTGTATATATGGTTACACACTGATCAACTGAAAAAAAAGAGAAACTTAATTAGTTTTGACATGAAAATCAGTAGAGTTTTGAAGGCTCAAAACAGCATCTGTGAAAAATAATCATTCAGCTCTCCTACTCACACTATTTGCTCCTATCAATTGTTATTATGTTTTAAAATGCCCTTTTTATCTCTGTTTGCACCTCTGAAAGTGGTATTATTCTAAATGGAATCAGCATAATCAGGGTTTGATCAAAGATTGGAAATCTGAACTCACATCAGATTTATCTTGCCATCTGAAACTCCTCAGTGTTGTAAAGCACGTGTTTCTACTACTGTTGTGTCTTAAATTGCTTTTCTTTGTTGAGAATTGCATCTGACTACTCATTTAGGAAAGAAAGCTGTCTGGAAACCCTGTATTTGCTGAGAAGATGTTATTCAGCTCCATCTTGTGGTATTTACATGCAACTTTTTCCCTACAGAGCGGAAGAGACAAACCAAAAAACATAGCAAAGCTAAATATGGCAAGGAATTGTAATTAAAATATGAGGTGTTTCAAACCACAAAGCCTAAATAAGCAAAAATGAACTTGGAATATCAATCTTTCATTCTCCCCCCCTAAACTGAAAACTATTTGAGTCCTAATTTCATTTGTTTAGATATTTTAAATTTCCCCAGTCTTCAACTGTAAGTTCTGTCTAATTATGTCCTGAAGTGACCTGCAAATTCATCCAGGAGAGTTCCTTTGGAAATTGCAAAAGAAACACTAATGCAATTTGATGATTATTTAAAATCGTGTATCTTGGCTAGAAATATCTGGAAGAGGACTTTCTTCAACCCCCTGAACAGACAATAACCAAACAAAACTAAGTGGCACCACACTTAGCAGCAGGGCATTCAGTATATATTTCACATACCACAAAATTTCATATCCACATTGTGTTTTAAGACTGTGACACAAATGTATCCAAAAACACAGCTCAGATGTTCCTAGGTGTGGTATTCCAAGCATTTTCACATAAAATCAACAAATTAGGAATGTGCACTACACTCATGATTTACCTCTTTTAATCTCTCTTTTTCACAGTTGCATAAGAAAGTCCCAAAGAGACAACTGTAAAGGTGATCCAGAATGGTGATCAAAAATAACTCATTGAATTCAAAGGCTGCAGGAAACTGAAATGAAAAAAAAAAAAAGGTAGAATTGCTTTAAACTTTATTTTAAGCAGTGTAGAAAGAAAGAAAGATAGACATTGAAACAGCCAAGAGATTCAGAGAAGATTTTATTATTGTTTTCAGGAAAACTCAGCAATTTCAGTAACTCCCTTTGCAATAAAACATTTCACTCCCATACTTCTTTCTAAATACTCCTTGGAGAAAAACCTGACATTCATTATGCAAGTATGCTAGACTGTATAGAAACATTAGCTTATGTGAAGCTGGTGACACAAAGCAATCCATTTTAAGGAGCTCTAACAGTATTCTGTTCTAAACCACCCCAAACTGTCTTCGACATACACATTATTTCTCTTGTTACGGGACAAGACATCATTTTGAAGAAAAAGAACAAAAAGATGGTGACATTTAAGGGTTTTGTGTCCTATTGTAAGATGCAAGGAATCGGATAATAAAGACTGCTGCAGGTAAAATGTGCTTAACATATATTTGAAATGTTTCTTTCACTTTCCACTCAAGTAAGTTACGTCATTCCACCCCTTGAGTTTACCATCAGCTATGTACAATAAGCCTTTAATCCCTCTTCTTTTATGTTGGAAAGTAAATCCTGTACATCTCAAATGAAAGAACTGTTATTCCACTGCGCACCTGTAGGTATTTGAGTCACAGGCAGAAGCTACCTCGTACATTCCAGGGGAAAGGGCTAGAAGTCTGAAAACACTCGAAATGTTGAAGATGTATCTTTACTCTGTAGCGCTCTTAAAAATCAGAAAGGAAGAAATTAATGCAAACTGCATGGGCTGCTACCTATTCAGATGGAAAAGGTCCTTCTTCAATCAAATTTTATGAGAGGACTACATATGGCAACTGCTTGATGTGTCAAAATAGCTTCGCATTCGGTATGACAAGGGTCTCAAACACACACACGGAATGATAAACATTTAGGGGAGAAAAAATTAGAAGACTAAAGGAAAATTTCAGAAGTAACAATTCTCTCATTACCATGAAAGAGAGTGCTTGAAGAGACTACACCTCAGGACAGATTAAACAAATCCTGTTCATTCCTTTTAAAGGAGTAAATCTTTACAAAAGTCTAAAATGCAAAGTTACAGATTCATAAGGAAGAATTTCCTGCTCTGTGGAGAAATCTCAAGTCAGTTCTTCACGCTGAAGCAAGCAGCAGACTAGTTTCTGTGATGTGCCACTGAAGAATACCAAACAACTCAGCATGAGTGACTTGAGAACTACTTTAAATAAATACAACAGAGGCAAGTATAGCCAGGAGGAACAGCACAGCACTTGGGACTGTGGATGAACTAGCTGATCAGGAAATTCCTCTTCAGTGTCATCTGTGATTTATGAAGGACAAATGTTTATTCATGTTGAAAGTAAAGAGTTTAAAACCACACAATGGTTGTGCTTGTATTAAACTCAGAAAGATCTAAGTTTCAAGAAACTTTCAACTGAAAATTTTGAGTAAAGAAATGATCAATATCATGGTTGACAAAACAAATGGAGCCTTCCCCTCTTCTGACTGCTAGGGATTACACAGCATTCAACAGCGTGGTGTGCTCACGCTGGGGCTTCTCTCTCAAATCCCTGGTTTGTTTTCAGTCATCTACCCATTTGTTTTCATAAAACATATAGGAGCTTAGGATTATCAAATTCTCTTTTTTTCAGGCATATTCAAAAGTTATCACTTACAGCACTTCCTTCTCGCTAGGAAATCGTGCCAAAACTCAATTACAACACAACGATGCTAAAAACACAGCCACGATTTCAAAAGAACTATGAACAGAACTTGACAGGCAGGTGTGCCAAACCAAGTTAGGAGAAAATTCAGTGGGCCTCAGGCCTCAGCCTCCTGCGTCCAGCCCAAAGCAGCAATTAGAAACTCAGGGCAAAAACAATTTGCAAAGGATCAAAACGATATTTAGCCATAACTTTGAAGACAAAGCCTCTCCTGAAGGGGACTCTCTAACTGAAAGCACTTAATGAGCCTTGTCACATTAGGGTTCTGTGTTGTGATGGGTCTGTACTAATCGGATGGATGCCGACATGGCTGCTATTCCAACCCACTGAAGCATATGCAGAATTCCATACATCAGTGGTTGCTCTCCAACCAATTTATTAATAAGTGATAGCGCTTTATTGAAACCCCGTCTTTGGATACAAGAGTTGTACTGTTGGAGCTGATGTATCAAGACTGTAAAGCTTCTGCAAAATCACTGACCTAAAAATGCTTTCCTCTGTACTTCCAAGCCCATTAGTGTCTGTTTGAAGATTCAGGTGGAAAAATTCCCCAAATGAAAATTTACTTCTTGTCAAATGCACTAATTGTGAGAGAATACACGGGTCATTAAAATCTCCCACTTGACGCTGGTGGAGTCGTTGGGGGTTTTGTAAAGGAGGTATTTAGAAGAAGAATTCTCTTGTTTAAGAAGTCTGACGATGCCAAGTAGCATCTGATTCAGAGACACGCAAAATAAACTTGCTTTTTAATCAATGAACTCGCTCTGTACTACAGCAACACTTTTAAGTTGAAACACACTGTGGAATAGTTCTTACAACTGTGGAATTGGACTGACATCATGACATGCTTAAACTAGTGAAAAAGACATCTCTGGACATCTGGTAACAAGCAGGATGCAACTTTCTACCAACTTCCTACATACCTTCCTCCTGTGTGGGTACTGTAGAAAGCTACTACTTGAGCTACAAGGCTACAAGCAGATTTTACAGTTTCGTTTCATTTTTAACAGGGCATCAGTATTTCATCAGATCACATGTGGCCTTTCCAATCTGACATCTGCTCTTCAAAATCAGCAGAATTTACTAACAGAGGAGGGAAAACGCTTCACCATATGTTTTTTATTAAAATCTGAGATCGATGTACTTCTCTCAAGTTCTCTAGTACTGTGTTTGTGTGTCATGAAGGCAATAAAAAGCAGGGAAAATACAAGGCTGTTATGGATTAAGTTGCACTGTCTGAAGCTATCCAGAAACTTGTATCTTAGTGGGAAGTTAGAGATTCTCTCACTGTATTAACTTTACTGTTTTAAGAATGTAATTGTCAGAACTCAAAAGACAAAATTTGCTTGCTTTGAGCCTCCTGCCCAAACCGAGCCCTTACATTCCCTTGCAGCCATTAACAGTTACTCGAGCCTGGCAACGTTACACATATGTTTACCATGGATTCTGAAGCACAAAACTAACACTGTTTTACAAGCAAGTGATCTACACAGGGGAAAAACAGAAGTCTCATTTTCATAGGTCCATGTCAAGGTCATCACACTCTTCAGATCTATTCTCTAGGTGTTGAAGTCAACTAAAAGTAAGTGAGCAAGAACTCTCCAAGCATGAAGTTTTGCTTTTCTTTTCCTGCTGTAACATTAATGATTTTTCAATACCATTGCTGTTCACAGATTTCAGAACAGTGTCTGGATCCAGGTTTTGAACAGATGTGGTATTGGCAAAAGGTTTCACAGATTCCCTCCTGTTCCTCTTTTTTTCCCAATCTAGAAGGAACTTAACTGTTTACAGTAAGAAATAAGAGGCAGCAAGGGAGATCACAAAAATAGAAGAGGCTGCTCTCAATTAAGGATCTCCCCAGAGGCCTTTTGTTCCTACCAGGTGTTTAGAACTGCTTCTCTTTGCTATTGTTACTACTTTTCCTCTGAGAGAGGGGCAGAATGTTTCATTTATTTTCTCCAGCCATACTGAACAGCACATTAATGCTGAAATAGAGATACAATGAAAGAGAAAATCTTCAAGAGACTCTGGATGAGGGCCCAGCAGAGAAATTTCACAAAGCACTGAAGATGTCTGTTTTGAATACGAGATTTGGAAACTATGATGTAAGCTTTTAAGAACCACGTTCAGACCAAGAAGACTGAAGTAAGAGATCTGGGAGTGCTTGCATCATGCAGAACCAGACTGTTACCCTCTTCTCTTCAAAACAAACCACATTTTATACAGACTTAAGTACAATAGATTTTACCATAAAAGCACAGATCTATGTTAGGTTTCAAAGAAAAAAAAAGAAAAATAGGAGTCAATCACTTCTAATTTACTTGGCAATAAAGCCTTCACGTGGATAACCTATTTCAGTAACTCTATTAAAGAACAGCAGTATAAAATCTCAGAAAAAAAATGTTAAGTTTATGCTCATGGAGGTAAAAACAAGGAAAATGAAGGCTAAAGCCATTGTATAATTTCACATTTTCTGAAAAAAAAAAAAAAGAGAAAAAATAATAGTTTCAATATTTTGGTATCATAAATAACACTAATTTCAAAGGCCTCATCTGATCCAGACATAAAAGCAACTGCTGGAAGTAGCAAAACTTATCTGAGAATAGGCTTGTATGCTAGAAACACTGCCCTGTATGCATAATGATGCCAACAATAACTTACATTTCACATTTGAGACATACATAGAACCCTCTCACCACCCAGTTCAACATCAGCCTGGATTTTTGTTGTTCCTCAAGGACAATGTAAATCCATACAAACATTTACTCCACCAGTGAATATGCAACACAAATACTTTATCTCATCAATAACTGTCATTAACGTAATCAGAGAATCCCCTGGAAGTCTATTTCAAACAAAAAAGATTCCTGATACTTAGATTTCAAGTCAATATTTCTACTCTAGCTCCTTTTACCTCATGCTTTGAGCAAAAAGCTTCCTTATGTGTGCATAAGGCAGTCACAGAATGACCAGCTTCAGGAAAGCATGCTACTGCCCTGCAAAGGAATATGTTCTCCTACATGAATTATGTTTCCAAGATAAAGACTGTGACCTCATTGAAATATACTCTGAAGTATCTTACCTGCTTTGTCATTTGCCAAACACAGTCGATGAACTGAAGGAAAATGGGAGATCTGTCTGCGTCAGCGTGATCGTCATCTCCATGTCCTACTCTCTGAAATCCAAACCAAACTTTGCATTTCAGTCTAGTGTATTTACAGTATCATCCCAACACTTTAAAGCTCAGCATGTTATTACTCTTGAATATGTTCCAACAAGCAAATCTTTCCCAAAGCTAATCTCTACTTTACAGCTACTAAAAATGCAGCCTTTCACTTATGGACATGACTTTGCTGTTGAGCAGGGCTGGAAAGACACTTGGTCAAGTAAGATGTGTCAGTTGTTTTCCTATCCTTCACTGCACAGCCAATTATTTCTACCCTGTGGGTCAAATTGGTAGGTATTTACTAAGACTGTATTGAAACAAACATTATTGCATATCCACCTGCCATAATCACATCATTTCTCCTAAACCATCTTACAGTCAGAGCCCACAAACTGTCATAATAATTCATGTCCTAATTCCCCACAAGCCCATGTGTTAAATAAACACTTCAACCTTAAATCAGAGTAATGGTTGCAGCAAATTTATTTTCTAGAAACCTTAATTGTTTTCCTTATTTCACCGTTTATATGATTGTTAAAGATGAAACAATGTCTTACAGTCCCTCTTCCTCATAAAAAAGCCATGTAATTTTTGTTAACTATTGTGTTCAAGACACTTAGTTCTTGTTTACTCTATATTACACTTCACACACAGAGGTGTAAGATACCTGTTAAAAATGAACAGGCACACTCACACCACTAAAAGGACACCAGAGATACTAACTAAAATGCAGCAGAGTACTGTGAGAAAGCACGCTACTCAAAATGAAAGCCTTGATGGCGACAAACTGTGCACTACATCTTTCAGCTTACCATTGCAAAGCGGTGTCCAAAACTTATCCATTCTTTCTCTATAAGAACCTCAAACCCTTTGATGGTTCTGTAATAGCTGTCCAGCATAAGCATAGCGAGTGCTGTGAGCTGTGCAGTTCGATCCCAACCATCACTGCAATGTACCACTACGGATGTTTTACTAGATTCAATTTTATCAGCAATTCTTACTGCTCCAGCAAGAAGCATCTTAAATAAAGAAAAAGAAACAAACAAGCATATTAAATACTAACCAAAAGCCCACCCAAAATAACTTATTTTATACTCTTAAGGTTAATATACTTTAACATTTCAGATTAATTCCACAATCATCTGGACAGTGTTGCTTTAGAGATTTCCAAATGGCAGTACGCACACTAGAGCTACAAAACCTGTGCACACTGTTTCCAGAAGAGAGTTCTTATTAGCTTTCCATTATTAGTAACACATAGCAAAAGAAGCCAAGAATCCCTTCTCTAAAAAACCCTGTGTTGTGATGAAAAGACAAAAACACTATAACCTATTTCAAAGGCTGAAGGTTCAATGCTTTCAAAGCTCACTTTCACTGTAATCAGTCACTCTTTCTTCTTCAGCTTCCAGTTCTCAACTACTAAGCTTAGAGTAAAGGACAAACTATCCAGCTAATCTAAACAAAAACACAAGCCAAACCAAGCCAGAAGCCTGTGGCTGGGAGCCTGTGCTGATCACACTGGTACATGATGTACACGTGGTATCCAGCCTGCAAGCAGCCCATTGATAGCGTGGGTTCAGAAGCATGCTGAAGAGCAAAGGACAGAGATGGCACAGGACTGAGATCACTTGTGTGAACTTGTTCTTCTACTCCCTACCTCCCAAAAAAAGTCCCTGTGCTGTTGTTTTGTGCCACCCTGTAGTTTTTCAGAAACTTGAACAATCTCTCTCCTGGGAAGACTGGTCTCTGGGACACGACCTAACATGGCACTGAAAAATATGTGAAAAAACCCAACCACTAGAGCAGGACCACAGGAAACCTTCCTATTCTGCATTCCAACATCAGAAAATGGCATCCTGCAAAATACTTGCATTTTTCCTCTAAGTGGTCCTGCTCTGGCAGGGGGCTTGGACTAGATGATCTTTCGAGGTCCGTTCCAACCCTTATGATTCTGTGATTCCCTCCCCAGCCATGCAGAAACATCTAAGAAGCAGGAAAACCAGCATCCACTGTAGAAGCTGTGCTGTAGAACAGTCTCCAAAGCTATTTCAAGAAGCATGCTTTAGAGACAGTTTTCATTGATTATATCTTCTATTGATCGTATCTTTTATGGTAAAAATGAGGGATGCCAGGCAGTATCAGGAAACTATAGAAGCTTCTGTGGGAGAATAGAGCTTGTGGTCTGAACTAATTAATTGTCAATTACTTCAGTTACAATGCTCTACTGCACTAAAAAAGTGCAAATACTAAAACAGTTTGGTCTTCAATATAAGCAGGAAACTAATCTATATAAAATACAGGTATGCAATAGCTTGCCCCAAAGTGGTGTAAAGAGAACACAGAAGGCTCTGAAGGAGTGTAGATGAAAAGAAAAGGACAGAACAGACAGAGGCAATAAGCAGAGAATGAGAGATAGAAAATAGCTACTATTAATTCAGTAAATATCTAAGGAGTAGGTGAAGCATTTTATTCTACTTTGGACAAAAGCCTTTACAAAGCAGCTTCTTCCACAGTTATTATTCTTTATATGCATTTTAAAACTTAGGAACCAGCACAGAATTTCAGTTAGGGCTCCAAATCATTATCTGGCTTTGGATTGAAAATGAGAATTGGTTTAAAGATAGTTAATAGCACAAGTTCTACCCTGAAAGACAGAAAGTACCCTGGAGGGTATGAGGAAATACCCTGGGTGTACAAGAAGCATTGAGTGACTCTGCTCCTGTTGTACACGCACAGAATGTTACTGCTGCCTCCCCAGGCACTCCTGGACCACCTTCAAAGCACTGTGCATGCTGAGTGCTAGGAAGGTTAATTTCCAGTAATGCATTAAACTGGGACACAATCACATTGGTCTGAGCCCAGAAAATAGAAGATGTGTTAAAGCTGTGGATCTTTTAATTGTTATTACAAGCCAAACCAAATAGGCAAGGCAGGCAAGCAATTCCTGGCTAAAAGCACAAGGAGATACTATCCACACTGTTAATGCAGTAATGGCAGCTTTTAAGAAATCAGGCTGCAGTTTGTGCTGTCAATACCATAACATCAAGTATCACCTAAGGGACTGATTCAAGGAGAATGTTACACATGTGTCAACTCTTTAAAAGAAATTAAATGAAATTTCAAATTGCTCTGCTACCGTTGTCTGAGTAACAGTGGCATCAAGGTCCTTCTGACATCATCTAAGCCCAGGAATGCTACCAAAGTCAGTGCTGAAATAAAAGCAAACCACCGGCCCAAACAACTCCACTTTTAAAAACAGATCAGAACTGTAGAGTTGTTTTGGCTGGAAAAGACCTTTAAGATCATTGAGTCCAAACAGTCACCTCACACAGCCAAGCCCACCACTAACCCATGGCCCTCAGCACCTCAGCTAGGCATTTTTTAAAATATATCCAGGTTTGAGGACTCCACCAGCTCCCCAGGCAGCCTGGGACAGTGTCTAATAACCTTCCCTCTCTGGGAAAAAGTTCTTCCAAACCTCCAATCTAGACCTCCCCCGACATAACTTGAAGCTATTTCCTCTTGCTCTATCATTCATCACTTTGGAGAAGAGATCAACCCTCCTCTCACTACAACCTTCTGTCAGGCAGTTGTAGAAGGATCAGGTCTCCCCTCAGCCTCCTCTTCTCTAGGCTAAACATCCTTAGCTCTCTCAGCCACTCCCCATCAGACTTCTGCTCCAGACCCTTCATGAGTCTGTCTCTGGACATGCTCCAGCACCTCAGTGTCCCTCCTGCAGTGAGGGGCTTAGAATCGAACACAGTATTGGAGGTGTGGCCTCACCAGTGCTCAGTACAGAGGGACAATCAGTGTACTGGTCCTACTGGTGACACTATTTCTGATACAGGCCAGGATGCCATTTGCCTTCTTGGCCACCTGGGCACACTGCTAGCTCATGTTCAGTCGCCACTGATCAACACCCCCAAGTCCTTTTTCCCCAGACAGCTTTCCAGACACCCCTCCCCAAGTCTGTAGCATTGCCTGGGGTTGTTATGGCCCAAGTGCAAGATCTGGCTCTTGGCCTTGTTAAATCTGATGTGACTGGCCTCAGCCCATTGCTCCAGCCTGGCCAGGTCCCTCTGTATTTTATATTACTAGTAGTATAAATACTAGTGTATTTAGGCCAGGCTGGTAAGAAAAGACATCAGATCCTCAGATTTCCAAAGTCGTCTGAAATAGTCCAACTTCAAGTGAACAAGAAAACAAAACTGTTCCCAAAAGATCATGAAATGTGTTTAACTCTTAATTTAAGTGTTTACTCCCTCTACCGGCTGGTTCTCCTGCAGCAGTTACCAAGCACTGCTGCACAGAAGGGCAAGACTAATGAACAATACCAAACATGTTTTGTGTGAGTGACATTTGAGTCAGCTGCTAATAAACCAAATCCTACTCCATCCGTATTCATCATAGACAGAAGAGTGAACGTAGTAATGAAATAATATATTCTGAAAGCATTTCAGAGGTTGGTGAAGCAGACTGTAAAACCCAGTATGAGGGTGATTTATTTTAATATTATGTTAAATAATAGAGCAGATTATAACCCAGGAGAGCACTGACTATAAACAGCCCATGAAAATGTAGGTGTCTGACACATGGACAACAACATTGCATCGAAAGAGGGAAGGATGTGAAGCACTGCAGAATTTACAGTCAAGTCCTTTTGGCAGTTGTTCAAATACAATCTGAAGTTCCCAGGGCTTTCTTCCAAAAAGCAAGGATAACCCTGGACTGCTCACAAACACTCCCTCTCAAGAAAATAAAACACTGTCCGACACTAAGTACAATATTCTGCTCTCAGGACTTAACTCATTACCTACCAACACTTAAAACTGGAAATACAAATTTATTATGGAAAGCTTAAAATGCCGTGTTCAAAGTGAGCACTTAAACCCAAAGCTTTTTGATAAGATTATCCTGAGCAATGTGCTTGAACCTAGACATTATTTTACTGCTATTTTCAGAACTGCAAGTTAAAAGCATGGTTTAACATCATTGATTTTTTCACAGCAGAAGGATTTTACCCTTATATATTCGAGCCAATGCGTGGAGTCCACGTTTGACAACCACCGAGTCTCGTCGATAGTGGGATAAACTATTTCCTTCAGCTTACGCAGAGACTCTCTCATCACGTGGATATTATGGATTTCCAGAAAGACCAGTTCTGCATTTGGGTAGGCACTTTCACTTTCATACCCTCCACCTTTTGCCTGTCATTCAAAAAGAATAAAAAGAAATGAAGAAAACAATATGTACAAGACTTCAGGGTAGCTTTGAGAAAGTTATTTTGGTCAGGTTTCAGGATTTTCTGAGAGGAAGCATTATTTTAGCTCCAATGAAAATGCATTTTTGGCTTTAGCTTTTCTAAGAAGCACTAGGGTATTTTTGTTAATACATCTAGGTAACATTTCACTCCTGAAACCTGAGTCTTCTGGAGCTTTTTATCGCATCATTTCTCAGCTATGACTTCATGCTGCCTTCAGTTCCTTCTGGCCTTTCCAAAACACTACAAGCAACTTACTTTCCTTCCCACGCTCTCTTTAAAGACCCTTTTTTATCTCTTTTCCACATCAAGTTCTCTCCATCCTTCTCTCCTACTCAATCTTCAGCCGTGTAATAAAGACAGAACTACTAATGCTAGTTATGATACCAACCTACCTTGTTTGTATCTGCAACACTATTCTGTCTGGCATCAAAGATGATAAGTTTATGTGACTGAGCATTGGCATCCATTATTGTCTGCAAGTATTTTTCATCTTCTTTGCAACGCTTATCATTTGGGCCTACTGTAGGCTGACTGCAACGTGTGATTGTTGCCTGGCTCTCAGGATGAATCCAAGACAACACCTGGAATAAAAGAAACTTATTTTAGTTCACTGTACTACTATGAACATTTCAGGAACTCAGCCCACTTTTAGTGGAAAAAAAGCCTAAAAGAACTCTGAGAATTTCTTATAAGCACTTATATCTCCTTGTAAAAGCTTCACTTACTGGAACTCGGCCTTTTGCTCTAAATGCTGCCACTTTTGAGAGGTCATCAT
The DNA here is from genome assembly GCA_013401255.1 of Urocolius indicus. NCBI lineage: Eukaryota > Metazoa > Chordata > Aves > Coliiformes > Coliidae > Urocolius > Urocolius indicus. The sequence goes on from WBNH01010710.1 coordinate 295,866, forward strand.
CCTTTACACTGGTTGGCACAACAAGAACTGCAGGATATGTATCACAAAGCTCATAGGTGCTGTTAATTTTGGATATTTTCCAACTCTCATTGGGCAAGCCCTGTATGAAAACAAAACAATTTTGTATTTTTCAGGTTAAGCCTTTCCATCTCTGAGTTTGGGGGGATAAAAATTTTTATATGCTATGTACTTCTTAAAAAAAAGTGTGTCCACATTTATCTTTTAAACAAGATATAAACTTTAGGTCTTCATATTAAATCATGAACTGAAACTCTGAAAGTCTTTCCTATTTATTATCCTTAAAACTGATATGCAAAATAACCATTTGAGTAGGCCTCAGGTAAAAAGTGACCATATACTGCAAATAAAAACACCTGCAACTAGGAAACTAAATTTACAACAGCAAATTGCAGTTCCTCTTCTGTTTAATGCTGCTTATTCAAAACCTAAAATGTTATAAAGCTTGTATTTTCTAGAAACTGAGTTTAGAAAAGGAGGATTGAAAAAAAACTTGTTAAAACAGACCAATTTGCTCAAGCACTGGGCACTTGCTATTTCCATGAACTTTAGCAGGTGCTCAATAGTCTCAAAGTCAGGCCACTTGCATTTTATTATCTAAACATGAGATTTAGAGAGTCTCTGTCTGTAGTTAGAGCTGAAAATGTTGAGTTTTCTTTTATAATTTTGTTCTTGTTTAAATGGCTCTGGAAGAAAAATTAACACACCAAGTACTTCTTTGAACTCACCTGCCTCTTATATTCTGCCATTGGATCATATACTTTCCAGCCATTAACAGCAAACTTTTCTTTATAGCTGAATGCAAAAAGAGGCTAAAGACAACAAAGCAAAGGTATAAATTACTGTCTGATGGTCTGTATGCACAATAAGCTCCAAAACAGTGAACTTTCTAATGTTTGAAGTGTAATGCTTCTAAAATACTTTAACAGCAAACGTAAAACCTTTGGGCAAGACTGGACAACACTGTGCTAGAAAGAAAAGGAAAAACAGTCTCCTCCTTCAATTTGCTATATAATTAACAAAATCAAGATGAGAAATAGTCAGAGAGAGTTGAAATTATTTGCCTGGGATCATCAGTGGCAAAGCCAGGGTGAGGAAATTGGTCTTCTACTTCCCAATCAGTTCCTTACTCATAAAAGCAAATGCAATAGCATTCTGCAGGTAACTATTAATAAGACTAATTGTATCTGTTTGTTGTTTTAGACAGAACTTTTAGACTGAATTATCTACTGCAGAAAATGAGTCAATACATACTTATTCTTAATCAGCAATATTAGGCAAATCTAGATCTCAAGGGTAATGTACAAATTAACTAACTTTACCCACAGCAGGACACAACGTAATGTTTTATGAATTAATGCCAAAAGGACACAGGGTCAGAGCAGTTTGTCTGCTCTGTAACTGCTTTTAGGAATGAACATTTCAATGCCTGGTATACAGCCATTGCAGACACTTTCCCCAAAGAGGAGAGGCAGTGACAGGCTTTGCTACATCTTATGACTTACCAGCCCATTAGAAACAGGAAATGCACGTGTTACAAGGTTTTCAAAAATCTCCAATCTGTTCTGCTCTTCCTGTTTATAGGCCAGCCGTAGATTTCTCATATCCTGTCAAAAAGAAGTTACACTCATTTACCCTGCCATAAAGAAATACATTTTAACAGCAGCAGTTGTAAGACACTGGATTCAAGGAAGGCACATCTGCAGCACCAAGTCACTGACGTCATCTAACCCACATTAGAAGAGAGTTCTGCAAGGGCTGGGATCAGATGACTAGGATACTCGTTAAAGAGTTGCTAGAGATAAAAATAGCCATTTCTCCTTTGAATTCACTCATGAGACAAAAGGCAGAAGTGTTTAAGACTCCAAGCGCCACGAGAGGAATTGAAATACATTATCTAAACGAAGCAAGGTTCAGATACAGGGAACTGATCAGACAGAAAAAGAACACATGTGCATGCAGAGTCCTCTTACAGAAAAATGAAATGAAAATGCTTTATTAGGATGAAATCTCTACCATGCCATACCTTGCAAACTATTTCTATACCACATGAGTTGTCTCCATGGCTCTGTACTCCAATTTTTTCAACTCTGCTTATGACTCCAAGGGGAACATCAACAACAAAAGGTGGATCCTGAAATTTGTATATAACCACATTAATTTTGTTACATTAGGAGGAACACAAACTAATACTATTCATGAATGTTTCATTAGTGTCAACTACAATTTCCATTTAACAGGTTGCCGAGGAACATCATACTTCACTTACACCGAATTTGACACTTCCTTAAATCTACTGCAGCAACATTCCTACTTGAAAGAACATGCAGATAGATAGACAGTCTTACCCTTTCAACACTTTTGATATACATTCTGAAGTCCGTCACTGTTAGCGTACCACTGACTGCTCCCATAAATGGACAGATGTACATAACATCTTTAGCTGGAAAACAGAGCAATGAAAGCTTTGTTTTACTATTACAGACGTTTGTTCCGTTTAAAAACAGCAAGATTTCTGCAGTTCCATAAGACTGACACTTGACCTCTCTAGGAAAGCCCACCCTTCAGGCCCTATCAGGACTGAGAGAGCTGCTTTTATCTCAACAATGAAAACAACCAAATTCCTGTACCGTTGCTGCTCAGCAACTACTGCAGGGGCTGTAGTGAGGGCACCTCAGTAACAAAGCACCCTGCTAGTATTCCCAGCTGCAGGCAGCCCTGGGCCTGCCCCAAAGGGTAAAGCACCCACAGTCACCTCACCTCAGAGAGGGCATCCAAAAGGGCTTTTACTGATGTGTGCACAACTGACATCCAAGGAATTCAGTTATGTGCACGTGTCTTCATTTTCTCTTTTATTTGAAGGAGACAGTATTCTAGCTGTGATGCAGAGCCCGCCACCACAGGCTACAGTGAAATAAACCTCATTAAGAACTGAAAACTAAGTTTTCCATAGCTTTGTCTTCTTTGCTATGGCAGTTTTGAAGCTTTTGAACCTCTGAAGTATCCCTGACAACCGCAAGGACAAACACAATCCCTACACCTATAAGGAACAACCTAACCCTTCAAAAAAAGTCATTCATCTATATGGAGTAAGTCACCCTCTGGAAATGATTTCTCCTTCCTACATTTGGATTTAAAAGACAAAGAAGATAAATCCACATCAAATCAGCTAATCTAAAATGGCATTACAGTAAAATAACAGAAGTATAAAGGAAATCATGTTCTGTTTTAAAATTAAGTAGTGATTTAACAGTATTCAGTATAGCACTCAATAATATCCTTACCAATAACTTTGATTGATTCTCCAGGAAAAAGTGGAGCCTCTTCCATCTGTGCTAGTTTGTTTCCATCCCGCAGCGCCTGGCAGGAATCCAAAACCATGAGTAAATCTCACTTTCCATCTGTACTATATCTACACATTTTGATGCAAAGTTCCAGATTACTGGAATACATGAAGTGCATCTTTTCTTTCATGAGGTCACAACTGCATTTAAGCAGTACCATAGTAAAAAAAAAAACACCCCACACACATATATACACACAAAGCTCAGTATTATAAATACCACGCAGACATACATGTAAGTAACATATTAGTAATAAAGCATTTATGCAACAATTAGTTTCATACACTAGCTACATGTAGCAAACAAAAACATGAACAATAAAATCAGCTCAAATTTGTAATTAACAATTTGTTAGTATTGCTAAGTGCAGGTATTATTTTAGGGTATTTATCTACTTGAGAACATGTGAAAGCGCACAGTAATGTTGTTTTTTTCTAGTCTTAATGCTGTTTATATGATATTTGAGTATTTCAATCTGAGACAATTACATGGCAGAAGCTTTATTTACTCTAATGTTTAACTTTGTGTATTTGTCAGCAAGAAGTCAGAAGCACTCCACGATGTTCTATTTCAATCAATACCCTGCTGAGCGTGCCACAGGTTATGGAAGAGATCCCTTACAGGAATTTTGTATCCAGAAGGTCAGATTAAGAATGAAGTAATAATGAAATATCCAAGAACAACTGGTAATTTTAAAATAAGGGCTAGTTCCATACATTTTCTTTTAGGTAAATGGCTTCATTCCTGAATGATACAAGATCCATCCTTGGGGTCCTTCGTTGATAGCTAAGATTACAAGATTTTAACGAAGAATAAATGGGTTTGTGGGACTTTTAAGAGAAAGTGATCTCTCTTAGGTCAATGTGATAAGATATTAAGCTTTCAATTTCTTACAACCTGAAGTAAGAATTAATATAATGGGCTATATTATAAATAAATATCTGTAGCATTACAGCTCTGATCCACATTGGTAAGATTTGTCTGCCTTCAAATAAACTATCCCAAGCCCTCATTAATAAATAACTTCTAAAGGTATTTAAATAGATCTCCGTCTTTAGAGTTTCTTGGAAGCTATTAGAATTTTATATTCAGCACTCAATCATAATAGATGATGTGCAGAGAATTAGCCCACATTTACAAACCTCAAAGGACAGATGTGCTCTGCCAGGTAGGGGCTTACGTGCAGTGTTACATTTCAGATTACATGACATGACACGAAAGCCCTTCCTGGCACATAACCTGTTAACACACTAAATGCTTTCTATGGATTCTCTCACAGGAGAAATACAGAATCTGTAGGTACGGTGAGGGTATTAACACATAGTACCTTGCTACACAGTTAATGAATGAAAGATGAGTAAAACTTGCCACCTGATCAGGTTCTGCTTCAGAATGATAGCCATTGTGTCCATCCTGAATCTCCTGCATTGCATGAGGCAGCAGTAGGGCAAGAGAGAAGTAACAGGAAAAAACATGCAGACAACAGGTGAAAGGACAGAATCTTTCTTTTTTTTGTTTCTCTTTTTTTTTTTTCTTTCCTTAAAAAGACAGCATATACTTTAACTCCACTTTAGCTATTCAAAATCTTCCACTGCTGGCACAAACTACTCTCTACAGCAAGGAATCCAAGCTATGGGCACTATCCAATTTGGCACAACAAAACATGAAAAATTTACTCCCTTTTTCACAAAAGAGTCAGTGCTGGTAGATAAGAACATAAAAGTATGTACTGTCTTTTTAAGACAAACAACCTTAGAGTGAAGAAAATGAGTTCAAAGTATGCCACATGCTTATCAATAGAAGAAACTGAGTACAGCTTGCAACGGTAGCATTAGGGGAAAACTCATGCAGTCTTTCATGGCAAAAAATAGGTCGACATCAAACAGAAGTATCTAGACAATTTAAAAAAAGCTTTACTGGATAAAACATGTTTTAATTGAACTTTTGGTTTCATGGTTTCACATATTTTTCCAGCACTTTCTGTGCTGTTGCTGGAAACTTAGTCAGTTACTTTACAGAAGCTAAAATCACTCCTCATACCAAAATCCGCAAACAATTCCCATTTTCATGTTGATTTCTTGTTGTATCATATCAACAGCAAATCCTGAATATTAATTGATTTTCTTGAATAACCATAAGGCCCTTATGCACTCCAGAGAGAAGCACAAATGTCACAGGGTCATACAAAGTAATTGTTTTAATATGTTCTGATAAAATTGTTCTTCCGGCTTCATTATGAAGCGGAAGTTTTGCTCATGACAGTCAATTATTCCCAGTTCACATGTAAAGAACTTCTCACTTGACAGACTGTTAAGCCAGCCCCAGCCTGAATTTACAAATGTTTGCTAAAGTCAATTGTTCTTTTTACAGCATTTTTATAGAAACCTCAAAAGTAAAAAACTTAAAAGAAGGACTTGAGACACGTTCAAATAATTTGAATTCTACAGGAATTTTTAAAGGAATCATTATTTAAAAGATTTTCAAACGACAAAGGATTCCTGATATGTATGTATTGATGGAATTCTGTTAAACAGAAATCAGTTTCAAACCATCCAAATGTTGTTTCTAAAATTAGAGCAAAGGAAATATTGTGATGTCTGGAAGAAAACCAGAAGGACAATCAGCAAATACGTCAAAAGACTTTAAATAAACGAAAGAGAAGCACAGCAAACCATTCAGAGATCAAAGCCTTTACAAACAACTACAGAAAACTGAACAAGAACAATCCATTTTTGTTACTCAATCTGGACAAAATATTCCAAGAGCTATCTATTTAAAGTAAAAAAGAGAACAATTTGTGGATGTGTATGACGGGATTAAGCACATCATTTCCAAATATGTAAACAACGGGTGAGAAAAAGAAATCATTCAGACTTCATCTGAACAACAGATCTTTGTTTGACTAAAAGCATTCGACACATTTCATGAACAATGTCACAACACTATCCAGATCATTTCTCACTCCATAAATGTTACAAAAAGAGAGGGAGTGGAAAACAAGGCATGCCCTTTTTATATTGCCAATGAACAACGGGCAAGGCCTTAGTCTCAAAACCATCACTGAAAAGAGGCAATCCACTGCACTGGCGTCTAACTTCAAAGCTAACTCTTGGTCTTGCTAAAAGGTGGTAACAGGTAAAACATGTACAAAGGCAAGCACAAGCTGGTATCTTACTTAAATTGGATGAGTGAAGACGTAACGCTTTCACCACTAATATCCTCTAGTGTAGCTAACACGTTAGAGCTGCTAAGGCAAGTACTCTGTAGTCCGAAGCATGTGAGCCTCAGCTGCAAGCATCCATTTTGTCAAAATTAATGCAATAAAACTGAAGTTAGTATGGCACATTCAGGGTATAATTTCAAAATACTGCTCTCTGACACATTGACTTTTATTGCTCCACGAAAACATTGTAATGTATATAAAGCATTTATATGGCAAAGAAGCTGTTGCGCTGCATAGCAAAATGGTCTGATTGGTTCATAAAAACCACTGGTGAAGTAAAGAACACTTGACACATCAAGATCTCACACAGCACAAAAGACAAACAGGTAGGAGGCCGTTTTACTGCTAGCCAAAGGGAATCTTACCCGTATAACCGGCCTCCTGTACACCTGTTAGTTAAAATATAACACGTTATCCAACCAAACACACAGATTTGATTTCTTAAAGATATTATATCTCACTTCATCAGATCTTCAGAAGAACTCTACTTCCAAACATTTTCATCATATCTGGATTTGGAAGGAACAAAATAAAAGGAGGGTGTACTAGCTCTCATTTGCAGAACTGTTTCGGGCTAAGAGTAACCCAGCCACTTCAATTTAGTGATGTTACAAACGCCAAGATCTTTTGAAACATTCATTCCTAATCACTCTTTTATTCAGTTACAATGTGCTATTGTGAAAAGAGAAGAAAGAGCCTGGTAATCCTTCTAGGTGGAAGACAATAAGCCTGTAATAACGCAGCCATGAAAGTACAACCATCATATCTTTTAGATTCAGATGGCAAAACAAGGACACCCACAACTCTTTTTTTCTGTAGGTGTCTATATTCATCTGCTATAATCCAAGCAATTTTCAATTATATGGAACTCTCGTTCAAGAGTACTCTCCAGGCAGAGAGAATGTCAGAGAAGACATACCAAGCAGAGTTCAAACTCAGAGTGAGATCATGTTGCTGTAAGGTTTAGCAAGTAAGAGCTTGCTCACTGCTCTCCAGTTTTGTGGATTTCATTTGCAGCCTCCTAAATTACATTCTGGTAAGGTAAATTACACAGCGTAACACCGTCGGATACAAGAATTTTTACCTGGTTTTGCAAACATATGTTTGATTGAAACATTAAAAAAAAAAAAACAATGAAAGAAAGAATAAAGAAGTGATTCTGGGAAATCCAGCAGAAAACAACAGAACTGCCTGACCAGTTCCAGCTGCAAACACACACGTTTAGCCCTACCTGAATTTTCTGAGTTGTTGTAATAAGGTCTCTAAACACAGCAATTTGAGGTAATCAAAGACCCTGAAAACTAATCAGTGTGTTTCAAATGGGACGTTCTGCTCCTCCTCTACTCTGACCTGGTGAGGCCTCACCTGGAGTCCTGTGTCCAATTCTGGGCTCCCCAGCTCAAGAGGGACAGGGAACTGCTGGAGAGATGCCAGTGCAGGAGACTGGAGCATCTTCCTTATGAGGAAAGGCTGTGGGAACGGGGGCTGTTTTAGTCTGGAGGAGACTGGGGGGAGGGATCTCATTAATACTGACAAGTTTATGGTGGGTGTCAGGAGATTGGGGCATCACCGTTTCCTATTGTTATCCAGCAACAGGACAAGGGGTAATGGGATGAGGCTGGAACACAAAAAGTTCCATTTAAACATAAGAAAAAGCTATTTTACTGTGAGGGGGACAGAGTATTGGCACAGGCTGCCCAGGTAGGGTGTGGAGGTTCCTTCTCTGGAAGTCTTCAAGACCCACTGGGACACTTTCCTATGTGACCTGATCTAGGTGAACCTGCTTCTGCAGGAGGGTTGGACTGGATGATCTCTAAAGGTCCCTTCCAACCCTACCATTCTCTGATTCTATGAAAAGGAAGAGATGCCTCAAAGCAAAAGTGAGTTATAAATGGGCCTTATCAAACATGTGAATTCCCTAGCAATAAGGAATAGAACCAACCAGCAGTACTGACTAAGCAACTGGTTGTTCCACTGAAACCCTCTCCTACAGCACAGATGTCACTTTCACAAGGCAAAGGTCCTGAATGTAACTAAATATATTCTAGGGGAAAGAATTCCATGATCTTACAAACAAACATGGTATTTCAAATCACAGCAGTGCAATGATGCCAAACACCATTTAGACACAACAGTTCTTAATGCCACCAGCCTATAACTTTTTTCTTTCATTTCTCAGAAGCTGAGAACGAAGCAGAATTTTAAACAGGACATAAAAGACTTATTCCTGTTAAATAATATCCAGGACAGGTTTGGTAAAGAAAAGTAGGTTATTCTGAATTAAAAAGGTGCTCCTTACTCTTCAGGAACCCATTCTAAGTCAGAGATAAACTGAATCCCAGGCTTACATACTTGGATTTTATTAAAATCAAGTCCATGGTCTATAGGGCAAATACAACCTCCACAGCTGTACTGTGAGGTTTCGCACAATGTTTTGTCACAGATGTTAGCCTTGACCTCAAGTAAGCATTTGCAATTCAGCTGCCATAGCATGGAAGAGCTACACTGTTTTTATGAGTTTAATCTGCTGACTCTGCCAATAGTGTAAAACTCTGTGAGGTGAATTGCTAAGTAGACTACAGTCAAAAATACTTTGTGGGTTCATCCTCAGGCTTGGGCTGAACCTGATTTACTGTCACAGAATCTAAAATGTGCTGTTTCTGGACAACAAACTTTTTAGCCACAGAGCTTATTAGAAAAGAGCTTAAAATCTAGTCGAAAAGAAAAAAAGATAAAAACCTTCATTTGGCCATTTTGCATGAAGACCATGAAACTGTTTCAAATCTAGGAAGAAAAAACCATCTAGATAGCAGCAGCCTGGGGTCCTTGAGGGGAAATGAAACACAGGTGACTTTTGTCAATTTGTAAGAGAAGAAAAATTGCATATGCTTCACTCTTGGTAGTTCAGTTGGCAGGCTGCAGATAGGAAATGGCAAATGAGCACAGAAGAACAGGGGTAAAAAAGGAATAGTGGAACCTATCATGTAAACCATACTGTGCAAAGCATTACCTCAGGGAAAAAAACGCTGCTGCGAGGGAATGAAAAAGGTGATTTGTTTGTTTGTTTGTTGGTTGTTAAATTATCTGTCTCTGGTGAAAACCCAAGAAAAATTGCAGTCATTTCTGTCCTTTGCACGGTCCCAAAGAGATCTGCATTTATATTTCTGTGAAATCAAGTGAGCTCAATTCTATACTCTGAATGACACACCAGAAGCCATTTCAACCTGTAACTGTTAATCTACTTTACTGATTTTTTTTTTTAAAATATAGCAATCCAAACAAGAGACAACTCACTTTTGGCATTTTATTCAAAATATTGACTTCTAATTTTCCTTTCAACTCTCTCAGTTCTTATTCTGTAGATACCATGCCACTTTCCTAAGTGTGGAGGAAACCACAAAGTAGATGCAAATGACTCCTATGCATCATGAGATGTTTCTAGTTCAGCAATCACTTAAGTACTTACCACCTGATAATCCAGGTAGAAAGGACTTTCCTGATCGTTTACTCTCTTATCTTAAACAAAATCAATGCATTCCTCGAGTCACTTACCCTGTAGTCTCTGGACACACCTTCTGATGGGACAGACCCTGAAATCTGACTAGAAATGGTTGCAGCTATCAGCTGTTTACACCATTCCACATGGGATCCAGTCGGGCTACAAACACAGAAGATTTCAAATTATTTAGAAGTAGTTCAACATGTGTATTGAGAATAGCAGCACAGCAACCGAGCACATCCAGAAAACAAGACCATAAATCATCACTAACAACTAAAAACGAGCTTGTTTCGTGCGCAGAATGCAACTTCCACTGATCGAATTGGGGAAAAGAAATTTACTAGATCTTACCAGAGAGATGTAGAGCTGTCATGAGGTTAAAAGCCAGGTTAGGCTTTTAGGCACCTACATAAACATTGGTTTCCTTATCCACTGTAATATTATTTTTCAGCATTCACACACCTTGTTGTTAAAGCCATCCATGGAATGAATTTGTTCAAGTAACAGGAAACTCCTGACGTTTTCCTTGTTACTTCCTGATTATATACAGTAAATCCTGAAAATTAAACTATTCCACGCTAGTATTTAAAAAGGTAAACTATGTCAATGTTGTATTCTGTAATAAACACAGCAATTAAGTGTTTTATAAAGGGGAACTTCTAGTTAGCCATTTTTTTTTCCCTGTTCATAAAAATAATGTCTGAATAAATCTTCAGGACAGAGCTTCCCACACCACAGCAAGGAATTGTGCAGTGCAGGGTGTTTATAAGAACTCTAATGACAAAGCACCTGAGCAGCAGAATCGCACTTTGAGAACAGTCACTCGAACTAGTGCTGCTTACAAACAAGGGAGTATTGAGAGTGAGAAGCAATCACAGAGTTTGTTGCCAGCCACTCTGAAGTGCCCTAGCTCTGCTTCAAAACATGCCAGCATCTGATGGGAAACAGGGAATGTCAGAGAGAACCGGTCCCCAGGCAGCCTCAGCTGATGCTTCAGACGACTGCCACTTCTTCAAACAGTTTAGCTGGGCTTTTCTACAAATTTAATGCTTATTTGGAAGTCAAATTCAGAGAGAAAATTCGAATTCATTTTCAAGATTCATTCATAAACTAGCTCTGGATTTGGTAAGTATCCCAGGACACTGAAGGGGGTTACAACAGATGCATACGACAAGTTGTCCACAACTTGGGCATTAAGAGGGTGGGATAATGGTATACGATGACCAATTCCTGCGTAACAAAAGCTCTTTTCACACATCAACTCTGCTAGGACAGCTAGATTCAAGGTGAAGATGCATGCCACAGCTTCATACCTGAAATGAAAGCTCTTTCCGAACTTTTCTGATAAATTTTGGTAGCTTTCTCCCCACATGTAAAATTCTACACAGTACCAGATCACAACACATCTATGGTATTGCAGCTTGAACCACAGAAATAAATTCCTGGTTAGTGCTGAACTCGGGTCCAGATTCACTTAAAGAAACTCTTCTCCAAAGTTTTGCAAAACAGTGCAGGACCCTACTGTAATTCTTTTCTGATCTCATTTACTTTTCTCTTTCTCTCACATGCCTCTTGATTTCTAGTGCGTCTCTTCAGGACTTGACTACATTTGTCTCTAAATAAGCATTTACTTGTTTATTAAGAAAAGGATTTCTTTTTTCTGTGCCTTATCTTCACTGTGAATTGTTACATCAACAGGTTAATAGCAGCAGGAAAGGGAATGTGAACGCAGGTCCATCTCTCAGGATCAGTGTCTGAGGATGTATCAGCTACCACAGGATGCTGAGCATACCGATGTGCCTTTGCACCATCTGTCAAGAGGGACATGTAGCAGTACGTGTCGTTTCATCCTGTCTCAACTGTGGTCACGTATGTTAACATAAGCCTGCTAGAACCTTACTGGCAAAGCAATAAATCATACAGCACATGAATGTTATAGCTTTTTCCAGAGTGGAACGAGATTAGAAGACGAAAGAAAGATGAAAATTAAGATAAGGAAGTACATTAACAAGGAACATAGAGATGAAAGTTTTGCTGATAAAAACCAGACATTTGAATTTCACCAGAACGATGTAAAAACTCCAGGTTTCTCCTAATAGGAAAAAAAAAGAGAGTATTAGAGAGTGGAATCTGGGGCTGATTTTTAAACCTAGTCCATTTTTATAGCTTTTTTCCTCTGGATGACGTTTCTGTCGCTTTCTACGCCTCTAAGGATCTCTGAAGTCTATCTCCAGCTGGAAACCTCTAAAGGAAGGAAAGCACTCCGCCAGTGACCCCCAAAGGAGGTGAGGCAACACCCGCGTGGAGCTCCTGCGTGCCCAGCGCCCGGGCAACCCGCAGCGCTGCTGCCCAGCCCCTGCAGCCCCGCACACCGCGCTGTCAGCCAGCTGTCAGCTGTCAGCCAGCCCCGCACGGACACGCACACCCGCGCGAAGCGGCCGCGAACCAAGCGCGAGAGCGGCCTCACTCGAGTTTGCCGAGAGGCTACACGGGCTGCCCCTATAAAACACGCCCCGAATCCTGCGGGGCAGCCTCAGCCTTCGAGAAAACGGTGACGTTAACGCCGAAAAACGCGCACGGCCGCACAGCAGGAAACTCTTGACAACAGCCTCGCCGAGGGAAATCTGCCGCCGGCCCGCGGGGTTTACGTGCAAACGAAAGCCGCAGATTGGAGCGGCGCGGCTCGGCTCGGCTCGGCCGGGCCCCGCAGCCGCCCCAGCGCCGAGGAGTCACGTTCCCCCCACCGCCGCCGCCGCC